>VZTE01001991.1:90096-110884 GCA_013397775.1 Eulacestoma nigropectus | reverse complement strand
GGCCGTGAGGCGGGGCCGTGTGGCCGCCGAGGCGGGGCCGTGCGGGCCGAGGCGGGGCCGCCCTTGCGGCGCGGCCGGAGCGATGTGGGCGGTGCTGGGCAGGCTCGGCGTGGCGCAGGCCGTGGGCCCGGCCCGGTTGATCGCTGTGCGCCCCGCGGGTGCGGCGGCCGAGGGGCCCTGAGGGGTGGGAGGAGGAGGAGGGTGATGATGGTGATGAGGAGGAGGGCGGCAGCCTGGGGGTGCCCGTTGTGTGGTGACCCAGGGGCTGGGGCCTCCTCCCGGGCCGGAGCTGTGGGCGCAGCGGGACCGAGTTGGGCGCACCGGCATCTACAGGGGTGTCGTGTTTGTCCCGCTGTCACAGATCAATTAGGCTTACCCTCGCCCCCTCTAACACACTCTTACTGCCTAACTTGAGGTTCCTAATAATTGTTTTTCTCTCATCTTTCCAGCCGCAGGAGCCTTCTCCATACCCCACGTTACCATGGCCACCCACTTCTCCAAGGATCAGGAGGAGAGAGTGCGTAGGAAATGGGTTACATGGGATATTGTCTGTGCGAAGAGGCGTTCCCCTTATTACAGCCCTGACAGCACGGCACTGGCTACATCCTGCAGCTTTTGGGAGTAAAGTGGCTGCCAGTGCTGAATTCCATGTGCTTTTTGTGTGTAATATCAGTGGGGCAGATGCTGTGCAGCAGCACAGAGCTCACCTGCCTGCCTCAACACCTCGGGACACCCAGCACTGGTGCTGCTAGAGGAGTTTCACTAATCCAGCTGTGCTCTCTGTCACATAATTACCCTTTTAAGCTTTGATTTTGTAAGATTACCTGCTGAGCTGGCACGTGATACTCGTAAATGATCTTGTTGAGAAGGTGTAGTGGCTTTGTAATTCTGTGTGTGATTCTGTATATTGGGTTTGTAATTATGTGCAGTGGGTTTGTAATTCTCCGTAGTAGGTTTGTAATTCTCTATATTGGGTTTGTCATTCTGTGAGTTTGGTTTGTAATGCTGTGAATTTGGTTTGTAATTCCACATGTGGGGTTTGTAATTCCACATGTGGGGTTTGTAATTCCACGTGGGGTTTGTAATTCCCTCCCTTGGGTTTCTAGCCCCTGCCAGCTCAAACACTTGCTCCCTGCACAGCAAACTCAAACCCTCCCCCTCTTGCTGCCCAGTTCCCGGTCAGCAGAGCCCTGTGTGCCCAGGCGTGCTCGCTCAGGAGGTTTTGTTACCCCTGCTCTGCAGATCAGGTGTGTGAAGGGGGACCTGTTCTCGTGCCCGGCCACGGACGCCCTGGCTCACTGCATCAGCGAGGATTGCCGCATGGGCGCCGGCATCGCCGTGCTCTTCAAGAAGAAGTTTGGAGGCGTCCAGGAGCTCCTGGATCAAAGTGAGTGGCGCCTGAAGGAGCTCCTGGTTTCCAGCCGGGAGGGTGTTGGAGCTCTTGGGGGTTATGGAGTGTGGCTGTTTTAAAAACACTTTGGTTTTTGTGCTTTAGAGAAGAAGACGGGGGAGGTGGCGGTTCTGCAGAGGGACGAGCGGTACATTTACTACCTGGTAAGGGCTGGGGTGTCACTGGGACACCTCCCTGGAGCTAAACTACGTCATATATCAGGCATTAATAGCTTGGGGGGGTTTGGTCATGTTAATGGAATCATAGAATCACAGAATGGTTTGGGTGGGAGGGGACTTTAAAGCTCATCCTGGGCAGGGACACCTTCCACTAGCCCAGGGTGCCCCAAGCCCCGTCCAGCCTGGCCTTGGACACTTCCAGGAATCCAGGGGCAGCCACAGCTGCTCTGGGCAACCTGTGCCAGGGCCTCCCCACCCTCACAGGGAAGAATTCCTTCCCAGTATCCCATCTAACCCTGGCCTCTGGCAGTTTGAAGCCGTTCCTGTTGTCCTGTCACTCCAGGCCCTTGTAAAGAGTCTCTGTCTTGTTGGCTCCCTTCAGGCACTGGAAGGGAGTTCTGGAATGTTCCTCTCAGAGCTGTGAGACGTGTCCTCAAACATTGCTGGTGAGGAGCAGCCAAGCTGTTCTGTGCATCTGCATTTCACTTTTACATGGACACAGCTGGCTGCTAAATTATATTTTAAGCTGTGAAATGTAGTTCTTTGCTCAAGTCTTTCCACAGGGGCAAGTCTGGGTGTGGAGTTTTGGGATATCATGGAATGTGTGTTTTGCAACAGGACTTTTATAAAAGACAGTAGTTTGCAGTGGTCATGCCAGAGGCACAGCTGAGCTTTTCTATCTTTCTGTAGATCACAAAGCAGAAGGTTTCTCACAAGCCCACGTATGAGAACATGCAGAAGAGTTTGGAAGCCATGAAAGCTCACTGCCTGAACAACGGAGTCACCGACATCTCCATGCCCAGGTGAGGGGCTCAGGAACTGGGATGCCAATGCTTGGGTGTTTAATTTCTAGAAGGATGTCTGCGGGATGATCCCCTGCTGTGAAATAAGAATTCAAGTATCTATCCACCTCTGTCCAACTCCTCTGTTCAACTGGGCAAATCTAATTGGCATTTCCCAGTGCATTTCAATAATAGCAAAGCACATTCGAGTTGTTTCCTTGTTCTCCCTGTGTTCTGTGGGTTTATGGGGAGCTGAGGCAGGGCCACCTCAGACTGCAGCTGCCCCGAGGGCTGGTTGGGCACAGCACCAGGCCCCACAGCTCTTTTGGTGCTTTATCTTCCAGGATTGGATGTGGACTCGACGGCCTGCAGTGGGAAAAGGTGTCAGCCATCCTTGAGGAAGTGTTTGAGAACACTGACATCAAGATCACAGTTTACACACTGTGAGCAGAAGAGTCAAAGAGCCCCATTTCCCCCAGTTTTGGGAGCAGAACTTGTGAACTGACAAGGGGGGACCTGCGTGGGGAGCACGTTCTGCATTCGGGTGTCACTCACTTGTGTGACAGTGACAGGGGCTTCCAGCAGCAACAAGCTCCAGAGAAGTTCATTTGGGCTGTTAATTAGCAGGAGGCGGCGGCGCTGTGGAAACCCTCGGGGAGCTCCCAGTGTGTCCCTGCAGCCACCAGGTGTCACTGGGGCTCCACGCAGTGAAACGGAGCCGCTGCCTCTTGGGGACTCGGGGTTTCCTGTCTGGGTTGGTGCTGCTGAGCTGCCCCAGGCAGCCCTGGCACCTCTGCTTTGTTCTGTTTGCAATGTCCTGCCTGGCACTCGGGTCACTCACCTCGGGTTCTCACAGGTGTAACACTTTAATTTTTCCCTTCTGGCCACGAATTGGGTTTGCTGATTTCATGCTCACTCAGGATCATGCTGTGATGTTAAATAAATAGTGCCCTGCTGTTGGATCGGTCCCTGTGGCTGTGCTGGGGACAGGCTGGGGTTGCAGGGAGTGCTGGAGGGGTGTAAATACACCTGGTGGGTGTGTTTTATACAGCAGCTGTATCATTTATAGTCTGCACAGCTCCGTTTGGGGAGGATCCAAACAGGTTGATGGGCTGTAAAAACTCACAGGATGGAGTTTAAGGGGGGATTTTCACATTTCTTTCTTTGCTGCATTTGTAGTCCAGGTGTTACACAAAGGTTGGTGTTTGTCACCCAGAACAAAAGCAGATTAGTAACACCCCTGGTTCCTCAGATCCATGGAAAACTGCTGATTTGGAAGAGTTTGTTCCAGAACTGAGGAACTACCGCAGACATTTCCTCCATGTTTGGTTTCCCACCCTCCCACAATAACAAATCTTTTGGACTTCTCTCATTCTGAATGCCCAGAAAAGTGCCAGGTGTGTTGAATAAATATAAAAATGGGACATAAGAGTTGGGAATTTTGTAGCATGACAGGATTCCCAGTTAGATTTCCTTGGGAAGGGACTGGGTTAGTCAGTTCTGTGGGGTTTTTTGCTGCTGCAAATCCCATTTGTGTCTTTAAGATCTCCCTATCCTTGCTCTCCCTGTTCCTTACCCATATTTTGTAAACCTGTTTGGTGGGGAATTGCTGTAGCTGGGAAAAACAACCTTGGACAAAGAGAAGTTCGGAGCAATGAGTGGATCCAGAACAGGCATCGAGGCTGCTCATGGATTCAGTCCTTCCCCTTATTTGTGTCTGGGTTTTAGTTCTGGTTCCTTCCTGATGGCATCCCCGTGAGCTTTGTTTTACATGGAAGATGATCCTGGTCTCCAACACTTGTGTGTACTCTGGTAATTTTTTTGGCATTTAGTTCTCCCTTCTCAGCTACAAAATATTCCCTGTGTGGCTGTCCTGGGATGTCCTTGAACTCAAATGTGTCAGGTTCAATTTAGGACTTCTTGCAAGTAGAGAAGAAGGAATAAACAGTGCTTTGGCTTTTGCAGTGGCTTCCCATTTTATTTCACTTTGCTTTTCCCAGGTTTATATCCCAAACATCGTTTGATATCGAGTTCTTGGGCTCCATCATGATTTGGAAGAGAGCTGTTGGCCCTGAATTAAATCACAGCTCTGATTATTGAAGAGAACAGAGGGAGAAAACTTCTTTTTCACCTTAAATCCCTTTCTTTTCCCCTTTCTAATGCATTTATCTAACCAGCAGCTTTGTTCTAAGGTCTTTTCCCATGAAATATTCCCAGACTGTGATCCCACAGCCTGCCTGTGGGTCACTGCCATCCCTTTCACCACAGCATGGGTTTGGTTGGGGCAGGGAGGGGGAGGAAGAAAATAAACCCAAAAAATCCCAAACACCAGAGGTCTGTGTCGTGTGTGTGTGTTCAGAGTCCCACAGGGCCTTGTCTTCCAGAGGTTGGCTCTCCATCCTGCTGGAATCAAAGCTTTGGGAAGCAGGACTGTCCCAGGTGTCCAGGTCTGTCACATCTCTTCATGGATCCTTTCTGATCCTGGGGAGGGAAAAAGAGACACGTCCTAGAGACTCGAACAGGTGACTCTTGAGTACCCCACAGAAAAGGGAATTCTGCAACAACTGGGATTTCCTTTAATGGTGTTTTTTTTAGGGTTAGACCTTGGGGTGTGAGTAAAATCCCCGTTGCTCTCCATTCCTCTCCCTATTGTGCTGAATATCATCTGTGTGGGCAACAGGGAGGTGTTCTGGGGCCCTGGAACCTTTTTTATTCTTTATTGCTGGAGAAAACCGAAAAGCACTAAATCCCTTGGGCATCTGCTGTGGGGGAGCCCCTGGAAGTGACAGTAAGAGAAACTGGAACCCAAATTAAAGAAAGGAGCGTTAATGAGCGACCCCCTGGGAACCCTCACTCACCCGAGCCTCAGTGCAAGATCTCAGCCAGCTTCTCCTCGTAGTACAGGAAATTCTCCTGAATATCCTCCCAGGGCACGAAGGACTTGGCCTCCTCCCCTTCCTCCTGCTCCACAAAGTTCTTCCAGACATACTCAAAGTCTTGAGGCTTCATAATCCTCAGCTTGCAGCCGGCCTCCTTCATGCTCCTGAGGGCCGCCTGCATCTCGGGTTCCTCCCACATGAAGAGCCGGCCCACCATGATGGTGAGGCGCAGCCCCTTGTTCTTGCGCAGGGCCTCGCAGATCCTCTCGGCGCAGGTGACGCAGGGGCTGGAGGACACGTACCAGGTGACATCGTGGCGGGCACCCGCCTGGCACGTGGGCAGGATGGTGTTGAAAAAGGCCATCTCGGCGTGGGCGGCCGCGTGCTCGTCCTCCAGGTACCCCCGGCACGTCACCGGCTCCTTGCCCTGCGTCTCCACCACGTAGCACAGGAAGGTTTTGTTCCTGCCCGAGCTGTACTCCACGTTCCTGAACTGGAATTTGAAGAAGATGGCTGGGAGGCGTTCCCTGGGAGAGGAGAGAGGCGGCTCTGAGGCAGATTTAGACAAAGGTCACGCTCTTGGGTCACTCTTTGTGGGACCATGGATAAATCACTGCATCTCCCCTGATTTCTCTGTGTTCAAAGGTTTAGGTTATAAAATATCCAGGATCAAATCTGACTTTGCTATGAAAATCCCTGGATTTCCTGCTGGAGTCCCTAGTGATAAATTTCACCTACTCTTTTAATTTATTGTCCAGCTCTTCCCTTCTGTGACTGCAGATAAGTGAGGAGAGATCACCTTGTGATGGAACACCTCACGGGATGGCTCTGGAGCCAGGGGAAGGGAGTGGGATGGAAAAGAGTGGGAAAAATGCATGTGCTTCCAAGAATAGCACTTCTCCTGCTTTGTATCTTGTGGTTCTTTGGGTAATGATTCTTTAATTAATGATTTTTTGAAGGGCAGACATGAGACACCCATTCCAGAGCGATGTCTGCAATGAGTGGTTTCACAATAACATCAGGTTTTTAAATATATCAGAGGCACAGGGAATTTCATCCCTGATTTAACTCTCTGACAGCAAAGGGGTCACAGCAGTGAGGAGGTTGGCTCTGGGTTTTGATGGAACAGCTGAAGCAGCAGCAACCTGCTCCAGGATGGATTGACTCAGGATGGATTGACTGGGAGCTGGATTTAGCCAGCCCTTCCAGATGGATTTTATTACTTATCTCGGCGTGTGCCTGAGCTTAGCTGGGATGTTCACCTCCATCTCTGCTCCCAGCAAAATGGAATCTGCATTAATCCAATTAATAACGTTCCAATCAGGAATATAAACAACACTCAGGCACCTCATTCCAATGCCTGGCAACCCCTTCCATGAAGAAATTCCCCCTGATGTCCGACCTGAACCTCCCCTGGCACAGTTTGACGCTGTTTCCCTTCATCTTGGTGCCTGGGAGAAGAGGCTGATCCCCACCTGGCTTCAACCTCCTGTCAGGGGGTTGTGGGGAGTGAAAATGTGTATGGAAATCATTTAAAAACTGTTCACAGGCTCTGAATTCCCACATTATTCTCAATATAAACCCCTGCTCTGACACCAGGCTGGGGTGGCACAGCTCACCTGAGGATAGGAAAGGTCAAAATTGAAACCTTCCTCCTCCAACTGCTCTGAAAAGCATCATTAAATGGCATTTTTTAGGGATTTCTAAATGCTCCAACCTAATTTATCAAAGTTTTCCCTGGGTAGCAAAGTGTTAGATCACACTGAGACCAAAAAAAGCTGAAAATTTGAGGCAGAATCCTCAGTCTGGGGTTGAAGTTGCTGAAACCAGGTGGGCTGGAGGAAAGAGCAGCTGCCCTGTGTGACCCTGGCACTGTCGGGCAGGAGAGAAGGAAAACTTCTAACGAAGGAATTAAAATGTGGATTATCTAAGAGAGTGACAAGGCCTAAGGAATTATTCCTACAAGGAGCCTCATTTCCACCTGGGGAAAGTGGAAATAAATGTGTCAGGAAATGTTCCCAGATTGGGATTACAGGCATCCAGCTCTGTGTTCAGCCAAAAAAAAAAACCAGGATAATATTCTTAAAGAGAGTAATTGGCTTCCCAGAGTTTCCTGGAAGCCAGACTCCTCCAGGAGCTATAAGCAGCAGGGTGAGAACTTGGCTGGGAGTCCTGAGATGCCCCTAATCCGAGGGCTAAAGCTGAAATGCAACATAATTGGCTTTAAGTGCTTCTTCCCTGGCTGCAGTTGTGTTCCCTCAGCACTCACATAACTGGCTTGATTGGCTGGGAATTTGAAAATCATTGGAAAAATCCACGCGGTGATCCCAGGTCGAGGCCTGGCCTGAACTCTCAGTGTCCTCCTTAAAATGAAAGCAAAAAATCCCTGGGGTTTTTGTACCTCTTTTGGGGTCCTTTAGGGTTTCTGCTTCACTTCCTCGCTCTCCCCTTTGCAGGCTGGAAAATCCTGTCAAATCCTGGAACACCCGTGGCATTCCAACGAAGGATTTAATTGCAGGAGGGTGCTAAGGAAGTGTTTCAGCCGTGGTTAGCCCACGTGGTTAGGGAAGTTCGGACATCCTGCTCAGTCCCTCAGCATTTCTAACTGCAGGTTGAATGCTTCAAGGCTGGAAAACCCAATTTCCTCATTAAAATTCATTTTAGGACATGTCTGAAGTGTTCAGAACTTTCCCCAGTGGTTTATATCCACAATTTTTGATGCCTTACCTCCATTCCTAGCAGAGGGATGTTCTTTCCTTAAAAGCCACTGCTAACCATTGTTATTTCTATGGTTGTATGTGGCAGAGACCACCCCAAGAAGGCAGGTTTTTTTTTCACAGCAGTCACATTTTGAGAAGAAAATGGAGATTTTTCCAGCCCTGGGCAGGAATGGAACCCAATTTTGTGACAGGGGTGCTGTCCTGCCTCACTCATCCTGGTCAGAGCAAGCAGGCAGATTTCACCTGCAGAATCCTTCCTACCAGAGCCCATGGCACAGGCAGAAGGATTCCAGGGGATATTTTGGAGGTCTGAGCTTTACTTTCAAGCAGCTGGAAGAAATCCTGGGTTTGTTTTATTTGCTGGGACACTCCTTTGGTGACTGATAAGGAGAATGTGAGGGGAGAAGGACTCATCCTGCTGCTCCTCCAGGGAGTGTTTGGGAACGCTCAGAGGGAGCAGACACTGAGGGCTTTTCCTACTTGCAGCTGTCAATTATGGCTGAGAGTTCAGCTTCCACCAGGTCCCTGTGATATCCTGCTTTTCCAAAGGCCAGGCTCCCTGCTGCCTTGCTGCCTTCAAAACTGCCTCTTGTTTTGGAGCCTTTCTGCAAGTTGGGCTTTTTGGGTTTTTGATGAAAGTCAGGTTCCAGCTGTGGCTGTGGAGCTCCTGGAAATGTGAACCTTTCGGTCTCTTGAAAAATCTGTCCCTCAGGCCCATCAAGCCAATCAGCCATAGCAGGGGTGTTTTTCCTGATCCACAGGTGGAGAAACTCTCAGACAAGAGCCATTGATCACAGCAAGAAATCAATACCGAGCTCTCATCAAAGCCAACACCCCCATCCCCATCCCATCAGTGGGGCTGGGAGGGAACCAGCACTGCAGAAACAGAGCTGTTCCTATAAAACAAGTGGATTTCTGTGCCTGCCTGGTGGGAGTCCATCCTCTAAAAGTCAGCAGAACTTAGAACAAAATCACAATAAATCCAAACCATTTCAGACTCTTCAGAAATGCACCACCAGAAGATGCTGCTTGTGTTGCCCGACCTAAAAGCTGAGGCAAAGCTCTCTGAACTCTCCCAATTCCATATTTAAATCCCAATCTCTTACCCTGTCACAATCTCAAAGGGTGGCAGGTCCTCCCTCTTCACCTTCTTCTTCTTCCCCTCGCTCTCCTCGGCATTGTCGGGTTCCCCGTTCTGGGCGTTGCTGGGCTCCTCCTGCTTCTCTGCCATCTTCCCCAGGACACTGGGACCGAGCCGCGGCCACTGGGAGAGAGAAAGAGCAATTTCTGAGAGCTCTGGGAGCCGAGGGAGGAGGGAAAACAGAGCTGGGAGTTCCTGCCCCAGGCACAGTTGTCAGGAACTAAATATGGAACAAAGCGGCAGCCGCAGGGGCTGGACGGGGTTGGGTGACCCGGGGCTCTCAGGTGTCACCTCCTTCCCTGCTTTCTCCAGCTCCTTTCAGCGGTCCCTCTTGCTCCCCTTTTAATTTCAAACCCAGTGACAACTCTGCAGTGGGCGGGATGAGCCCATAATTTTCCCTGATGGAAAATCCTGGAAGCTCAAGCACGTATTTATCCCTTGGGGTGACAGGCGGCTGGCACGGGGCACCTCCCTGCTCTCCCAGCCCTCTCCCTCCTCTGCCAGTGGATTCCATCGCTGACCTTGAAGGACCAGCTCAGCCTGGCCTGGCTCAAGCAGGAGGGGAAGGGGTCATGGCTGTTTTGCTGGAAAATCCCCGGGTTTGGCTTCGTGGATCACCTGGAGCATCCCAGCAAGAGACCTGTGGTTCCTCCCACCCTGCTCATCCAGGACTCTGAGGGGGAAATCTCCTCGTTGGAGCTGTAAATCCAAGCCAGAACCTTCTCCCAAGTATTTGAAAGCCCAACTGGAATTCCCAGTGGGCAGCAGTGCTGCTTCTCCAGTTGTTCTGTGGTTTTCCTCCCCATTGCCTGAGTGTTCCATAAATTCCCAGTTCACTGGGATATATCTGGGTTGGAGGGGTTTTCCCTCTGTTTTTCGTTTCCTTCAGGATTATATGAAATTCTTCCAGCTTCTCACTCTCCATTTCAATCATTTACAGTTTGTATCAATCCCACCTGAGCCGAGCTTAATGAAAACCTGGGTGAGGTTTTCCCAGGGACCAATCCTGGCCATGCCAGGGGGCAAAGGAAAAGGGAAAAGTGTGGCACTGCAGGATTTTGGAATCAAAGCACATTGGGAATCAAACCTCCAGAACTGTGGGTTCTGCACTTAGCTCAGAACCCACCACCAGCAAACGTTGAATAAATATGGAATATTCAGCTCTATTTGATGGAGTATTCAGTCAGTGTTAGTGGAAAAACCTGCTCTTAGTTTGAGGAAGAGAAGAGGTATTCCATAAAAATCAAATCAGTGGGAATACCTGCTTTGGAGCCAACTCAGCCTTTGTGATCCTGTTAAAATCAACTCTTTAGAGCCTTGCGAGGAGGCTGCACCATCACCAAGTGAAATAAATCCACGCCATTGGGCAGGTCATTTATTATCAGAGAAAATTCATCATAAATTATCACAGATAATTAATTCTGGCTGTTCTTCCCAGCCCCCTTGCCATCACCCTGCCTTGCCGTGCTGGATATCCCTTGGAGCTTTTCCATGGATGCAGTTTTTGGGGACGGAGCACCCCTCTGATGAGCTGTTGTTTAGGTGGTGTTGTTTAGGTGACAGAGCTGGCACCTGGAGCTCTGTGGTGACAACACAACCAAGGATTTGACAAATTCTAAGACATCCTATCCATGGAACACAGATCTTCCACGGTGCAGGATTTTATTTCTTTTTAAGCCTAAAATACTTTCCTGCAGGGCAGGGGCGGTGTTTTGCCTCCTGCGTGGTGACAACGCTCAAATTCCACCTCCCCTGTCCCATTGCTGTCACCTCTGACATTTCAGGGGCTGCTTTTGGGGTGGGAATCCTCTCCCGATGACTGACAGCTCATTTCCTCCTAATCCTGATATTTTCAAGCAGCATCCCAGCCCCTCTCCAGTCCCTCTGACCCACTCTGCTTTATTTTTGGAAGCTCTTCATGGCTGGGGTCCCAGCTTTGCTGCAGCTTTAGCCTGGCCCCTCCGAGGGCTGAGCTCTAATCTAATCTGGGGAATGTGGCACCGAGGCTCCCCCTCTCTCCAGCCTTTCCCAGCTGCTTCCCAGCTCCTTCTAGGGCAGTGCTTGGAACAGCCACGATCCTCCCCCCACTGCAGCCAAAAATATAAAAGGGCACCACGGAGCTGCTGCGTCGGAGCTGGGGGTGGGTGAGGGCTCTGGTGGCTTTGGTGGCTCTTTGTGACCCCAAACGTGTCCCCAGGGGCTCATGGAGGGGCCTCCCAGCAGCGCCCAAGGGACCCCAAATCGTGCACCTGCCAGCCAGAGTTCGTACTGAGGTTCCCCTCCACCTGCCCCTGTCCCCACTGATTGGATATTTTCTCCAGCTGGCTCTGAATTTGTTCATAAAATCCCAGGATCATCGAGGCCAAGCTGTGCCTGATCCCCACCCTGAGCACTTGGTGCCACCTCCAGCCCTTCCTTGGACACCCCCAGGGATGGGGACTCCAAACCTCCCTGGGCAGCCCCTGCCAAGGCCTGGCCGCCCTTTCCATGAGGAAATTCCTGCTGATTTCCAGCCTAAACCTCCCCTGGCCCAGCCTGAGGCCGTTCCCTCTCCTCCTGTCCCTGTTCCCTGGGATAAAATCCCACATCCCCCCCGGCTGCCCCCTCCTGTCTGTGCAGAGCCAGAAATTCCCCCGGAGCCTCCTTTTCTCCAGGCTGAGCCCCCCCAGCTCCCTCAGCCCCCACAGACAGAGCCCTGCCCGGGGGATCACGGCTCAGCCACAGGGGACAGCCAGGACAGGGCTGAGGGACAGCCTGTGCTGGGAGAAGCTTCCAGGCTTTGCTGGATTTATGGGTATTGAGGATCCTTCATCCATCCAAGTCCAGAGCAGCTTCTCCGGTGACTTTAGAGGCGCCTCTGAGCAGTCTGATGGCTTTTATCCCCTAAAAAGGGATCTCTGCCTATCCCTGGGCCTGCGTCCCCTGCGGGTCGTGTGCCGTCCCTCTCCTTGCAGCAGGAATTCCCGGATTTAACCCGGCTCTTCCCTTTCCCCATCACCCACACCTGCCTGCCACAGGCCGTGCCAGGAAAAGGCGGCTTTTATGGCATTGTGGGGCCGGAGGAACGTTTTGGGATAGAAGTGAGAGTGAAATAAGAGCCGGGCCGGGTGAGTCATGGCTCCGCCGCGGGGACAGCTGGTGGCACTAACAAAACGTCTCCCTAGAGACACTGGCAGGCAGCCCCCTCCTGCTTTTTCCAGCTGTAACCACGGGACAAATAAATAAATAAATAAACACTGACAGCTTCCCTTCCTTCCTCCCTCCCTCCCTTCCTTCTCACCTGTCCCTCTCCTCCCGCCTCAGGACCACAAAGGTTTCGAGGAAGGGCTGGAAACGCTCCTGTCCCACGGGATTGAGCTGGGCACTGCCCAAATCCTGGGCAGTGCCCAAAGCAGCTGGGCTGAGCGCCAGGTGAGGGGTGCTCTCACCTCTGTACCTGCCTCATCTTCCCGGCCAAACCCTCCCTGGCTCTCAATTCCCAGCCTGGCACACGAGGAGCCTTGGCAGGCGCTGCTGCCACCCCAGTTAATTCCAAGCCCAACGGGGAGTTAATGACAGCTCCCAGCAGCGTGTGAGCTCCCGCTGCAGTTTCCTGGGAGCGGCTCTGGGGCAAGGAGAGCTCCAGCCCTGCTGTAGCTGCTCCAAGCACTGGAATCTCGGTCCTGCAGCACCCGGAGCTGGGGCAGGGCCTGGCAGGGTGGCAGCGTCACCTGCACGGAGGTGACAAAGCCCGGCTGGCACTTCACCGGAGGCTTTAACACAGCTCCAGGCAGCAGCAAAACAGGGAAAGCTCTGTCCTGCTGCAGCCAGAGTGCTGGGACGGCTGGGGAGTCATGGGGTGAGGGAAGGGAAAGGGAAAGGGAAAGGGAAAGGGAAAGGGAAAGGGAAAGGGAAAGGGAAAGGGAAAGGGAAAAGGGAAAGGAAAAAGGAAAGGAAAGGGGAAAGGAAATGGGAAAGGAAAAAGGAAATGGAATGGGAAAGGAAGGGGAAAGGATAGGGAAAAGGAAAAAGGAAAGGAAAAGGGAAAGGAAGAAGGAAATGGAAAAAGGAAAGGCAGGGGAAAGGAAAGGGGAAAGGAAAAAGGGAAAGGGGAAAGGAAAAAGGGAAAGGGAAAGGAAGGGGAAACGAAGAGGATAGGAAAGGGGAAAAGAAAGGGGAAAGGGAAAGAGGAAAGGGAAAGGAAAAAGGAAATGGAAAGGGAAAGGAAAAGGGAAAGGGAAAGGAAGAAGGAAAGGAAGGGCAGGAGAAGGTTGGCTGTGCACAAATCCTGTGGCTGCAGCAGCCAGGGAGTGACCGCTGGGCCCAAGGGGCACCCTCAGTTTAATGGAAAATTCCTCCTCCTGCAGAGAGCGGCTGGAGTCAGGAGTGAGGGGCATCAGCAGAGAGGTGGCTCCGAGTGCCACCAGCCCTTGGGAGCCACCGGGAGCCCCTCGGGAGTCACGGGGACCACGGCACATCCCTGGGGTGGGACACTGTGCCCATTCCAAGGGCTGATCTGGGGTTGGGGCTGGACAAACACGAGCTTGGATGGGGCTTGGAGCAACCTGGGACAGTGGGAGGTGTCCCTGCGCTTGGCAGGGGGTGGGATGGGATGATCCTGAAGTTCTCTTCCATCCTAAACCATTCCAGGATTCCAAGATTGTGTGAAACCAAGGCTGGTTCGGGGCTGTGCTGCAGAGTCTGGGCAAGAAACCCTCCAGATGACTTTGAAATGTCATTAAAGTTATTTTTATGCAAGGGGGCTCAGTGTATCTGTTTAAACAGCAAATGCACCAAATGATGCTTTAAATATTAATACAAGAGGGTGTCTCGCTGAATTTAATTTTCCCAATTGATTTCAAGCTGCTCTGGATAGCACAGGGAGGAACATTTTCTATTTTTTGCTGCCTGTGAGAAGAGGCAGGAGGTGAAGAAAAGCTCCTGCTGCTCTTACAGGTGGGCTGGGAGGAGGAGAAACTGGCAGGAAAACAAGAACAAGGCAGCCAGTCCCAGCAGCTGGGAAAATGGGGAGGGCGAACATGGGAAAAAATCTATTAATCTTAATTTCAGATTCTCCTTTGCCTGCAGAAAAAAAAAAAAAGTGGGAAGGGGAAATAGACTCAATTTATGAAAGCTGATCAAATATGCATTCATCTATTTTATTGGAAATGTTATTAAAGAGTTGCAGGTATGAGCCAGATCGAGAGCCACCAATTTAAATGTGATTTAAATAATTCTCTCCCCTTTCCAAAAGGAGATAAAAGTTCCTTTAATCCCTCCTGGCCTCTCTGGATGGCCCTGCTCATCCCTGTTCCCTGAGGACAGGATGGGCAGAGCCTAAATCAGCCTCAACTCCCCCAAATCCAACGTGCAGCCAGACCCCACCTTCATCGGAGGGAGAAATAATTCACCTTTGCCTGTCCTTGGGCATGGGAGGCTTTCTGGGAGACACGGGAGCTGTGAATCAGTGCAGTGGTGACACAGAAAAGAAAGCCTTAAAGTGTTAAAGATTTCCTTTTTTATTTATTTTTTTTTTTTTTTTAAAGCAGCTTTTGATGTCTCCAGTGCTGCTGGCAGGGCTTTGTGGGGCTGCTCCTGCTCCCAGCCTCAGCTGCTCCACGGTCTTTTCCTGCAGCTTTTCCTTGGGAGAGCACAGCCCTGGGCTGGCAGCAGCCCTGGGGAAAGGTGTCCCGAGCCAGGGGGGAAAAATAATGGATCAAAATGGCAGAATCACCAAATTTTATGAGGAACTACAAATTCCAGCTGCTCTCAGCTCCTGGGGTTCGTTTCTCGGCCATGCTGAGGCCTCAGCTCTGCCCCAGTTGGATCCAGGAACATCCAGCATCTCCCAAAATCCAGCTGGATGCGAGTCAGGGAGGAGCCCAGAGTCAGGAATTGTCCTGCTCGCCTCGGAGCTGGAGCGATGGGACAGAGGAGCCCCTCACAGGGGTGTCCCCAAGGGAATGTGTCCGTGCTGTCCCCAAGGAGGGACCTTGGGGGCCTTTGGGTCCCAAACCAGCCCTGGCCCTGCGCTCCCGGCCTGCCCCAGGAATGAATCTGCCTGTGGAGCCTTCCCAATCCCCTTCCCTTGATCCCGTGAGCTTTTGGAAACCTCACCCCAAACCAGCACAGCGAGAATAACTCAGATTTATTTCTTTGTTCTCCAAAAAAACAATGGCTTGTTTTATTCAAAGCAAATACAATTTATGTTACAGCCCCAGCTAAGCCCTCCCACCCCCCTTGGGGTACCCCCCACCCCAATTACAGCCCCAATTACAGCCAGTGCCGGGAAGAAGATCCACGTGCCCTTTCTCTTCACATTTTAGTGCTTTTAGCAATTAAAAATAACATAAATTCTGTCTGGAGACACCAGAGCTCAGGTTTCTATGGAAGGCCAGGATAAGGGACGGACAAGGATGAGTCCGTGCACCCCTTGTGTCTGACTCCATCCCATTCCTTTGGGATTCCTGTTATTTTAACCTTTCCTGATTAATAATGGGATGGAAATGCTCCAGGATGAGGCACTTGCACTGCACCTGGCAGACTTTGTTGGGGCTTTTTGCCAATTAAATAATTAATTACGGCCTTCCAGGCAGTGGGAGCAGCCTCACAAATTTTACAAATTCTTGTGTCTCTGTACTTGAAAAAAGAACAAAATTAAGTGTTTTCTTCAAAGGCACTGGTGTGAGTTTTTCAGTTCTGATGAGGAATGGCACGCTGAGGTGCAAGAGAGGAATTTCCCCTTGGGAGAAGCATTTGCATGCTGCTCACTGCTGCTTTATCCTGGAGCAGGGAGGGGAAGGAGTGGGATGCTCCCCAAACAGGAGGCAGAGCCCAATCTCCATCCGCCAGCAGAACCAGACCCATCCCTGCTGGCAGGTAAAGAGCTAAAGCACGAACCAGGGGATACAGGAACACGAAGCAACAGCAGAAGGAGCAAAAAAATAGAGTAATTTCTTTTTAAAAAAATCAAGTAATTTCTTTTTAAAAAATCAAGTAATTTCTTCTAAAAAAATCAAGTAATTTCTTCTAAAAAAATCAAGTAATTAAAAAAAATCAAGTAATTTCTTTTAAAAAAATCAAGATATTAAAAAAAAAATTCAAATAAGTTCTTAAAAAATGGGTGTGCAGAGGTGAAGGGCATTTTGGTTTGGTCTCAGCAGAGGAGATGGGATTTGCCACGTGTGTGACCAGGCTCAGCTCTCGGGGGGGAAGCTGGCAGTGGCGAGGGGTGCCCGGGGTTCCCAGCCCGAATTATGCCAGATCGTTTGGCTGCTGGAATTTGAGCTGGTGGCATTAAGGACGGGGAACAGCTGTACCCCCCAAACCTGCTGGAAAAAACCCTGTAAGGATGCCCAGTCCTCGTAAAGGAGGGAATGGTGCAATCCTCTCACAGAGCCACGGTGGAGCTGGGAAGAGGAGGAGGAGGAGGAGGAGGCAAATCCCAGAATGAAGCCCCCGAATTCTTACACCTTGGTTCACCTCGGGGCAGTTTAGCTACACAGAACGCCTCGGTTTAGTCGCTCTTGCCCGGCTTCTGCTCGGGGTTGTCCTTCCAGATGCGGATGGTGAGGCAGGTGGCCATGGCCAGCCAGCCCAGGTAGGGCAGCAGCAGCAGCGCTGCCACCCTGTTGATGCGGTACCAGGAGCACACGGTGCCTATGGCCAGCCCGTCCAGCACCAGGATGTCGATCAGGGCCTGGGGCAGAGAGAACACGGTGATTCCAGGCTCGGGAACGCGGCACAGCCCCGCCCGGCACCGCCAAAATATCCCGGTACAGGTGGGGAGGTGGGACAGGGATCGGGGGTGTTCCAGCTGGGGCGATCCCAAACCCCCAGGACGTCGTCCCTGGGCTCCAAGCAGCGGGATCTGAGTGTGTCACACCAGGAGCCGGGACTAATTAATGTGCTCTTCTCTGCTCGTTAGCGAGTCCCCACAGATTAACGCCCTGTCCGTGGCGAGTGTCCCCTTTGCTGACAGGGGGGCAGAACCCGCTCGCGGTGGTGGCCGTGGCCACCGAACCAACTTCCTACTGTCACCTTTCACCCCCAGAGTGGCAAAATCCAGGTGGAAACGCAAATGCCCATCTGTGCCTCTGGCACCTGAGGCAGTGCCTGGTGGCCCAGCCCCGCCCTGGCTGTGCCCGATAAGCCCCCGGCAGCTGCTCCCCCCCAGGGATGCGACAGCGCTGTTGTCACTCAGGGTGTGACCCCCCAAAAGGGCTTTATCTCCCAGCCCGGACCCTTAACTGGGGGGTGCAGCCCTGGCACTGCCCGGCCCCATCTCCCGCCCGGATCTCCCGCCTGGCTATCGGAGCGGGGCGAGGCTGGAGCGGGCTGATACCATTGTCCAGGGGCACGAGCAGCTGGAGCTGGCCTGAAACTCCCTGTACGGTCACGTAATTCTCCTCAGCACAGCTCCAAAGCACCCCAACCCCGGCCGAGAAGCCCCATTACCATGTTCAGGTTGCGGGCACCGAAGAACAAGGGGGGCCATGCCCAGTTCAGCGCCAGCTGAGCCCCGTAGAGCCCCAGGGGGACGATGGCCTTGCTGCTGCAGCCCCCCAGGTCGTTCCACACCAGGTAGGAGGCGTAGCTGTGAGGAGGGACACCCGTCAGTGCCCGCACCCACCCTGAGGAGGGACAGAGTCTCTCCTGCAGGAGTGTTTTCCCCACCAGGGGTTTGCAGGAGAGTCGTGTTTGCACAGCAGGATCCACATCAGGCACTGAGCTGCTCTCGGGGAGCAGGGACAGGACCCAGGGAACAGCTCAGGGGGGGTTTAGGGTGGATCTCAGGGAAAGGTTTTTCCCCCAGAGGGTGCTGGGGCACTGCCCAGGCTCCCCAGGGAATGGGCACGGCCCCAAGGCTGCCAGAGCTCCAGGAGTGGAGATCCAGGGTGGGATTTTGGGGTGTCTGCGCAGGGCCTGGAGCTGGACTGGACGATTGTTGAGGATCCAGCTCGGGCTATTCCATGATTCCATTCTATGATTCCGTGTCCCTTGCTCCTCCCAAACCTCCCCTGTCCCACCCCTGAGTGCCTCCTGCCCCCTGCCCTCGGCTGGTTGTGGCATCTCCCCCAGGCCGTGCCCCCGCCAGCACAGTGCCAGGCCCACCCCTGACATTCCCTGCTGGTCCAGGATACCCCAAACCCCCGGGCAGAGCCTGGCAGGGCCGCTCTGGCTGTGCCAGGGGCAGCAGGACGGGAAGCAGCGGTCACAGCACTCACCCCATGCCCGTGTACAGCATGGTCCAGGCCACGGGGAACACTCTGCGGGGTGGGCACCAGGAAGGCCTTTTCAGCTTCTCGTACCACGCTGGGATTTCCTTCCGGTTGAGGAACCAGCCAAGGAAACCTCCGACGTGGGGCAGGACGGTGAAGCCCACGGTGTAAGCCCACATCCTCCCTCAAGGGCTTGAAATCACTTTTTTCCTGCTCTAAGTTAAAAACAAAGCCAGAGCATGGCTTTTAAAGGACATTTTTTTTTCCCTGCTTCCACCCTCTAACTCCATGTTCCACTTCAGTCCATGTTCCACTTCAGCCCCTAAGGCAGATGGGAAGGATTTAATGTGTCCAGCCCTCTCTGAAATGGGGATTATTCCTGTCTGGGACGTTTTCCCCCCTGATTTTGCCACTCTTTCACAGCTCCCTACCATATTCCTGTGAGGTGGGAGGACTGGGAGCAGACAGGGCTGCAGGGGCTGTCCCTATCCCTGCTGCCGGGGCTGGCAGGCTCTGAGGTGCCTCCTGGAGCTGCTCCCCCTCCTCTGCTGCCCTGAGGACGAAACCCCAAACTCCACTCCGACTTCCCCATGGTTTTTCACCGTGGATTTCTATTTCAATTTCTCTTTTAAAAGAGGTCTACGACAGAAAAATCCTTCCAGCAGCTTGAAGTGCTCCAGGAACCCACAGCAGAGGGGACTCTCACCTGGGCGAGAGGCGAGCTGAGGCACAGGGGGAGTTTCTGGATTTGCTCACGAGCTTCCTCTTGGATAAAACCAAGGGAAATTCGCTTTAATAATAAAAATATCCCCACACAGCGCAGGGTAACACCAGGACACATCCAGAATTCAGTGTCTGTCCCGTATCTTCCCCTGCAGAGCTCCGGACCTGCCACTCTTCCGTCCTCCCCGAACTCCCCTTCCCTCCGGATCCATCCAGGAGTTAAACCCCAATTAACATTCGTCAGGGCTGCCACGCAGGGGCCGCCAGGAGCTCAGTTCCGCGCTGTCAGCACGAGCACAGAACGCACCTGGGAAGGTTTGGGATTTAGGAAGGCAGGAGGAGCACGGAGCAGTCCCTCAGCCAGGGAAATGTCCCGGAGCCCCGAGCACTGCCCAGGGAAACAGGGAATAGAGGATGGGACTGCCCTGGACAGGCTCTGGGTGCGATTTCAGTTCGCAATTAACACCCTGCTGCACCCTCAGCTAATTGTTATTGTTGTTAGCACACCGCGACGTGTTTGGGAATAGGGTGGGAGCCAATTCCCACCTCACCGAGGAAAAAACACCCCAGACACCACCTCAACCAACAATTCCTTCGCCTGACAGTTTCTAGCACTCCTAAAGTACCCACAGAACCAGGAAACGACTGAAAACCGAGACAAATCCTAACACAGCTCTGCTTTAAATGTGACCCAGCCCCGCCGAGTTCTGCTTCCCACACACACCGCAGGAATGGAATACGGGAAAAGCGGATTTTCCCCAATTCCTTTGCAGCTGCAGAGGGGAAGGAGGGTTGAGAAACCTTCTTTTGCCTCGCAGTGCCTCCCCTGGAGCTGCCCGAGCCTTACCTGGGTCAGTGCCTCGCTCCGCCTGGCCGAGGGAAGGGCTTGGACATCCAGGACCGGCCCGTCCGCGCCGCCGGCGATCCCCGAGTGCCGGGCTTGGCAGCCGGGTTTTACCCAAACAGCCCCAAACTGGGCGGTGGGGTGGGGCTGGATCAGATTAAACCGGGGAGCTCCCGCTGGGGACAATCGCCGGGAGTCTGGGATGCTGGAGCCCGGGGACAATCGCCGGGAACTCGAGATGGTGGAGTCTGGGGTCAATCATCGGGAATTTGGGGTGCTGGAGCCTGGGGACAATCGCCCGGAATTTGGGGTGCTGGAGCCCGAGGACAATTGCCAGGAATTCGGGATGGTGGAGCCTGGGGACAATCGCCGGGAATTCGGGGTGCTGGAGCCCCGGGACAATCACTCGAAATTCAGGGTGGTGGAGCCTGGGAAAAATCACCAGGAGTTTGGGGTGGTGGAGTCCAGGGACAATTGCCTGGAATTTGGGGTGCTGGAGCCCCGGGACAATCACTCGAAATTCAGGGTGGTGGAGCCTGGGAAAAATCACCAGGAGTTTGGGGTGGTGGAGTCCAGGGACAATTGCCTGGAATTTGGGGTGCTGGAGCCCCGGGACAATCATCGGGAGTTTGGGGTGCTGGAGCCCGGCAAGGGCACGGCGGCTTTGGGGCTGTCACCACCGGGATGGACCCAGATCCACACCTCGGGTCAAATCCCAGAGCGCGTCCCTGGTGTGGGCACGGGGCAGGAGCTGCTGCGCTGCGGGGTGTGCCCATCACAGTCACAGGGTGTCCCTGTCACACTCACGGGGTGTCCCTGTCACACTCATGGGGTGTCCCTGTCACATCCTTGGGGTGTCACTGTCACATTCCCGAGCTGTCCCTCACTGGGTGTCCCTGTCACACTCACTGAGTGTCCCTGTCACACTCA
>VZTE01001991.1:60232-75122 GCA_013397775.1 Eulacestoma nigropectus | reverse complement strand
CTCCTGCCCCCAAACCCTGCCCCCAAACGCTGCCCCCTGCTCACCCATCCTCCCTGCTGGGCGATCCAGCGGGCGATGCGGTTCTGCAGCATGAAGTCCCCGACGTAGCGGGCGATGCGGCGCAGGAAGCCGCTGACGCCGCGCTGCCACACGTGCATGGCCATGCGGTACCCGAAGGCCAGCAGGGCGATCACCCGGCCCCAGTTGATGCCGCTCTCGAACAGGCTGCAACAAAGCCAAGGTGATCCCTGAATCCCCGCCCGGAGCTCCCAGCTCGGCGTCCCGGAGCTGCCCAGGCCGGGGGAGCTCGAGCGGTGCGGGCGGGACAGGAGGAAACGGCCCCGGGATGCACCAGGGAATGTTTAGGTTGGAGATTAGGGGAAGTTTTTTCACTGGAAGGGTTCTCCAGCCCAAGGGATCTTGAGCAGTGTGGGCAGGACTGAGGAAACGGCCCCAAGTTGCACCAGGGAATGTTTAGGTTGCATATTAGGGAATATTTTTGCATTGGAAGGGTTGTCCAGCCCTGGCACAGCTGCCCAGGCTGGGGGATCCCAAATAGGTTGGATATTAGTTTGGATATCAGGGAAAATGTTTTCTCTGGAAGGGTTGTCCAGCCCTGGCATCGCTGCCCAGCCAGGGGCATCTTGAGCAGTGGGGTCAGGACAAGAGGAAACGGCCCCAGGTTGCACCAGGAAATGTTTTGGTTGGATATTATGGAAAATCTTTTCACTGGAAGGGTTCTCCAGCCCAAGGGATCTTGAGCAGTGTGGTCAGGCAGAAACAACCCCAAGTTGCACCAGAGAATGTTTAGGTTGGATATTATGGAAATTTTTTTCTCTGGAAGGGTTCTCCAGCCCTGGCACAGCTGCCCAGGCTGGGGGATCTCGAGCAGTGCAGTCAAGGCTGAGGAAACGGCCCTAAATTGTACCAGGAAAAGTTTAGGTTGGATATTAAGGAAAGTTTTTTCATTGGAAGGGTTCTCCAGCCCAAGGGATCTTGAGCAGTGTGGGCAGGACTGAGGAAATGGCCCCAAATTGCACCAAGGAACATTTAGGTTGGATTTTTGGGAAAATTTCATCACTGAAAGGGTTGTCCAGCCCAGGGGATCTCGAGCAGCGGGGTCAGGACAAGAGGAAACGGCCCCAAGTTGCACCAGGGAATCTTTAGGTTGGATATTAGGGCAATTTTTTTTTCACTGGAAGGGTTCTCCGGCCCTGGCACAGCTGCCTGGACACCCTCCCTGGACAGATTCAAAAGCCACACGACTGTGGCCCTTGGGGGCATGGTTTAGTGGTGGCCTTGGCAGTGCTGGGGAAGGGCTGGACTCTGAGAGGGCTTTCCCAACCCAAACCATTCCCTGATCCTGTGGCTGCAGGGCTGGGGATGCTGCACCAGCCCTCGAGGCTCATCCCAGCCACACAGACACAGAGATTTTGTGGCTGGAAGAGGCTCCAAGATGCGTCCCTCGATGCTCCTGCTCCAGGGTTTGGCACTGATTATTTAGACCAGGCTCAGAAGGTGCTTTTCCCGGTTTCCAGCAAGAAGGGGAAAAAGGGCATTAAAAAATAATAAAAAGAGTGAACTGAGGGCCTGTGGTTCAGTCTGCTGCCCTGGGCTGGTGGGCCCTACCTGTGCTGAGCCTTGGGAGGGAATTAGAGCCTGGGAGGGGACACAGAGAGCAGGCAGCACGAGGACAGGGACGGGGTAAATTCAGCTCTGTGTGACAGGGACAGGAGTTAATTCACCTGTGTGTGACAGGGATTAATTTACCTGTGTGTGTCAAGGGGACGGATGGGGTTAATTTCGTTTACCTGAGTGTGACAAGGACAGGGACAGGGGTTAATTTATTTTACGTGAGTGTGACAAGGGTTAATTTACCTGTGTGTGATAAGGGGAGAGAGAGGGGTTAAGTTATTTTACCTGAGTGGGACAGGGGTTAATTTACCTGAGTGTGACAAGGGGAAGGATGGGGTTAATTTAATTTACCTGAGTGTGACAGGGGTTAATTTACCTGAGTGTGACAGGCCAGGGACAGGGGTTAATTTAATTTACCTGAGTGTGACAGGCCAGGGACAGGGGTTAATTTACCTGCGTGCGTTGCCGCCTCAGCCAGCGCGGCTTCCCAGAGAGGGGAGCAGGAAAAGGACAGAAAGGAAGGAGTTAGACACAAACACTGGAGAAAAGAAGGAATTAGACACCAACACCGAGCACAGGTGCAGGGACAGGGCTGTCACAGCCAGAGGTGCTCGGAGGAGTGACAGGAACCCAGAGACAGGAACCCAGAGACCCGTCCTGCCTGTGCCACGGGGCTGCGTGACCCCGGTGAATGTTTCCCCTGCCGTGTCCTGCAGACAGAACCCCCTGGTGCCTCCTCAATCCAAGCCTCCACCTCGGGCAGTCCTGGCAGGAAGTTTTCCAGGTCTGTGCCCTCACTCCTTGCCTGTTGCTGTGCTTTGGGTGGCTGTCAGCAGCACAGGGCTCTGTGTGTCAGCAGCACAGGGCTCTGTGTGTCAGCAGCACGGGGCTCCGTGTGTCACCTGCAGGCTCCCTGTGTCACCTGTGGCTCTGTGTGTCACCTGTGGATCTGTGTGTCACCTGTGGCTCCCTGTGTCATCTGCAGGCTCCCTGTGTCATCTGTAGGCTCCGTGTGTCACCTGTAGGCTCCCTGTGTCACCTGCAGGCTCCCTGTGTCACCTGCGGCTCCGTGTGTCACCTGCAGGCTCTGCCAGCCCGAGGAGCAGCCCCCATCCTGAGGTACCCATGAGGACCAGGCTGGGTGGGGGCCCTGGGCCAGCTGCTCTCGTGGGTGGCACCCTGCCCATGGCAGGGGGTTGGAGTGAGAGGACCTTCGAGGTCCCTCCCGACCAAACCATTCCATGATTCCACGATTTCTGTGACCATCCCATCCCCAGAGCCTGTGGGTGGGGTTGTTCCTTGGGATGTCCCAGCCTGGAGCAGGGGACAGCAGGACCAGCAGCAGGGGCAGGGCTGGCCGTGCCCCTGAAGGGCAGCTGGGACAGTCACGGGCCGGGCGTCCCAGGCACAGCCCCTGACTGACCCCAGCCACTCGTGCAAGGACTGGGGTGCCTGGGAGGGGAAGATGATCCGAGCAGTGCGGGGGAGGAGGAGCAGACAGGCAGAAAATACAGGAATCATCCCGGGGAGCTCGCTGGGAGCTCGGCTGGGGCCGGAGGGTGAAGCTTGAACGGACAGAGCGGGGCTTTAACCGACAGCACTGACCACACCTGACCTCCCCTTCCCTTCTCCTGCAGGGAAAGCCCCCAGCCCATGCCAGGAGCTCCAGAGGCTTTACCTGGAGGCGATTTTGGTGAAGTGCTCGTAGGCGTTGTCGCGGGTGGGCTGCAGGGTCTCCAGCATGGTGCGGAACTCGGCGTCGTAGCGCTTGTAGATGTCGTCCCCGATGATGGCCAAGCGCTGCCCCACCTGGCTGCCGGTGCTGCCGGGGCGAGCAGGGAGTCAGGGCAGGCTCTGAAGCCAGCCTGGCTCGGGGTGAGGGCTGGGGACAGGGATTTACCTCTCCAGGTCCTGCTGGATCTGCTCGATCTCCGGGTCCGGCGGCACCTCCGCCCCTCGCTCCTCGCGCTCCTGCTGGTAGCGGTAGAAGGCGTAGCTCCGGAACACCTCCTCGGCCTCCTCGGCCACGCGGCCTTCTGGAGAGGCAGGAGGGACACAGCTCAAGGGACAAACTCATCTCCCTCCATCCTCAGTTTCTTTTCCAAGATAAAAACTCGTCGGGGACAGGAATGGTGGGGTGGGATCAGAGCTCAGCTCCCTTCACAGAGCACCCAGACACAGCCCGGGTACGGGAGGTACCCGGGGAGGGGCAGGAGTGGGGGATCCTGTGGGACCGTGGGTTTGGGGATCACCCTGTCCTTGGGGGACAGCAGCTCCGGCAGCAGCTCCATGGCAGCCAAACCCTGTCCCGCCATCCCGTACACCCAGCTTGGCCACGCAGCTCTCCAGCACCTGGAATCTGCATTTCCAACCTCAGATCTTCCTGCCCGGGGCTGGGAAGTGAGGACACAGCAGCGCTGCCCCACAAACCCCGTACCCAAGCCCCCCAAAACACACCAAATTCTCCTCACAGGGTTTTCCAGCTGGTCCCATCTCCCTGTCCTGGCAGGGATGGGACAGGACCTGCCGTGCTCAGGTTACACCAGCAGAGCTGGAGGGGAAGGACAGCTCCCGTCACTGTTTCCAGGGCTTGTTTCTCGTTTTCAGACACGGGTTTATTTGGTGGCAAACACGTTCTTCCCCTTCTGGGAATCGGGAGCCGGTGACGCTCCAGCGAGAGGCAGAAAACAAAACCAACTGACTCAGAGTTTCAGGGAGAGGACGGCAAACACTTGGCCAGGCACACGAGGAAATCGCTGCGCCAAATAACCCCTGGGTTTGGCTACTCCAGGAGCTGTTTTTAGCAACACCAGGACAGGAGGACACACCCCCCCTTCCCACAGGTGCCACCCCCAGCACCCACTGGCACCGTCTCGGGATCTCTCCCACTGCAGGGATCTGGATCGGGGTTTGCCTGGTGGATTCCCAGTGCCGGCAGTGCCAAGGGGAGGTTTGGAGCTGCTCGGGGATCTCTGGAAGGAAGGAACTGCTCCATGGCTGATCCGTGGCTGATCCATGGCTGCTCCCTCCATCCCCAGCTCACGGAGCATTGGGATCCACAGCACTGCCCGACCCAGAGAGTCTCAAACATTCAACACCTGCAATTCTGCGTGAGATCCTTTAATTCTCACTGTTCCCATCTCCCGGGCGCAGCTGTGCTGTGGGAAAACCCGGCAGCTCTGGCCAAAAATCTCCATCAGCCCCAAACACCCCAATAACCACTCCAGGCAGTGACAAGGACTGGTGAAACCTGGCCCCATCCTTGGAGCTCAGGAGACAGGGATCAACTCCCTGCACAGAGGGAGATTCCAGCCTGGAAACAGAAGACAGCCCCGGGAAGCAAGAGCAGCCTCTGGAGATTTCTGCCCCCAAGGGAAGCCCAGCTCCACCTCACCGCAGCTGCAATTCCAGTGTGGGATGAGCAGCTGCTGCTGGGTTTGGGTTTGGGTTTGATTCTCCAGCAGGTTGGGCAGCCCCTGGTGCTTCCTCTTATCCATTAACAGCGATTCCTTGAAGGATCCAAGGCTGAGCAGGGTGATCAGTGCATAATCCTGGCATAACCCTGCCGGAGAGCAGAGCTGCCAGACGGGGAGAGGGACAAGTGCCATCCCCAAGGAACCTGCACAGCACAAAACCTCCCCCTCCCTCTGCTCTCTAGGACCAGCACCTTCCCACCTTGAGGAGGAGCAGCACCCCCAAAGTGCCTCCCCGCAGAGCTGAGGGGCAGCCTGGGCTGGGAGACAGGAATTCATCCCTCAAAAAGGGAGATTTTCTGCTCCAGGGCCTGGACTGGGCTCAGGAAAGCCGCTGGAATTCTGGTGTTCATGAGCAGATTTGTTCCTGTCTCCATCCCACACTGCCAGGAGGAGGAAGCTCCTGCCTTCATCCACAAAACACCTAAAAACACCTAAAACATCCTAAAAACACCAGGTGCCACCCAGCCTTGGCACAAACAGCAGCACCTTGGCCATGCCCAAGCCGAGGAGGACAAAGGCTCACAACGATGCCCAAGCAAATCCCCGAGCAGGAGAGAAATCTCTGCTGCACCCACAGGCAAACAAGCAGAGCCCCAAACGAAATCCAGGCTCAATCCCTGCGACAAAGCCTCTTTCCAACCCTCAAACCCGCAGCACGTGCTGTGGGAGCTGCGTATCCCTGCTCTCACGGGAGGCCACGAGGCTTCTGCCACCTCCAAATTCCAGAGGTGGAATCCCTCCCGCCTCCCCCTGAGTTCTGGGAGGCAGAGGGATGTTGGGACTGCCAGTAATTGCCTGTAAGGAAAGAGGAACTGGGACTGTGACCCAGCGTGCTCAGTGCTCAGGCTCTGATCTCCCGCTGGTTTTCTTATCAGCGTTTCGCAACAGGAAATCAGCCAACAACTGCTCCTGTTTGTAGATTTCTGTCCCTCCTGGACTTTGGCATGGCAAGGACGGGGTGTTTTCCTTCCAGGCGACACCAGAACACAAATCCCACTGCCAGGGCAGTGCCAGAGCCCTGAGATGGGCCAGAGCTCCAGCACCCCAGTCCCGAGCAGCTCCCAGCCCCGGGTGTTGACAGAGCTGATGCAGCTGATTTACCCTCACCTGCACAGCAGCACCGGGAGTCACCGCGTCCCACATTCCCTCCTGTTGGGATGAGCCGGGAGCTGAGAGTTTTCCCGGGTTCCTGGCAGCCCCGTTCCCAGTTGCACCCATTAACCAGGAGAGGGGCTGGGCTGGGCTCGCACGGGGACAGAGTGACCCCGCTCCTGGTGAGCCGCAGCCCTGCCAGGGCACACGGGACCTGATGTCACCCCAGAGCCA
This sequence comes from Eulacestoma nigropectus, assembly GCA_013397775.1. Classification (NCBI taxonomy): domain Eukaryota; kingdom Metazoa; phylum Chordata; class Aves; order Passeriformes; genus Eulacestoma; species Eulacestoma nigropectus. Next base: position 68,685 of record VZTE01001991.1, on the reverse strand, counting down.
CCCAGCCTGCCCGAGACCGAGGGCATTTTCCTCTGTGATTTACACCCCAAACTCCTCCCGCTCTCTCATGCTCAGGGAAGGAAACACACGACACCAGGCAGCTCCCGGCGCTTCGTCCTCTCCCTGCCTTCCAACCCCACCTTGCTGCCCACCCCGATCATCCGATGCCAAGCACACAATCCTTGACTGCCTTGGATGGAAAAGAACCTTAAAGCTCACCCCATTCCACCCAGTTCCACCTTCCACTGGACCAGGATGCTCCAAGCCCCTGGCATCTCCCAAAAGCATTGAGCACCTCCCAGTTCATTCAGTTCATTACGGAGCTGATCTGTTATCCCAGCCCTGCAAAAAGCCCTGGAGGCAGGAAATCCCATCCTGCCGAAGGAACGCAGCAGGGGAATGAACAAAAAATAAAGGGTTGAAGCTGCTCCCTCCCCTGAGCACCCCAGAACCCTTTACCTGAGCTGAGCCTGTGCCTGTGGCTCCCCCGGCGTCCCTGCGCCCGCGGAAGGTCCCCCTCATTCCCTGAGGCCATCGCAGAGAGGTTTGGGAATGGCAGCTTCACCTGGAAGGGCGATGGAGACGGTGAGTGACTGGAGCCCTGTGATCCCTCACAGCCCGAGGAATCCCCTTCGGCAGAGCCCAGTGCTAGAAGCTAGAATGCTGCTTTTATCCCTGCCAGCCCTGGCTCCTCCCTGCTGGCACATTCATTCCTGATTGCACCCATGGGAGAATCCTGCTGGGCTCACCGGCTCCACCCTCACCTTCCTGGATTCCCCCTCTTCGAGGCTCTTGAGGCTGATGTCATTTGCCAAAGAAAGGGACCCCAAACCTCCCCATCCCACTGGACTTCCTTCCCATTTTTTGCTGGAACTGGGCTCCATCCTTCTCTGAGAGAGCTGTGGGCTGCACCAGCTCTCCCTCAGCCCAGACCACAGAGCTTCAAAGAGGGCTGGAACAAAAATTCCAGCACCACAATCTCCCTCTGCGACTCCTCAGCTGCGACCACACCGAGCTGCCGTGACAACATCTACAGAAGATGAGCCCCGATTTCCTCCAGGACTCCAATTTCCTCTAATCCCTCTTGTTCTTTACGTTTCCCCTCTCAGAAAAGAAAAGTGAATGAGAACCAAACACAAAGCTCAGCTTTTCCCTGAAGTTCACAGGTATCCTAAACCTGCGGTTCAGGGCTCATCACAGCTCCTTCGCCGAGGCCACGAGGTTCCCGTCAGGATTAACGGGATCACGGCAGCTCCTCGCTGCTGTCTGACATTCCAGAGCATATTCCCAGCCCATGCTTCCACAGGGCTGAGCTGGGTGCTTTCCTGATTTGCACCAAGCCTGAACTCATGGACGAGACACAATTCCTGATGCCTCGAAATGTAAATTGCATCCCGGATAAAAATAAAGGAAGTGCCACTTCCTTTATAAAAAATAAAATACAAAAATTATAAAATATTATATATAAAATAAATTTTAAAATATAATATATAATACTATATATAGATATATTAAAATATCTTTATAAATATATAATATATCACATATATTATTATATATGTTTATAAATACATTATATATAAATATAATAGCTATTTATAAAAATAATATATCTTTATAAAATACATATTTATAAAAGTATATAATTTATAAAAAGATATATTTAAGAATATATATTCATAAAATATAGATTTTATATATTTATAAAAATGAAAATATTTTTCCTTTAAAAATAAAGGAAAAATAACCACCCACAGCTATGGGAGAAGTGCACAGCGTGGTCTGAGCTCATGACATCACACTGGAGATTGTTCAGAAGGAGAAATAAATGTGAGCCAGGAAGTGCAGCCCGTTTGGGGATGGGGCTGGAAGTGCAAAGCGGCTCCGCCTGGTCTAGAAAACCACGAGGTCCTGGCGCAGTTGCACTGGGCAGCCTGAGCCCGGTGACCAGGATGGAAGTGCTGGTTTTTCCTACACTCCGAGGATGGGAGGACAGGATTTCCCCCTTCCTCCCTGAGCTCAAACATCCCCATCCAAGGAAGAGCTGAGAACGCAGTGAGGATCATCAGCTGGGACCAGGGGGAAATGTCTGGGGAGAGCTGCGGCCGCTCGCCCAGATCAGCTCCAGAGGTGCCTCTCCTGGCCCTTAGAATCACAGAATTCCCTGCCCTGAGGTGGTGCAGGTCCCCTGGGGTGGTGCAGAACCCTTGGGATAGTGTCCATCCCTTGGGGTGGTGTCCATCCCTGAGGTGGTGTCCATCCCCTGGGGTGGTTCAGATCCCTTGGGGTGGTTCAGATCCCCTGGGGTGGTTCAGATCCCTTGGGGTGGTGTCCATCCCTGAGGTGGTGTCCACCCCCTGGGGTGGTTCAGATCCCCTGGGGTGGTTCAGATCCCCTGGGGTGGTGTCCATCCCCTCCTCCCCTGAGGAGCCTCCTGTGCGTCACCCTCTGCCATCCCATCCCAGGCCATGGCTGAGCCGAGCTGCACGGGGAGGACTCAGCGCTGTTCCCAGGCTGGGAGCAGCTCCTTGGAGCTGTGGGAACAGCGGGAATTTCCTCTGTAGCCCACAGGATGCTGGGGAGGGTGTGGGTGCACCCAGCAAAGAGCTCAGGAGCCTCTGGAGCTTTCCCAGCTGGGTCTGTGGGGCAGCAGGGCTGTGTCCCACAGCGACCCAGGGCTCCCCACGGGTGACAGGGACTTTTCCTGCCTGGAATGAGGGAGGGCTGTCAGGAGCGAGGACTTCCTGGAGCGAGGGCAGCCCGTGGGGCGCAGGAACACGGCACGGGCAGATGACTCATGATTTTCAACTCTCATTTCGCTTTGAAGCACTGCAGGAACTTTTGTTTTCGGTTTCCTTCTGGGCCCTGGCAGCGCTGTCCTCCCTTGTGACACAGGACGCTGCAGCCCTGTCACCGCTGTCCCCAACCACTGCCGGCCCCGAGCGCCCACGGGAATGCCCAGAAGAGTTCAGTGCCCGTCTCTGCTGGGGTCACAGCGCCTCAGACCATCCTCCCCAGGTTCCAGAGCTGCTGCCCATGCTCCTCCTCCTTCCCACCTTCCCCGTTCCCCCTCTGTTATGGGAACAGCCGGCTGGAGAACAGGGAAGGGTGTGAGGGAGGAGCTGACACCCAAACACAGCCCCGGGCTGCAGGAAATGAAATCCCTCCAGGATTTGAGTCAGGGCTCAAGGGAGGGATTCAGGGAACCTGCAGGGTCTGATCCACCCTCTGAGGGTCTTGTAGGAAGCTGCAAAGGGTTAAAAGCAGCAGCCAGAACTTTGGATGGGATTTGGCTGCACCTCCAAGGTGGCACCGGGCTCTCATCTTTATTAAGGGGCACCCCCATGCCAAGAACGAACCTTCCTGGGACCCCCAGCCCTCCCCAATAAAACAAAGACCTCTGCCTCAACTGTTCCTCATTTTCCCCTCGTCTCCTCTTCCCAAAGCCCTCAGACACATTTCCTGGGTGTCTCTAAGGCACACTCACTGCTTCTCCCAGCTTTTCTCCAAAGCAAAGCTCCCAAGCCCTGGGTTCAGGGAAGATGGTGGGAGAGGGAGGGAGATCCACAAGGATCCACAGGAGCAGCTGCAGTCCCTCTATCCCAGCCCAGCCGTGGGGCTCTGGAGTCACCCCCTGACGTGCTATGAATGCCAGGAAATCCATGGAGCATCCCCTGGGACGAGCCTTTCGCAGCTCTGGTGCGTGGCAGTGATTCCATGGGGCCGTGCAGGGCAGCGATGCCTCCCGGGACAGAGATCCCGCAGGATTCCTGTGCCTGATCCATCCCTGCCCGGCCAGCGCGGAGCCAGGGCCGCTCCTCCCCCTGCCCCGGGACAGCAAACTGGGGAGTTTGCCCAGTCTGGGGTTTGCCCAGTCTGCGGTTTGCCCACCCAGCACGGCCCCAAGGTGGGCAAACGACCCCCAGCATCCCTCCAGCCGCGGTCCCCCCAAACCCGTGCCCGTGGCCCGGCGGGGACAGCGCAGCCACAGGCGCCACGCCCGGGCCCAGCGGGACGGGTGTCACCCCCTCCTCAGCGTGGTGGGGTGGATGTCACCCGTTCCGCAGCGGGGACAGCTCTGCCCACCGATGTCCCCTCCCCTGAGCCCCCGGGCCCTGCGCGACTGATGCCGGGGGCGACCCCCGCGGGGGTAAAACACCCAACTGGGGCAAACACCGGTAAACGAGGGGAAATTCCCTCTTTGGGGCAGCGACCCGCCCGGAGCGGGACCTCCAGCCCTGGCCCGGGGGTTCCCGCAGCCCCAGCGGGGCCGCTGAGGAAGCACCGCGCACTTTGTCCCTGTCCCGGGCAGTGCGGGGTGCGACCCCCGGCCCTGGCACCCCTCCCGCACCCCCGAGCCCCCCGCACCCCACGGCTCCCGGTGCATCCCTGCCCATCCCTGCCCGTCCCTGCCCGTCCCCGCTCCGGCCGGGCCCGGGGAACAGGGATAACCCATCCCGGAGGAGTCCGGGGAGGGGGAAAAGGGGGTCCCCTCGCCACTCACCGCGTCCCGGCGGGGAGCAGCGGGTCGGGATAACCCGGGAGCTACCGCATCCCTGCCGGGATCCGCTCCATCCCTCCGGCCGCTCCCTTCCTGCCTCCCGCCCGGAGCGCGGCGCGGGCAAAGGAAGAGCGCGGGGCCGCGGAGGAGGAGGGAAAAGAAGAAGAGGAAAAAAAATCAAGTAGAAACCCAACCCCACTGACCATAGATAGACGCGGGCGCGGGGCCGCGCAGGACTCAGCTCCCTCTAGAGGCTCCCACCCCGGCGCGGGGCAGCGCCGAGCACCGGGGGCTCTTTGGGGGGGTTCTGGGGGCTCTTCGCGGGGCTCTAGAGGCTCCTCGGGGCGCTCGGGGGAAGCTGAAGCATCGCCCGGTCCCGGGGCGCTGCGCGGCTCGAGGGGTGCCGGGTGCGGGGTTGGCACCGCACACCCCGTGCCACCCCCGCGCCCTCCTCGCAGGGGTCTCCCGGAGATCTTCGGCTCCTCCCTGGCTTCTCCAGCGGTTTCCGGAGCTTTTCCTTACGGCTGCACCTTAAATTCGCCCTCTGCCTGTTCCCCGGCCGGAAGCCGCGTTAAAGTCACGATTTGAGAGTTTCTGTTTCCTGGGAAGGAACTTGTGTTGATGCAGCAGAAAAAAGAAAAGTCACCGGTGGCAGAGGCGGCTCCCACCAAGCGCCTTCGGGAATTCGAAATCCACTGAGATTTGGGGAAATCCCAGCAGCTCGAGGAGAGAGGGAGATTCATTCAGCCCCGGAGGGTTCAGCAATCTGCCCCAGCAGCTTTTTCTCTCCTCGCTCCTTGGGACGCTGCCAGGGGCGCTGCTGGGGCTGGAAAATGCCAGATAAGCAGAGGTTTGGGGCTGGGCAGACGCCTGGCTGCTGATTATCGCATCATCAGTCTGCCCAGTGGCAGGAGCCCTCTGAGGGCCCCACGCGATCTCCTCTGCCCCAGAGCCAGGGATTTTGGAATTCTCGGCTTACTTGGCTGAGCTTTTCCAGGGAAAACGCGCCCCTGGCTGCAGAGGGTCCAGCTCTGGCTCCCTCGGAGCTGTGGGCTGCTGGGGACACGGCCTTGGCACGCCCTGCTGAGGGTGGGGCTGCACTGACAGGGAAAAGCAGCTGGCGGAGGGCGAAGGAAAAGGATTCCCACAGCGGCTGTGGGCATTGGGGCTGGGAGAGAGGTGCCCCAGCCGGAGCGGGACTTCACCATGGAGCGAGGACTCAGCTAATGGGGACTGTGCCCACCAGGCTGGCAGCGAGGGCTCTGCCTTCCTCCCGGGTGTGCCCACAGAGAAGGTCCATAGTGGGGGTCGAATTAAAACCACCAATTTTAATTCTTGGGGTGAGTTTGGGGGGTGAATGTGGCTGTGCGGGCCTGATGTCCCCGACTCTGGGGGACCCCAATGACCCGTGCTGGTGGTGGCTGCCCCTGCGCACAGCCAGGGCAAGCTGTGGCCAGGTTTAAGCTGTCCTGACTCCTGCGGGACGAGTCCTGTGCCCCTGCCCACCCCCTCACATCAGGCTGGGTTGCTCGGGGCTCTTCCTCCCCACCACTTCAGATTTAGCATCCCCAGGATGGCCTGGGAGAACTTCTGCAATCACGAATCCCATCTCAACCCCTCCTCCCTGCAAACCACTCCCCTTCTACCTCCGATGTGTTGCACAACACCTCTGTGCTCTGGCTGCGGAAAACCAGCTGGGAAAGCGGCACTGAGCAGCCAATTCCCAAGCAATTCCTTGGTGTGAACCACCTCTGCCACAGGCAGCTCTTTCTGTGGTGCATCAACGCAGAAATTTCCAGCTGGAAACCAGAATTCCGCTAATAACGACCCTGACAGGGCTCCTGCTGCTCCCATCGAGCAGCAAAAGGTGTGGGAAAGGAATCGTGTGGGATTGCTGGGCAATTGTGAGCCCAGAGTTTGCGGGGACTGAGCTGTGTGTGGGCAGCGGGGACTCCCCTTGTCTGCCAAAGGCTGCTGGAGAGGGTGAGAGACCCAGGGACAACGGGAAACTGGTCGGAAAGGACCAGCTCTGTATGGGAATGGCCAGTATGGACATGGAGGAACGATGGTGGGGAGGAAGGGTCCGGGAGATCGTTGGAGGAGAGCTGTAAACGCTGCGTGCAGCTCCGCCGAGCAGCCAGCCCGCCCTGCTACAGAGCCTTTGGGATGTGGAATCAACAATTCCCAGCTGGCTCTGCCGCCCTGGCTTTGTGATCACCGGTGTGAAACGTTCCCAGCTTTCACCAGCTCCTCCTTCCAGCAGCTCCTTTGGCTGGTGGGAATAATAAAAAGCAGGAAATCAATTTGCTGGTGGAAATGTGCAGCAGCTGCGGGGATGGAGCCGCTGGATTCGGGATCCTCGTGGCGTTTTAGAGCGCACTTGGTGGTGTCTAAATCCGTGCTGGGGATGGGAAAAGGGATGGGAAAGGGGATGGGAAAAGGGAGCTGGGCTCAGCTGCGCATCCCCAGCCCTGCTGCTGCGCCAGCCCGAGGTGAGAACACCCTTCCCGTGGGCAGGGGCTGCGCGCTGCTCCCGGCGCTGCCGCGGGAAGGGATCGGGAGGGCGCAGCTGCCAGGTGGGAGAATCTCGGGTTTGAGCAGCCAGGATGACGCGGCACTTTCAGATGAGGGGTTTTGAGGGGGAAAAAACAACCCCCACTCTGCGGCCAAGCAGCTCGTGGGGTCCCGAGCCGAGGCTGAGCCAACCCCGGCAGCGGCAGCAGCCGGGAGAAAGTCCCGGGGCAGAGCAAAGCTGAGCTCCAGCAGCGCCTCAGGGACACCGGAGCAGCTTTGTCCCGTGTCACCGCAGCCACAGGGACTCTGCGGGGAAATCCTGCCCTGCCCGAGGCTGCACCCCTGGGAAAACACCACCGGAATCGTGCCTGAGTGGCCGAGGGAGGAGCAGGTCCTTGGTTTGCCCTCGCGGGTGACACGGTGGCGACGGGAGTGGCAGGAACCCAAAGCGCAGCAGAGGCTGCTGCCGGGATGGAGGAGGTTTTATCTCCCTCCCTTTGGCCTTTGGCTGCTGGAGGAGCTTCCCTGAGCCTTCCCCCGCTCCCACCTCCCGTGCTGGGGGGGAATCTCAGGGAGAGGTCCCGGCAGAGGTGGGAATGCGGCAAGGATGAGCCGCTGTTGTATTTGGGGGGGGGGGGGGGTTCGCCTCTGTTCTCCCCTCGCTCCCGGCTGTGCCTGTGTCCCCCTCCCAGCCCTGTCCCCTCTGTGCTGTCCCCCAGCCCTGTCCCAGCCCCTGTCACCTCCCCAGGGCTGCAGCCAGGGCAGTTTGTGTCCGTTGTGTCCGTTTGAGCCCCTGCTGGCACCCATGGCCACCCCAATGGCCACCCGGGCTCCCAGCCAGCCCTCCCTGCTCCAGCTCCTCAGGGGGCTCTTGAGGGTCCCGTGGTGGACACAGAAGCCCAGAGTGGAAGAGCTGGGGGCAGTTGAGGGGTGCAGCAGCCCAGGGGAGCCCCCGAACTGGGAGCACCGGGAGGATGCCCAGCTGAAGAACCACGCGGCCACTCGGGCTCCCTGCTGTCCTTCCCCGCTCCAGCTCCTCAGGGCGCTCCTGGGGCTCCTGGGGAGCCTGTGGGGGACACGGAAGCCCCGAGAGGAGGAGCTGGGGGCAGCTGGGGGCCGCAGCAGCCCAGGGCAGCGCTGGGACGAGGCCAGCGGGGAGAGCACGGAGTCGCTGCTGGGGAAGCCGGAGGAGCTCAGCATCAGAGGCTGCCTCGTGCTCAGCACCAGCGACAGGGACCTGCTGGGGGCCGGGGACGTGCTGGGGGCCGGTGCTGGCGGCCACACAGCCCAGGAGCCAGCGGGCAGCCAGGGGCACAGCCAGGAGGGGACGGCCACGCCGGGACATTCCAGGGGCAAAGCTCCGCGGAGGTGAGAATTGGGGTGGGGGTGACACGGGGCCCCAAGCCCAACTGGCTGCAGAGTCCCCATGGGACCGTGT
>VZTE01001991.1:45939-60200 GCA_013397775.1 Eulacestoma nigropectus | reverse complement strand
CCGGCTCGGATGCCCTGCAGGGACAGGGAGGAGCCTGCTGGGCTGCAGCTGGTCCCAGGCAGGTGGGGTTTGCAGGAGGCTGCTCGGTTGGGTGTTATAAAATCCGGTTTTCCCCCGACTTCCTCAAGACTTTGACCCGAGCCCAGTGTTTCCAATAAGGCCCCAGTTGGGATATCCCGTACCCACAGATGGCAGCTCCACTCCCACCTCGGCCTGTGCTGTTCCCACCTCCCCAAAGGTCCCTGGGGGGCTCGCGGGGGGCTGTGGCACCTTCCAGAGCCCCCAGTTCCGGCCCTTGGCAGCCTGCGGCCTCTCCAGGCAGGGGGTGGGACCACGTCCAGCTGTGCCATCGCTGCTGGAGGGTCAGGATGGACACTCTGCTGCTGTGGCCTCATCCAGCCCCCCCGGCTGTGCTCTTCCCGCAGGGATGGGCTCCCACCAGCTCCGAGTGCCGATGGTGAAAGCCTTGCCAGCCCCGAGCCAACGCTCTCCGTGGACTCTGATGCTGAGTGGGAGAAGAAGCAGCTCCTGGAAGGTGAGGGGAGTGCTCAGAGGGAAGGGAAATCCCCCCCTCACCCTTGAGGGCTGCCTGGTGGTCAGTGGGAGGAGCCCTGAGGAGTGGGTGGGCACGGAAAACCGCCCAGGGGGTGTGGGAGGCTGAGGCGCCCTCCAGATTCAGTGCCCAGCATGCCTGGAATGAGTCCCTTGGCTTTGGAATATCTGGAGCTGGCACGGGATCCTCTCTCAGCCACTCCTGAGAGAGGTTCAATTCCCTCATGAGGGAGGGGAGGTGACAGCTCGGGGGAATCACTGGTTCTTGGGCTTGTTTTGATCAGCAGGCAGAGGTGCAGGGCCCCCAGAAGCAGAGGCGTCCCAGGGGAACCGGCTCTGGAGCGGGAACAGGCAGCGAAGGGCTTCGGAGAAGGTCGGTGAGAGGATGTGGAGAGTGGGAGACGCTGCCGAGGAGGGTCCCAGTGCCCCCAGGCCTTGGAAAAGGTGTAGGGATGGAGCAGCACGAGCAAAACCGACCCCGGCACTGCCAAGGCGCTGCCCTGTCAGAGGCTGTGGCCTCCCGGGTGTGTCCTGGAGGTTCTTCCATCCCTCCACGGGATTTCCCAGCTGGGCAGGGAGTGGTCCCAGGATGCTGCTGCTCAGTGGTGGGCAGCCCTTGGCTTTTGGGACCGCCTGCCCCGGTTTGCCATCAGTGGCAGGGGACATCTGCTCCGTGCCATGGAGCTCTGGGTGGTAAAGGGGCACAGCAGGGCTGGGGGCAGAGGGAAAGGTTTTTTTTCCCAGCTCAGCTGCCGGTATCGGTTACACCAGAACCGAGCTGCTCTACAGAGACACTTTGTCAGCACTGACATCATCCCTTCCCGGTTTTTTTTCTGCTGCAGGCTCCTGTCCTGGGAAGTGTGATGGGGAGGGAAGAGGAGTCGCTTCTGAGCGGGGCTGCTGACGGCCCTGCAAAGCCCTGGGATGTGGTGCTGGTCAGGAGGTGAGCCAGGAGTGCTGGGGAGAGAAATAAACTGCCAGGGGCAGGGTTAGACAGGATTTTAGTAGAAATCCCTCCCTGGGAGGGTGGGGAGGCCCTGGCACAGGGTGCCCAGAGAAGCCGTAGCTGCCCCTGGATCCCTGGAAGTGCCCAAGGCCAGGTTGGACGGGGCTTGGAGCAGCCTGGGACAGTGGAAGAGGTCCCTGCCCACGGCAGGGGTGGCACTGGATGAGCTTTAAGGTCCATTCCAACCTTTCCGAGGATTCCGTGGCTCTAAATCTCCTCGGAGCACCAGGTGGCACTCTCCGACTTCCCACCGAGCCGAGCTGGGCCGGGCTAACCCGGCTGGGAGACGCAGACACCGCTGGCTCCCGGCTCCGGGCTGCGGGGACCAGGGGCCAGCGGGGACAGGACGATGGGACAGCGAGGGACCGGCTCCGCACGGGCCGAGGGGCTTTTCCAGGGTTTTTTTGGGGGGTGGGTGGACTCAACCTCCTGCACCCTCAGCAAATGCCAGAACCGTAAAAAACCCACCCAGCAAACCCCTGTGCTTCGCCAGGTTTGTCACGGAGTTTCCTCCCGGTCCCCTCTGGGGGTCCCGAGGGGCGCAGGGCACCTTTGCCGTGGTCCCGCCTGTGTCCCCACGCCGGGCTCGTCACCCCGCGCTGGCTCTGGGCCCTGCAGGGACACAGAACACGAGGCTTCGGGCAAAGCGCTTCTCACACGCAGCAGATTCATCGAATTGATTCCAAAACCCCCCCCGGGCAGATCCAGGCCTGGTTCCTGCAGCAGCTCCCGGAGCGTGCTGGGCGTTAATGACGCTGTGCCGGGGAGCCCAGAGCAGCCAGCACAGCCAGCTCGCGTTTTCCAGGCGCTGGGAGAGCTGCCGGGCTGTTTAGGACAAAATTCCTGACAAATACACCTTTGATAATCTGCTCCATAAACACGGGCAGGCGGGGGAGGCTGTGGCAGGGCTGAAAAATCCGCTCAGGTGGGAAATCCAGCCCTTCCTGTGCTGGGGGTGAGTCCTGAGGCTCAGAGCTCCTGCCAGGAGCCTGGGAAGGCCCCCCAAATCCTTGGGATCCAGCAGGGTGAGGGCAGAGGAAGGAAGCTTGGGACAAGCTTGGAGGGTCCTGCAGGTCTGTGGTGATGTGGCCGAGCAGCATCTCAGTGCCTGGGTGGATTCCTGCGGGGAGGACACGCTGGGGATGCCATTCCAATGGGCTTTTCCTCACCCTGCCTGTCCCTGATGTGTGTCTCTCTCTCCCCACGAGGTTTCCTGAGGGTGGATGGAGCAGCAGAAGCTTTCGGCTGCTTTGGGAGAAGCTGGGCACAGCCGGGAGCGGGTGGAGCCTCCGGAGAGGGCTGAGGTGAGTCTGGAAGGGAAAAATGCCCCTGGAGCTGTGACCTGGGACATCTCTCTGGGCACTGTGCTGTCACCATGGTGTGCCCTGGTCACAGCTGCATTTCTGCCTCTCCCACCAACTCATTTCTGCCTCTCCCACCAACTCTTCGTGGCACCACCTGGGCCAATGTGCTCAAAATTGCAGTGTCGGGTCCGTAAATCCCTTTTAGAAAAACTGGGGCCTCCTGCAGACAAACCCAGCGCGTTTCAGCCGAGGTTTTTCGTGAAAAGAGCCCAGTTTGGAGTCCCCACTGTGTTGGTTCAGCACTCCCTGCCTCAGTTTCCCGTTTCCTGTGGGGGGTTGCAGAGCAGATCCTCCCCTCCAAAGCACCTCGTGGGTCAGTGCCAGACCCGGAAACGCCTCTAAATTTCAGGCTGACGGGGGCTTTGGGCAGGATCAGCCCCCTGGCTGCCCTCGGCCACCAGCACGCTCCTCCCGCAGGCAGGGACAGCCCGGGAGAGAGGAAAAAGCTACTTCCTTCGCTCCATGCGCAGGAAGAGCCCGTCTGGAGGTGGGGAGTGGGCTCTGTGCCCGACCTGTGCCTGGGGGGCACCTCAGCTCCCGGCTTCTCCCTCCTGCAAACACCAGACGCGTTCTCGTGCCTGCAGTCGCTGCATCCGGGGCTGGGAAGCTCCCCCGTAGCACCGGGAAGCGGAGCCCGGGCTCTCCGGGCGTTTCACCGAGTTGTTCTCCCCCCGTGCCCGGCTCCGCAGCCTCCTCGCTCGGCGGTGCGCGGGCAGGGCAGGCTCGGAGCGCTTTGGAAAGCACCCGGAGCTCCGGGGATGCTTCTCCGTGTGACCCCTCCGCCCCAGAGCCGCACAGAGGCTCCTTTCAGCCCCGGGGGTGTCCGCGATGAACAGATCCCGGTTCACAGCGCGGGCAGATAAAAGCAGGGGCACGCCTGGCGCGGCTCCCGGAGCCGCAGCCGCTGGGAATTGCTGGTGCCCGGCTTGTCCCGGGCAGCGAAAGGGGCTGGAGGCCGGCGGGGTGCCAGCAGCTGGGCATCCCTGCGGTGCCCGAGCTGCCCCGTGCCCGCTGCAGCTCCGGTTTGGGGCACGGGGCAGCGCCGGGAGCCCTGGGGGGGTGGCAGTGGGCAGCAGGGCTGGGGGGCCAGTGCCGCTCGGTGCCAGCCCCTTCGCCCTCTGAGGCGCATCCTTCCCTCCCTCCCTAGATCCAGCCCCTGGCACAGGCGGGGAGCGGCTCCCGACGTTCCAGCCCCCCCCGGGAGCCCCCCCGGAGCCGGGATCGGTGTCGCTGCCTCGCTCCCCACCCCGGCACCGGCCGGACCTCGGCTCGACCCGAACCGTTCCTCAGCTCCAGCTCTCGCCTCTTCTTTTCCCTCGGTTTAATAAAAACACCACATTTTCCTTCTTGCTTTCCCCTCTCCCACTCCTGGGGAAGGACCCTTGAGTCTCCCTCCGCCTCGGCTGCCACGGCCTGGCTTTGGTTGGAGTTTTTTATTAATTTTTTTTTTCTTTTTTAGATAAAGCATTTAGTGTGACTAAAACATTCTCACTTCTCCCTCTTGATTATTCTCTTTTCCTTATTAAACAGCTCTGTGTTGAATCATTTTTCCTCCTCTCCCAACCGTACCTCCCTCCAGCTCTTTTATTATTTATTCTCTGTGCCTTTTAAGGGTTTTTTTTTTCATTAATTTCACAGTAAGAAGAGGCCTCTGCCTCTGTCCCCCCCAAGACTGCAAAAGGATCAGTGGGATCAGCGTGGCTCGGGGTGATCTCCATCCCCTGGGGTTAAAGCCTTACAGAGGTTTGGGAGAGGGGCTGGTTCCTGTCCCCGTGGGATGGAGAAGCTGTGGCTGCCTCATCCCTAGAAGTGCCCAAGGCCAGGCTGGATGGGCCTTGGAGCAACCTGGGATGGTGGAAGGTGTCCCTGCCCACGGCAGGGAGTAGAACGAGCTGTTTTTTAGGGTGTCTCCCAGTCCAAACCTTTATGGAACGCCCGTTCCCTTTCCTCGGGGTGCAGCAGGAGCGTCCCTCCCGCACACCCGCACCCCAGGCATGCCCTGCCCCGGCCGGGCAGCGCCGGCCGCTGGAAGCGGTGACCTCACAGCATTCCCAGCGCCGCGGCCACGGCCCGGAGGAGCTGCTGGCAGCGCGGCTCCTGCTAATCTGGGAATTGTATGCCAGGAAGCGCACACCCAGCCGACCTGCCGGGACAAAGCCTGCGCTGAACGCTCCAGCGCTCCCCGGGCTTCCCCCCCGAGCGCCCCAGGGCTGCTCCGGAGCGGTCCCGGCGCCTCGCTGGGTCCCTCCCCGCACCTGCCCGGGGCTTGGGCACCTGCTCCAGGTGCGGGGACAGAGTTTGGTGTTCCCTGAGCTGCTGGCACAGCGCGGGATGCTCTCCCAGCCGCCTCGCGCTCCTGCCCATCCCTGGGGAAGGTCACAAAACGGGGGTGTAGCACCCAAACTGCCCTGGCCAGCCTGAAACCAGGGCTGTGAGAGAGATGCACTCCCTGGTCACCCCCAGGGTGTTTAATCCAGACCCTGACAGTGACAAATTCACGCAGCCAGCGTCGTTTTCCCGCCGGCGTGGTTTAGCAGAGCTGCCCTGGCAACGGCCCCATCCCGTGGTGCCTTCCCGGGTACCAAATCTCCGTCCTTGACACATCCTTAGAAGCGTTGAGCTCCAAATAGACCTCACCGCTGTGCAAACCCGCCCGAGATTTCCCAAAGCCAAGGGCTGGAGAAAACGCGGGTATTATTCTTAGCACCGAGCCTCTGCCAGGGCAAAGTGTCAAACACCACGGAGGTGTCGGGAGGAAGGGTTTGACCCGGCTGAGTCACCGAGGGCAGCTCCTTTCGGGGTTCTGGGCACCTCTGAGGGAAGCAGCCGGTGCCATCTGCTGAGAGGAGCCCGGCAGGGGCAGCCGGGCCCTTCCACAGCGTCACGGTTCTCCTTGTCCCCGTGGGAAGCGGAGGCGCCTTGGCCGGGCCGCGCTCGGGGAGCTGCCGTGGGTCACTTGTCACCCTCCACGTGACGCTGCCACATCCTGCTGGCGGTATTTTAGGGCTGTTTACAAACGGCGCCGTGGTGCGAGGGCAGGGGGAGCTGCTCGCCGGCCGGGCGGGATGAAAAGCCTCCGCCAGCCTCGCTGGCTTCCCCCGCGCCGATGGAAAAGGAGGATCCAGCGCTGGAGCGCTCTTGCAGCTGCGGAGGTGGATGGGCCGGTGGGACGGATCCATCCCGTTCCCATCACCCTGCTCTTCGCTGCAGCCTTGCCCTGAGCCCCACGGGCTTCTCCTGCTCGTTCCGCACCTCACAAAGCCCTGCTCGTGGCCTCCTCCGTGCAGGATGCTGCACCAACATGGAGGGGAAGAAATGCCTGGAACGACGTCCAGGCTGAGATCCGCGGGGCTCATGAAGCTGCTATGAAGTTGCATTACAAATGTGAGCCGCTCGGATATTCCAGTGATCCGAGCCAGCAGAGGAGAATATTTTAAATGAAATATTCATGGGGATCCTCAGCCTGTGGCAGCGATAGAGCTCTGCTGCCTTCTGTGGACTCACACTAATTTATTTTTTATTATGACCCATTTGTAGGATGATGGGGCCGGGAGGTTCCAGGCGGTCGCCTCCAGCTTCAGATCCCGTTTTTTTCCCAGGTGTTCTAAAAGCACAGAACAGCTCCACGTTCCGTGCCCCAAATTCAAAACCGCTAAGGATGTAGCCTGGTATTTCTGACACACCAAACCTGGGCTCTGACACAGGCAGCAGCTCCTCCCTGCCCTGGCAGCTCAGACAGGCCACAGGGTCCCCACTGTGCCACTGGCACTGCCCCGGGGGTCACAGGGTCCCCACTGTGCCACTGGCACTGCCCGGGGGTCACGGGGTCCCCTCTGTGCCACTGGCACTGCCCCGGGGGTCACGGGGTCCCCACTGTGTCACTGGCACTGCCCCGGGGGTCACAGGGTCCCCACTGTGCCACTGGCACTGCCCCGGGGGTCACAGGGTCCCCTCTGTGCCACTGGCACTGCCCTGGGGCCACGGGGTCCCCTCTGTGCCACTGGCACTGCCCTGGCTGAGGAAGGGACCATCATCAAACCAACAAAGGGCACTCACAGCCCCGGACCAGATGGGAGAAATATTTGCCAGACAAAGGCTCTATTTGCAAGGAAATCCTCTGACTTTCTGCCTCGAAGAGAGAAATGATTCAAGCTCTGGCGCAGGCGGCCGAGGAGCCGTGGGTAGGAAATTCTCCTGTCATGGGCTGAGCGGTTCTGCCACGGCTGCAGTGGGAGCTGGGGCTGCTTTTCCAGGCAGATATTCCTGCTTTACATTTGGGAATGGCTTTAATCCCTGTGTAGGCTCCAGATGCACCTATTTCATCCCTGGAAGTGTTCCAGGGGAGGTTGGACAGGGCTCGGAGCAAGCTGGACTAGTGGAAGGTGTCCTGCCCGTGGCAGGGGATGGAACTGCGGGATCTTTAAGGTCTGTCCAACCTGTCCTGGAAAACTTCCAGGGATGGGGCACCCCCAGCTGCCGCATCCACACAGCCACCTCTGCTCAGCACAGCAAATAGCTCTGGGGCCTGGTGCTGGGGCATGAAATACCCTGTAATGTCACCCACAATTCTTAAACCCCGCAAAATAAAACACTCGTGCCGTTCCCTTTTTCCTTTCCCAGCTGTAAATTCTGCCCGGCTCTGCCTCTTCCCCCTCCGCCCGTGCCTGTCCTGGTTTATGGCACCGCCACAAGCTCCCGATTGATTTACACGCGAAGTCAATAAAGAGCCGCTCCCACCCTGCGCTGTCCCCCTGTCCCTTGTCCCGGCCGGGCTGACTCAGACCAACGTGACTAACTCTTCCCTCTCCAGCGAGCGGGGATTCGGGGCTTTGTTCAGCGCCTTTCTCCGCGCTGCTGGAAGCTGCCGAAGAACCGCCCTGGCACAGAGTGACTCATCCCGAGGAGATGATGTCCGGCTGCTCCAGCGCTGCTTCCGCACGGAGCGGGGCCGGAGCGGGGCTGGAGCGGGGCTGGAGCGGGGCAGCTCCTCCTGCGCTTCCCCCATCGCACCCCGCAGGAGCTGTGCTGGGAACGGGATGGGGCCGGTGCCTTGAAATCAGAGCCCAGGCGGGAACCAGCCCATCCTCCCGGGGTTGTTTCCTCCCCAGCGCGGTTTGGACACGCTGGGAGGGTTTATCCACCGCTGCTGGGGTTTGCAGCCAGCCTCTCCTCACCCGCCAGCACGATGGGGTGGGCTTGGGAGTAAGGATTCCTCTCATCTGGGCTTGGGAGTGAGGATTCCCCTCATCTGGGCTTGGGAGTGAGGATTCCCCTCACCTGGGCTTGGGAGTGAGGATTCCTCTCACCTGGGCTTGGGAGTGAGGATTCCCCTCATCTGGGCTTGGGAGTGAGGATTCCCCTCACCTGGGCTTGGGAGTGAGGATTCCTCTCAGCTGGGCTTGAGACCGAGGATTCCCCTTGCCTGGGAGGGACACCCACCCCCCTGAGGGTGGAATCCTGTCTGCTGAGGCTTTGTTACCCCACGCCCAGTCCCCAGTTTGAGGTGATGGAATATGTACACAGAAGGAATGATACGGAAGGAATTGCTGCCTCTGAGAGTGGGGAGGCCCTGGCACAGGGTGCCCAGAGAAGCTGTGGCTGCCCCTGGATCCCTGGAAGTGCCCAAGGTCGGGTTGGACGGGGCTTGGGGCACCCTGGAACAGTGGAAGGTGTCCCTGCCCATGGCAGGGGGTGGCACTGGATGAGCTTTAAGATCCTCCCAACCCAAACCATTCCATGATCCTCCAACAGCAGCACGTGCAGGGTGCCCAGGGCACTCCTGGCTGCGCTGGGATAGGATGGGGGCACAGCAGGGCACGGGGTCCCTTCCAGCTTTGCCCTGAGCATCTCCGCTGACATCCAAGCAGGAACACCCGTGCTCCAGCCTGGCAGCTCCTTTCCTGCCGCTGTCACCTGGAGGAGCCTGGGCAAGGTGTGCGCACCCTGTGCCGAGGGGAGCAGCCTCTGCCTGTCCCCCCAGCCCTCGGGGACGTGCCCAGCGTGACAGAGGCGGTGGCCTGGCCCAGCCAGGGAGGCAGCAGGCCCCGAGCCACTCGGCTGCCAGCCTGTCGCTCAGCAGGAAGGAAGGCGTGTGGTTTGCTCAGCGAGGGCTGTAATTAGGCTGATTGGCACTAACTTGCCTCAAAATGCCGGGGAGGAGGGGAGAAACCGCAGCTCAGCCATTTTGTGTGGGATTTTACTGGGAGAAAGGAAGCCAGGATGGGGCTGGCTCTTGTCCCTTCTCTCCGTGACGTTCCCGTGAGCCCTTTCAGACCAGGCCACCCCGAAGAGGAGCTGCACTGCTGTGCCCCTGCTTAAGATCAGCCTGGCACAGCATCCCCGAAGCCCAGCTCGAGCTGGGATGGAGCTGAGCCCGCCCTGCTGCTGGCAGGGCAGCGTGGGCTCGGTGCCCGGGCTGGAGCCGGAGCGCGTTTCCTGCCCGCTCCGATAAGATGTGCCTTCATTCACGGCTGTGTGCTGACCACAGGCCACATGAGAGGGCCGGCGTGGCCACTTGGGAGCAGAGGAAATGCTGCTTGGCCTGGCAATCCATCGCCAAGGAGCTGCCGGCAGGAGAGGCCAGGCCTGGCTGCTGGAGCCCTTTGGGTTCCTTCAGGGGCTGGGCACGCTGTGGGATCTGATTCCAGCGCTGCTCGGGGCCACTCTGGAGCTGCTGGATGCTTGGAAAATCTGCCCATTGGTCACAGAATCCCAGACTGGTTTGGGTTGGGAGGGGCCTAAGGCTCACCCCGGTTCCCCCTGCCCCATGGGCAGGGACCCCTTCCACGGGTCCAGGCTGCTCCAAGGCCTGTCCAGCACCGATGGGGACCAGCCTGGTTTGGGCCCTGCCCTGATGTGCAGGAGGGAGAAGGGCTTGGGGGAACAAAGGAGCCTTTTCCTGGGATATAAATTGTGTGGGGTTGAGCCAGTGAGGCCGCTGTTGATGCTCCCACATGGGCACAACTGTCATGGGCAAAAAGCAGCCGGTTTGGGGCACAGCTGTGGACGATTTTGAAGTGCAGGGCAGGGGGTGGCCGGCGAGCCAGGAGGGCTGGGCAGTGCAAAACCTCTCGGGCAGCTCACGGAAGGGATGGGAAATGAGGAACGGGGCTCTTCCCTCACCCACGGAAGGGACGGGAGATGAGGAACGGGGCTCTTCCCTCACCAATCCTGCCACCCTGGCCCAGCTGAGGGTACAGCTGGCAGCCCCAGCCCCTGCTCCACCCCCCAATTAGCCCGTGTTTGCTCATTAGGGAAGTTACGAGCCTGTGCAAACACTTCCATTTGCTCTCGATAAAGCCAAGGGAGAAGAAACCCCTGCCCGCGAGGTGCGGCCGGGCCCCGCAGGCTCCTCCCAGGGGTCTGGGGCGAGCCGGGGCCGGGCTCCCGAGGGCCACCTGCCAAGGCCGAGCATCCCTCCCTGCCCCAGCCGAGCCCCGTGTCACCCGCTGGCTGTCCCCAACCCCGCTGCTCCCACGCAGCCGCGGCGTTTGTCCCAAACTTGGCCTGGTGTCGCTAACGGCAACTGCTAATTGTTCTCGCGCTCTCTGTACTATATTTAATTCCCCACTATTATTTTTTCCCCTTTTAATCATAAAAAGCCTAAATTTCCCTCGGGGAAGGTTATTGGCTCGAGTGTGGAAATATACCTGTGCCTTGCATGGCGCTGGGCCACCGGGGCTTTGGCTGTATTTTTAAATCCAAGTACAAAGTGTCTTCCACGCCAGCGCCGTTTAACCCTTCCCGGGGGGGAGAGTGGGAGGAAGGGAGCAGGGGAAGGGGGTTCTTCCCTTTTTCTCAGCTGCTGCTCGGAGCAGGATGGGCTCGGATGTGTGGACAGCGAGGCGGGCAAGGAGCGAGTGTGGGATTCGAGGAATTTGCCCTGTTTTCCTCCGGCGGTTCCTCTGCTTTTCCCTCTGCCAGACCCACGAGGGCATCGCGAGGTCGGCCCGAGCATCGTCCCCTTGCCGGGGCCGCCTCCTGCCACCCCTGCGGGTGTTGGGGGGGGCTCGGGTGCTCCGAGGTAACCCGGAGCCTCAACACCTTTGAGGATGTGGGCCAAAGTCATCCAGTCTGAGAGCTATTTCGGGGGAGCGCGCCTGCTCCCGCGGGAGCCCTGGCACAGCCGCCGCCAGAGCCGGCCGGGGCACAGATGGGACAGGCAGGAGGGAGCTGCTCCCGTCTCCTCCGTTAATGAAGTCACCCGAGGGGGCTCAGCCCTTCCCCCACAGACCTTGGGGCGCCTTTCAAGCGGCTGCTGCAGGGGGAGGTTTGGGTTCGCAGCTCGGAGTGGATTTGGGGTCTCGCCCTCATCCCCGCGGATCTTCTGCGCCAAAGGAGGGATTTCGTTCAGGGGTAGCTGCTGTGGGCTGTGAAACCTCACTCAGGAGGAGAAATGGGATTGAAACAACCCTTTTTTTGGCCTGGGATCAGCCCTGCCCCAAGGCTGTTTCTCTCTGGGGTGGGAGGACGGGGCAGCAGCATGAAAGGCTCCACACAGGCTTTGTGCTGGGTCTGGGGGCAGCAAGGGGGGCAGGGAGCACCCAGAGCCAGCAGGGTGAGGGACAAACTCTGCTCCTGGCCCAAGAACCCCCCTCCTCTGCCTGACCCTCAGCAGAGCCCTCTCGCTCCCTGCTCTGCTCGGCACAAGGGACCGAGTGTCTCCCTCCCTCCTCCTCCAACAAAGGCAGCCACAGTTATTTTCCTCCTTCTTCTTCCCAGTGGTTTCACCCTTGAGCTGCCGGCCTTGATTTGGGATTCCCGAGGAGGCCAGAGGGGGCCCTGGCAGGGCACTGGGATTCTGTGTGGGCACCACCCCTCACCTGCCCTCCCCGGCCCCCACACCTGCTCCGTCCCCTCCATCTGCCGTGGATTTGCTCCCAAGGCGTCCGCATAAACCCAAGCTCCAAGCGGAGCTTTGAGGGGAGGATACAACCCCGGGCGATCTGTTCTGGGAATCCAACCCCATCCCACTGCAGGGAACGCTCCCTGCCAGGCTCCCCATGGGAAGAGTGGGCAGGTAAGGGGAGCTTTGCCAAGGGAGCACCCCGCGGGCAGGGCGGGGGCCTGGGGCAGGGCAGGGAGGGGACCCTGCAGCTTCAGCTGCTGCCTTCAAAGGAGCAATTTCAGCATGGGAAAGGAATGTGGCTCCCGGCCCTGCCAGGGACTGGATGGGATGGGATGGGATGGGATGGGATGGGATGGGATGGGATGGAGGCTGTGCCTCAGGAACAGGGATGATTTCTGCTGGCCTGACTCACTGGCTGCCTCCTCGTAGCCGCTTCCTCTCCAGGAGGCAGAAACTCCCAGTTTTTATTTATCACACAGCTTAAAGTAGGGGGTAAGGAAGGAAACGTTCTTATTTTTAACTCCTCTGTCTCCCCGGGGCCTGGGCCAGTGCTGGCACGGCGAGGAGGCCACCAGGAGCATCCCCGTGGCCAGGGCTCCCCCTCACCTGAGCACTGCAGGCTGTTGGCAGCTCCCCACGGGCTCTGAGCCCACCCACGGAGTGTCCCTGCAGGTTGGCAGCACCCAAGTGACCCTGTGCAGAGCGGGGACATGCAGGGTGGGCAGGGTGATGGCTCGGGGTGGGCACAGCCACGCTGAGGGCAGCTGAGAGCCGCTGAGCCTCAGGAAAAATGCATTTTCCTCTCCCTGAAGCCACCTGCCCACGCTGCTGCTCGTGCAGGGACAAACCTTGGTGACCTTCTGGGGGTCCCTGTTTGTGCCCAGCACAGGGACAGAGCTGTCACCATTCCCGGGGTGCTGGGGGTCCCTGTTTGTGCCCAGCACAGGGACAGAGCTGCCACATCCCAGGGCTGGAGGATGGGGAGGGTTTCACCCATTCCAGCACCATCCAGGGAGGATTTGGGGATGTTGTGTCACCATTCCCAGGGTTCAGAGTGCGCAGGGGGGCACCCCTGGAACATTTTGGGTTCCCCACCCTCAGCTGAGCTGGGACATTCAGCCCTGAGCACGGGCCGGGCACTGTCACCACCTCGGCGGTGCCGTGGGTGGGATGGAGACTTCCAGAGGCTCCGTCCTGCTGTTCCCAGCCCTCCCGAGCAGCAGAAACCAGGCCAGGCGCCTGTTTGCTCAGTGCCATGGGGTTTTTTGCACTCCTAGAGGGTTTTCCTTGCCCAGCCATGCCCCGTGAGGCCGGTGGCACCGGCGTGGCACAGCCACGGTGCCCCTCAGCTGAGGCCCCGCTCGTGTCTGTGCTCAAAGCAGCTGATCCGGGCATGAAGTTTTGGTCTTCGGTTCCTTGGGGCTTTCCTCGAGCTCCTGTTGTGAAACCTTCATTTGCTTCTAAAAGCAGCAAGTTGGTTTTTTTTTTTTTTCCTCATGATCTTCTCTTTTCCCCCTCTGTTGCCCTGAGATAAAGGCTTCTAAATTTGTCCTGTGCTGAAAACGCAGCTAATCCTGACGGACCTGAATTCGCATCTCCCCCCCAGAGGAATTGCACTAATTTTTTTTTTTTTTTTCCCTTTTTTCTTCCAGGGGACCTGTCCGTTTCCTAGGGGAAAAAAAAAAAAAAAAAAAAATCACTATTTAGGGCAAGGTTTATATTCCCGAAACCTGTGTTTGTTTGCGAGAAAAGAGGACAGGAGGGAAATAAGCGAGAAAAGCATCATGCTGCTTTTTCTGCCTTTTTTTTTTTTTTTTTTCCCTTCCCATATTGCTTTTACAGCAGGCAAGTTTTAATTAAAGTGAGGAACTGGGTCGCTTGTGCTGTCCAGAAGATGCTCTGAGGACGTGGTCCTTTCCCACCAGTGTTCATTTGGGAGCCCAGAGCAGCTGGCCCAGCCTGGCGGTGTTGGGAAGGCTCCTTAAAGGCTGTAGGGACAGGCTGGGCTCTGGAGGAGGGTTTGGGGTCTCTCCTCGCTGCCCACAGCTCCTGGCGGTGATGGAGGGGTTGGATGTGGCATTTTGGGGTGCTGGGTGAGCCCCGGGACGCTCTCAGGGCTGGGAAGTCACGGCGGCGGGGGGCACAGGGAGGGTTTGGCAGCGCTGTGGGGACAGGAGGGGACGGCGCCGGTGAGAGGCACGGCAGGTGCGAGCTGGCCCTGCTGGGAGCGGCGAGCTGGCAGGAGCCACCTGGGCTTCAGGAAGCCGCAAGAGCTCGCCTGGGGCAGAAAAATCCACCCAGAGCCGCCCTGTCCTCAGCTGGGGCTCTCCCCGCTCCGGGCGCTGCGGGATCCCGGGAATGCGCCGGCCGAAGGGACGGGCACGGGGAGCGGCGGCTCCCGGGGTGCCCCGGTGCTGCCGCGGCCTGAGGAGGGGGCTGCAGCCGGGGGGCGGGGGGCACGAGAGGGGCCCTGTGGGACGGGGAAGGAGCT
>VZTE01001991.1:16014-45705 GCA_013397775.1 Eulacestoma nigropectus | reverse complement strand
GTGGCCGCGCTGCCGGGGCCGCCCGCGGGCACCGGGGAGCGCAGCCCCCGCACCCCCGGCCCCCCCGACGGGAGGCGGGTGCGGGGTGGGGCCTCTCGTCGCCTCCCCCCGTCCCGGGCGGCCCCGGGTCCCCTCCCCGCACGCTGCTGCCGGCGGGACTTCCTGATCCCGCTGCATTGGCCGCAGGTAGCGCAGCCGTGCGGGACGGGGCACGGACAGACGGACAGAGCCCATGCGGACCCTTAGCTGAGCTTCATCCCCCGCCCCCTCCTCCTCCTCCTCCTCCTCGTCTTCCTCCTCCCTCCCTGCCCGGCTCCCTTCCTGCCCGGCACATGTAAAAGTTGTGCGTGGGGCTCCGCTCCCGTCCCGCTCCCGGTGCTGCTCCCGGGGCAGGAGCCGGGCTGGGATCGTCCCCCCGCGGAGCAGAGACCCCTCCGCCCCTCCGGAGCAGGGATCCCCCGGCTCCGCTCGCCCATGCTGGATTTCGGCCCGGGAAGGTGACTGCAGGAGGAAGCGGCGCCGCGCCGGGTCAGAGTAACCATGAATGAGATGTCGAGTTTCCTGCACATCGGGGACATCGTCTCCCTGTACGCCGAGGGCTCCGTCAATGGCTTCATCAGCACCTTGGGGTGAGCGAGGGGCTCCCGGGGCCGCCCGACGGGGATTTCGGGATGGACGGGACGGGACGGCGGTGCCGAGCCGGAGCGCGGTGGGAAAAGGAGCCGGGAAGCTCCGGGTGGCTGCAGCAGGGATGGGGAGAGGTGCCGGGCAGGGGGACAGGGTGTCCTCAGGCTCGTCCCTGGGCTCGTCCCCGGCTCCAGCTGCTGCCAGGGGCAGGATGTGACCCTGGAGGGACCCTCAGCCATCCTTCCCCTGGCCAGAAGCCGCTTCCCCCCGTTTAGGGGCTGGGGGAGATGAAATGGGTTTAAGCAGCGTGAGGGGTCGGTGGGATGAGGAAGGGGATGTGTGAGGGCGACAGCTCGGGCAGCCGGGACCCCTCCTGGGCACGGGGTCATTCTGCGCTCCCAGCCCTGCCCAGTGTGGCTGGAGGCTGCCGGCCCCTGCGCAGGCAGTGGTGGCTCTCGCTGTCCCCCCTCAGTGTCCCACACACCCGGGCGGCAGCGGGGATCGCCGCAGGGTCACCAAGCCGGGCTGTCCGTGGCTACGAAGTGCTGCCTGGGGCTGGGGGACAGGGCAGTGCCGGCCGCGGGCAGAGGCAGCTCCCTGGATGTGGCAGCAGGGGCCGGGGGATCTCTGCCCAAGCTGGAGTGGAGACTCTGGGCAGCTGTCCCGTGTCACTCCTGTGCCCGTGTCATTCCTGTGCCCGTGTCACTCCTGTGCCCGTGTCACTGCTGTGCCCGTGTCATTCCTGTGCCCATGTCACTGCTGGCCTGTGTCACTGCTGTGCCCATGTCACTGCTGTGCCTGTGTCACTGCTGTGCCCGTGTCACTCCTGTGCCCGTGTCACTCCTGTGTCTGTGTCACTCCTGTGTCTGTGTCATTCCTGTGTCTGTGTCACTCCTGTGTCTGTGTCACTTCTGTGCCCGTGTCACTGCTGTGTCCGTGTCATTCCTGTGTCTGTGTCACTGCTGTGTCCTGTGTCACTCCTGTGCCCGTGTCACTCCTGTGCCCGTGTCATTCCTGTGTCTGTGTCACTCCTGTGCCCGTGTCACTCCTGTGCCCGTGTCACCGCTGTGTCCGTGCAAGCCAACGTTGCTGCTGGGGCAGCCCCTGGCACAGCCAGGCCAGCGGTGCCCCTCTGCATCCACCGGCCTGCTCCCACCGGGAATGCTTGCCCGGGGGCACGGGGACAGGATGGGCGATGGGGAGGGCTCCGGCACGGCCACCCTGGGGCACGGGTGGGTTTTCCCTTACCCGGACTCAGGACCCCAAAGCGTGCCCGCAGCCCCGGGCGGGGCTGTGCCAGCGCTCCTGCCCCACGCTGCTGCGTGTAGGAGAGGCTGAGCTCGGGCAGGAATGCTGACTTGGATGGGATTCCTGGGGCAGGAGCTGCCCGGCTCTATAATCTGCGCTGAATGCACTTGCTCCCACACGCCCCTGCCGCAGTGGAGCCGCGCATACCTGCGCCCACACGCGTCCCTCACCCACCGCCGAGCACATGGGGCCCCTGGGCTGGTGCCCACTGGGGCTGCCTCCACCTGGCTGCCCAGGAATGGGGTGTAGCGGGGTGCAGAAGCGCCCAGGATCGCCGCGTGTGCAGCCACAGCGCCGGGCAGCAGGTCCTGCAGGTGCAGCCTGTCTGTGCCAGCCCTTCCCGCACCCCTCGGGGCACATCCCCGCGGGTGGTTTTGGAGAGGACTCCTTGGAGCTGCCCCCGTGCCAGAGCTGTCCTCAGGCAGGGGATGCTGAGCACTCCTCCAGACTCTTGGAAACGGGGTCTGGAGGAGGCTCCGCAGGGACCCAGCGCTGGTTGGTGCCCCCAGAGCACGTCCCAGTGGCTCAATCAGAAATATGTGGATTTTTCGGAGCTCTGATCCCTTTGCGGCTCTGGCCCCTTTTGCCAGGTGTTTCTCCAGGCTTCCTGAGAAGCCTCTGAAGAGCAGAGCTGGCTTGGAGAGCCTCTTCTCCCCATCCTCTGCTGGGCAGCCCCACTTTCCCAGGCTTCTGCTTCCTGCAGGTTCTTCCCTCCTCCCT
Source organism: Eulacestoma nigropectus (assembly GCA_013397775.1). Classification (NCBI taxonomy): domain Eukaryota; kingdom Metazoa; phylum Chordata; class Aves; order Passeriformes; genus Eulacestoma; species Eulacestoma nigropectus. Next base: position 43,050 of record VZTE01001991.1, on the reverse strand, counting down.
CTAAAATTGTTTTCCCTGGTGCCTGCGACCTGGGAGACCCAACCGCACCTTAAATCACTCCTGCGATAAGGGACCAGGTGACTCACCCAGAGTGCTCCTCCTGCCACAGGGACCGTCTTCAGCTCATTTGCAAGGCAAACAGCTCTGCCAGCCCACGCGGGCGCCCTGCGGAAGCGCTCCTGACATCCTTCCTTGTGGAGGGGCTGGCTCTGGGCTGTGGGATCTCCTGGGGTCTGCAGAAGGATCCTCTCCTTATGGGGTGATTTGCAGTGCCCCCAGGGGCTGGTCACCAGTGTCACATTAAGGGTGGCTGCTGTGACATCGCTGTGCCAGCGCCCTGTGGAGCAGCCCCGGGGGTGTCCGGGGTGTGGGGTGGAGGTGGGGGGAGCCCTGCAGCCCCCGCCTGAGGCTCCTCTGCTCCCAGCCCCCCGAATCTCTCTGTCGGGGCTCCCGGGCACAAACCCTCCCTTTCACCCCCTCTCTGCAGTGAGCATTTGCTCGTGAGCAGGAAAAACTTCCCGGGAGGGGCGTGGAGCTCAGGCTGGGTTAGGTGGGAATGCTGAGCCAAGAGACCCAAACCAGCCGGAAAGTTCCAGTCAGCCCAAAGAAGCGCCCTGGGAAGGGAGAGCTGGGCTGAGGGCTGGTCACAGCGGCCTGGGAGTGACTCTCGGGAGGCCGGGGGTTCGGGATGGGTGTGCTGGAGTGGCCAGAAGTGGTTCTGGGGACACGGGAAGTTGCCCAGGAGGATTTTGTGCTGCCCCAGCCCTGCCAGGCTCCCAGGGCCCTCCGGGGGCTCAGAACGGGCACTCGCAGAGGGGAAGGGTCGGTGACAAACCCAGCTGGGTGCCAGGCGGCCGTTCCAGGTGAAATGACAGCTGTACCTGTGGCTGCAGGTGGATTTTGGGGTGGAGCAGCTCGGGGAGATGCAGCTGGTTAAAGGGTAACTCCAGCTCCGCCGGGTCAGGATGAACCCGTCCCTGCCGGGGGGAGGAGGAGGAGGAGGAGTCCGAGCCCTCCTGGCACAGGGACAGCACCAAAAAGCCGCATTTTTGTGGCCGCCCTGCTCGTTTTATTCTCCTTCCCCCCTGGGGCAGTGCCCACCCTGCACCCCGCGGGTGCCAGAGGGGCTGACCTGGCCCCGCGGCCAACAACGAGCTCTCATCATCCTCCTCTTCCTCCTCCTCCTTTCCCTCACCTCCAGGGATTGCTGGGCTTTGTGTCGGGGTTCTCCTGGCTCTCTTGGGGTTTCCCTTCTCCCAGAGCCCTCCTTCCCCGGGCGCCTCTGAACCCCGGCGTGCCCGAGCTCCCCTTGGCATCGCCTGTGCCACATCTGGGGAAGGTTTTTCCCCAGCCCAGCTGGCTCCAGCTCGGGGCCGTCCCCGGGACGGGGTCGGGAGGGTCCGGCTGCCCTGGATTTTGCAGCGCCGGACGAGCTCCTTCCCCCCTGACCTCGGGGAAGGCTCTGCCTCGCACGAGGCCAAGCGCGCTGGCCCCGGGCCAGGGAATCACTTCGTGCTCGGGATTTGGAATCACCAGGAAGCCCCGCTGGAAGCGCGGCGAGGACTCCGGGGCTAAGAGCCGGCCAAGATGCTCCCCCGCGCCTTGAGGGGCTCCTCAGTGCAGGATCCCGCCCCTCCTGCTCCCGGCGGGGGGAATTTGGAACGGCCAAATGACACTCCATGGGTGCATCCCGCCTGCTGCCTCGCTCGGGATTCTCCTCCCGGTGCTTGGACACGGCCAGCCCCGTTTTCCCATGAAAAGGTGCCCTCGCACATCCCCGCTGCTCTCTTCGGGAGCTTCCCCCGCCCATCCCACCGCGGGAATGCCGGTTATTAGCGGGAGCGTGTCCCGGCCCCAGCAGCCTCCCAGGTGACTCATGTCCACCCTGTCAGAATCCTTTTTTTTAAAAATTATTTCAGTGATTTTTTTAACCGAGGAATGTTCGCCCAGAGTATCAGTTTAATAAAAAGAACGCTCCGCATTCCTGCCGAGCGCGTAATCCTGGGATTAAAGACGCTGAAGCTGCCTTGAGATCGTTAACTAATTAAGGCTCCCAGGCTGGCAGGTCGCTGTCTCTAATCCTGCCCGGCGGAGCAGCGATGCCGGGCACGGGGCAGGGGCCGGCTGCGGCGGAGAGGCTCCCGTGCTGTTTTCTTCAGTGCTGAAAATAAGCCAGGCAGGTCGGGCACTTCTTCAGAGACCTCCGGCCGTGAAAGAGGAGGATTTTGGGGTTTAAAGTGCTCAGATGAATCGAGCCCTTCTGCCCCCATGGGCACTGATGGGAGCTGGGGATGTGCTGAGGGTCAGGGCTTCGCTCCCCGAGCCCCACCCGTGGACTGGCGTCCTCAGCCCTCGGTGGTTTTTGCTCCCAGGCACATCCCAGGGGTTTGTTCTGCCCTGTCCCCCATCAAAATAACAGAACAGAAACCAAAACTGCCCCCAAGTGACACCAGGGCTGGGCCCCGGCTTTGCATGTTCCCTGTGCGGGTGCAGCCGCTCTGGTTTTCCCCCTTTCCCTGCCCTCCCGAGGCTCCGTGCCCTGCAGGGATCTGGGAATGTGCCTGGCTCCTTCCCTGCTGTCACAACCCACGGGAAAGGTGTTTGGACAGCCCCAACCCCCAGTGCTGCTGCCCATGGGCCTTTGCAAAGCCGGGGCGGCCCTGTGTGGCCGCAGCTCATGGCTTTGGGGTTTTTCCAACCTTCCAGGTCTTTGCTAATTGTTCTGAAGCTTCTGCTGCCAACCAGGCAAATTGTTTTTCTCTCTTTATGTGAAATCCGAGGCTGTTCTAGCCGGGAGAACAGGCCCCGGGGAGCCGTGAGGAGCACAGGGGTGTCCAAGCCCGGTGCCAGCCCACGCCTCTGCGCCAAGGACACGGCAGCACCGGGGTCCCCGGGGTCCCCATCCATCAGCACCGAGGCCAAATTCCTCCCTGCCGAGCGAAAGGAATCCTCCCCTCCTCCAGAGAGCGGTTGGGCTGAGGGAAGGGGGCCGGATCCGCGAGTGGGATGGATCTGCCTGGTTTTGAGCCCTTTGCAGAGCAGCGCGTCCATCTCCAGCGACTTTGGGGTTGCTCTGTTTGCTGGGGACACCGAGAGTCCCTTGGGGGCGGAGGGGACAGCGCAGGCTCCGCTCTGCCTTTGCTGCACCTCGCTCCAGGCTGCTCCTGCCCTGCAGTCCCAGGGACAGAGCTGTCCCACGATGGATTCTCCCTCCGGGAGAGCGCTGCAGGCACATTCCTGCATCCTCTCGCACGCTCCGCAGGTGGGGACACGCTTCCCTCTCGCTCTCCCGGGCAGGAGCGGAGCTTCTCCTGCTGCTCCGGCTTCCCGGGGCTGGGGAAAGCGGGCGAGCGGGTACAGCCTGTCCTGCTGGAGCACCCAGTTCCCTCGGGAGCCTCGCACGGAGCTCCGGGTGCCTGAGCACAGGGAGCCCCTCGGGCCATGCTCGCCCCGCCGCGCTTTGGGCAGATCCCCCTGTCGGGTTCTGCTTCGCTGTTCTCGGTGACTCTGAAAAGCAACGTCCCATCCACCCCAAAATCAGCCCCCAGCACCCAAGGCCAAGCCCGTGGGATTTTGCTCAACGCTGGGAAAACAGAGGTGGGCAGGGAGGAGACGCAGAGCCTTGATCTGATGGGCAGAGCCTGCAGCTCTGATCAGATAATAATTAATAATTTTAATTAATAACCGGGTTTGGGGAGGCCCTGCCACCTCCATCCGCAGCACCTGCACGCTCCGTGTCCCCGTGGGAAGAGCTCCCAGCCAGAGAAGGAGAAGCAGGGAATGGAAGCTGAACTCATCCCGTTTTTGCTGGGTTAAGGGTGCAATAACAGCCCTGTGTGCCGGGGGGAACTGGGCTCAGCCGGGAGCTGGGCAGGGCAGGGGCCCCTCTGGCACCGGCCACCGAGCAAAGGGCCCGCAGCGACTGCCACGAACCTTCCCTGCTGCACCAGCCCCGTGTGCCCGAGGGAGAGGGATGGAAACCACTGCCACGAACCTTCCCTGATCCTTCCCTGCTGCACCAGCCCCGTGTGCCCGAGGGAGAAGGATGGAAACCACACAGGGAAGCAGAGGGAAACGAGGGGAGGCGCATTCGGCTCCCACAAAATATTTATGGGTGGCAAACAGGGGGGAAACAGGAGGTGCAGCTTTGGATTTGTCACTCTGGGCCAGGTGATGGTGGCACAGCCACTCTGCCCCGCTGCCATCCCGCTGTTCCTGACCCCGCTGCCGCTTTTTGTCCCCCTCAGGCTGGTGGACGACCGGTGCGTGGTGGAGCCGGCGGCCGGAGACCTGGACAACCCCCCCAAGAAGTTCCGAGGTGAGACTGGGGCAGCTCCGTCCCTCTGTGAGCGGCATCGGGGCCAGTCCTGGCCCTGAGCATCCACACCCGGGATGGGAATGGGAGTTACGGCTCTGCCCGGTGCTGCAACCACCTGGGAAGTGCTGGCTCGTTCCTGGCTGCCCCCTGTGCTCGGGATGCTCCACACTCAGGGAAGGGCCGTATCCCCGTTGGATTTGAGTGCCTGGATCACACAGCCAGGGAGTAGAGACCCGGGAAATCTCCCCAAACCCATGGACTGTGGTGTTGGATTTGGGGCTGGTTTAGGGCAGCTGTTCCTTTCATCCCCCCGTTGCCGTTTCGTGTCTTTTTTTAAAGAAGTCTGTTTAAATATCAGCTCCCCACTCTGCCTTGTGCCTCCACCTTTTCCTCAGGGCGGCTTTAACAGCACCTACCCCTCTGGGCACCCTCCTTCCCCCCCCCACACCCCAAAAATGTCTCCAGCCAACAATCTTCCCACTCTCTCAGGATCCCACCAAGCAGCGACCTGGCTCTCCATGGGATCTATCGCCATTAACTTATTCATTAGCCTAATTAACGACCCATCCAGCATCCCCCAGCCCCGGGAATCCCAGCGAGCCATCCCATCCCCACACTTCCACCTGGTGCTGCTGGACGTGCGGCAGCCACCCCGTTCCCTGCCCGGCCGTGCGCGGGTGTTGAATCTCTTTTCCAGACTCAGGTTTCTCGGCTCAGCCCCGCTCCCTATCAGGATATCCAGCTGTTTGTTCTAATGGCCGGAAAGGTAGAGCTCTCCCCGCTCGATAGCCATCGCCTGCGAGGGGGAAACAACGGGCTGGGGCCGTTCCCTGCGGCACCGGCCAGAGGCTGCAGGGGATTTTCATGCGCTGTCGCCGTCCCCACATCCTGTGGCCGGACCCTGCCCTATCCTGAGCCGCACACGGGTCGTGCCGGGGCTTCCCGCCGGGAAAACGGGACCCTCCTGCCGAGGTCAGCTCCGAATGGTTCTTTGGAAATGCCAGAACCCAGCTGGGAGCTGTTCCTGCCCGCGGCTCCTCGGAGAGACGCTCGACACCTCTCAGTTATTTGCTTTTTTTACTCTGCGGTTTCTCCCTCCGCCCAGGCTCTTCCCAGCCCGGTTCAGGCATGTCAGGAAAAGCAAATCCGGCGCTTCCACCCTCACAGGCAAGGGGACAGCGGGACCTTCAGCTGTGCCACTGCCCCCAGTGCCCCCAGTGCCCTGCTGCCCCAGTTCCCCGAAGGATTCACTTGGAGGTTTTGCCCCCCAGGCCTCTCTGGGGTGGGAGGCTTTGCCCCCCAGGCCTCTCTGGGGTGGGACGTTTTGTCCCCCAGGCCTCTCTGGGGTGGGAGGGTTTGTCCCCCAGGCCTCTCTGGGTGGGAGGTTTTGCCCCTCAGAGCCTCTCTGGGTCCTGGCAGGTCAGCCTCATGTCACCCTCTGAGCCACTCGTGCCGGGCAGTGCTGGTGCAGGAGCTTCCTTCACCTTCCCTCTTTTCCAGCCCCCCAATCCATCTTCCAGAAAGCCGGTGGCGTTTTGACCCAGGTGCCAAAATCCCCGGCTCCCAACACAAGCCGTGCTGGAGATTTTCTGCACGCGACCCCTGCCGTGCCTCAGTTTCCCTCCTTGCCCAACTGGGCTCAGCTCTGAGCCCCTGGGCAGGGCACACTCGGAGCCAGGCCTTGGACTCGCAGCCATTTCAGAGTGGCTCTGATGGTTTGTTTTTTTTTTTTTTAACCTCCCCCTGGTTCCTCCTCCCCACCAGCGCCTTTCGCAGCAGTTCCCACTAATTAGCAATTTAATGGGGACGGCTCCAGGTGCTCGGGGCGGGGGCAGCCGGGCACGGCAGCTCCGCTGCCCCGGCCCCGCGGGCGGCTCCGGCCGCCTGGCACGGGATGTGCCTTTGGCAAACGGGGCTGGAGAGCGAAACGTGAAACCTGGCGCGGCCCCGGCCGGTGAGAACCGCGCTCGGCGCTGCCCCAGCGGCGCTCCCAGGTAAATAAATACGCGCTCGCCAGCGCCTCGGGCCCGCGGCCAGCCGGGGAAGGGACTTTTTATTTATTTATTTATTTATTTATTTATTTATTTTTAGATTGTCTTTTTTTTGTGTCTGAACTCTCTGGGCTGCTATTTCAGGCATAATTAGGGCGATTCAGAGCCCTTCCTGCCCTCGCCCCGCGCGGCTTCCAGCCCGGGAAGGAGGGGTTGGGTGATGTGAGGGCCTCGTTGTCTCCAGCCATCTGCTCTCCTGCTTCATCCTGGCCCTGGATGTCTGCGCTTCCCGCCCACCACCCTGGGGGAAAACAGGCGAACGGGGGCAATCTGCAGGGCAGGGAGAGTTTGGAGGAGCTGGGATGCATCTTGTGCATCCTTTAGGGTTTGAAACAGAGCTGCCGACACTGAGGTGTCGGGAGCGGGCGCTCGGAGCATCCAGCGCTGGTGATTCAGGTCGCGGAGGGATGGACGCGCGTGTCCCCATGGCACGGCCACCACAGGGTCCTTCCACAGCCTCTGCAGGCTCGGGGCGTCCCGTGGGTGACAAGGGACGTGGAGGTGGCTGCTCGTGTCCCGGCCTCCCTCCCTCCCTCGCTCCCGCCGGGATCCTCTCCTCCTTCGCTGCAGCTGGGCTCCATCAGGGCTCCTTCTCCCCCCTGAAGCTTTCTTCCCAAACAGCAGAGCCATTTGCGATGGGAACACTTCTAACCACGAGTCCAAGAAGTGCAGTAATTCCTGGACTCGTTATTTATCCTGATTTAGAGCCCATCCAGCAGCCAGCACGCGGTGACGTGACCTCCACTGGTCCCCGCCGTGTCTCCCCCATCCAGTCCAGGAATGTCCCTGCCCCTGGGTGACGCTGGCCCTGCTGGGGACCCCCGGAGCAGCCTCACCAGGCTCTGCTCTGCTCTGTTCCCAGATTGCCTCTTCAAAGTGTGTCCCATGAACCGCTACTCTGCCCAGAAGCAGTACTGGAAGGCCAAGCAAACCAAGCAGGACAAGGACAAGATCGCGGACGTGGTGCTGCTGCAGAAGCTCCAGGTGAGCAGGAGCGAGGGACCCAGTGCCCACGAGCTGGGTGGGCAATGGCATCCAGGCCTCTGGTGATGCTTTGGGATGAGAAGGGATTCCCAGCGGGGTTTGGGATGAGAAGGGATTCCCAGCGGGGTTTGGGATGAGAAGGGATTCCCAGCGGGGTTTTCCCCCTTGTCCCCTGCCCAGCCATTGCTGTGTCACCCTCCTGATGCTCCTTGTGCAGAGGTGCCGTGGCAGAGGAGCTCTGTGAGCACAGCCCTGCACCCCGGGGCACCCCAGGGCACCCTTCAGCACCCCAGGGCACCCTTCAGCACCTCAAGGCACCCCGGGACACCCCTCAGCACCCCGGGACACCCCAGGACACCCCAAGGCACCCCTCAGCACCCCAGGACACCCCTCAGCACCCCAGGGCACCCCGTGCAGGAGGGAGCCCTGCTTCCAGGACGTGCTCCAAAGGGCTGGGGAAGGGAAAGGCTCCCGTTGGCTTCCCCGAGGTTTGGCCAGGGCCCACGTCAAACATTGCACAACGGCCTGAGGCAGCTGGCGAGGCCCCGCCGATGATTCATGAAACCGAAGCTGGGGAGAGATTCACTAAATCATCTCATCGGGCCCCGAGCCCAGCCCCGGCCCCGCCATCCCCAGCTCTGCCCCGGCCAGGGGGCTCAGCAGTGCCAGGACGGGGTGTCCTGCCCTGGGGGTGCCAGGACAGGCTCAGTGCCCCCTGCCGTGTCCAGCCCTGCGCGGTCACGGGCACGCGGAGCCCCCCTTTTCCTGCTCCCCTTAGCCCGGCGCTGTGACACCCCAGCTGTCCTGGCCTCGAGCGGGCCCAGGGGCTCATTTCTGAGCCTGATTGATTGCGCCTTGCTCCGGGCTTGTCTTAAAGAGGTTCTGCCGTTTCCTCGCTCCTTTCTGCTGCTCCCGGTGTTCCCTTCATGGCCGGAGCCGGGGCGGGAGGGAGCTCAGCCCAGCCCTGCCCAGCTCTGCAAGCACCGGGGTCCGGCCTGCGGCTTATCAGGGAGGCTGATAAACGGGCTGGGAACATCTCCCAGCCCACGGAGATGATTTGCTGAGGCAGGAGCAGCCAGGTCTGGAGCGGACAAGCCCTGCCTGCGATGCCCGCGGCCGCCTTCCCGAGCTCGTGCTCCTCGCTGCCGTGTTTCAGTGGGTTTAAACTCCGTGTTTTCTTGGCCCCAAGCAGCTCAGACAGGCTGTGGGGGCTTTCCAGCCCCTCTGCTGATGTCCCCCAGTGCTCCCTGCCCCCTGATCCCCTGTGGGCATCCCCAACACCCCCTCCCTGGGCTTGGGGACAGACCCCACGCACCCAAGGGACAGGGTGGGAACATCGGCCCTGGGAACTCGCGTGCTTGGGGCAGCCGGGTCCCACTGCCAACCCCACTGGCTGGCGGCGAGGGAGGTGCTCAGGTCAGGGAGAGAGATTTGGGACACCCCGTGGTGCCGGATCTCCCGTCGGAGCCGCGTTGCTCCATGGGGTTGTTGCTGAACTCCCAGAGCTGCAGCGGTGCGGGATTTCTTGGCAGCGGGTTTGTCTTCCTGATGGCAGCAGCCACCACTGCAGGGTGGTGAGGGTGGCCCCAGGTGGCACCCAGAGCGCTCTGGGTGCCACCCAGTGTGATCCTTCCATCCCCAGAGCGCTCTGGGTGCCACCCGGGGTCACCCTTCCATCCCCCCAGAGCTCTGGGTGCCCCCCGGGGTCACTCTTCCATTCCTACAGCGGTCTGGGTGCCACCCAGTGTGATCCTTCCATCCCCAGAGCGCTCTGGGGATGGAAGGATGAGCCCAGGTGGCACCCAGAGCGCTGTAGGAATGGAAGAGTGACCCCGGGGGGCACCCAGAGCTCTGGGGGGATGGAAGGGTGGACCCAGGTGGCACCCCGAGTGCTGTGGGGATTGAAGGTGACTCCGGGTGGCACCCAGAGCGCTGTAGGAATGGAAGAGTGACCCCGGGTGGCACCCAGAGCTCTGTGGGGATGGAAGGGTGGCCCCAGGTGGCACCCAGAGTGCTGTGGGGATTGAAGGTGACTCCNTGTGGGGGTGGAAGGATGACACTGGGTGGCACCCAGAGCGCTGTAGGAATGGAAGAGTGACCCCGGGTGGCACCCAGAGCTCTGTGGAGATGGAGGGTGACCCCAGGTGGCACCCAGAGCTCTGTGGGGACAGGTACCGGGCACATTCAGAGCCCTCGGGCACTCCAGACCTGCTGGCCCATCCTCCCTCGCAGTGCCAAGCCGTGATTCCAGATGTTTCCCAGTTCCTCTGCCCTCGGGGGTAAGGGGTGAGAGCAGGATGGGGAAGGGCAGAGGCTGTCCCAGCTCCATCCCTCGCCGTTCCCCATCCCAGCTGCGGGGGAGCCCCGGGCTGTGCCCAGCCTGGCGCCGGGGCTGTCGGCGCTCCCGCGCCATTCCCAGATTTGCTGTGGGAGCAAGTTCCTGCCTCGCTCCGCGTGTGTCAACATCCACCGCTGCTCCCGCTGCCAGAGCCAGCGCACGGAAAATGTCTGTGGTTTTGGAGAGGGGCTGCTGAGCCCTTCACTGCTGGGGGCCCATCCTGACACATCCGTGGCAGCAGGTCCGGACCTGCTCCGTCTCTGGGCACGGCGCCGCTGGCACGGTGCCTTTGGCTGCTTGGTTTCGGTGCTGCCAAGAGCCCCCTGTCCCCAGAGCCCCTGGTCTGGGTGTTTTGCCCCAGGCCCCAGCCTGTGCCCCACATCCTTGTTCGGTGTTGTTCCAACACCTGCTGTCCTGGGAGAATTTCGGTGCTGTTTTTTCCCTATCCTAATTTTTAAAGTCTTCAATTTAAAGCCCTCATGGACTTCCTAGGGCTGGTCAGGGCCGCACCGTGGGCCTGGGCTGAGCTCTTGGATGCTCCACAATGTGGCCCTGGGGGACAGAGGGATGCTGATCCCGCATCCCAGCCTGTCCCGTCCTTCCCAAAGCCAAGGCTGTGAGTGACCCTGCTGGGATTTGCTCCCGGGGAGGGAGGAGGGTGCTGCCACACTCAGCTCTTCTCCTTTGGGAGCAGCACGCGGCCCAGATGGAGCAGAAGCAGAACGAGACGGAGAACAAGAAGGTGCACGGGGACGTGGTGAAGTACGGGAGCGTCATCCAGGTACGGGGGGGAACACGGATCCAGCACGACTGGGAAGGGGCTGGTGGGATCTGGGGAGCCTCGGGGGGCTGCACTTTTCAGCTCTCCCACCCTTGGCTCCTCCAGCTGCTGCACATGAAGAGCAACAAGTACCTGACGGTGAACAAGCGGCTGCCGGCGCTGCTGGAGAAGAACGCCATGCGCGTGACCCTGGATGCCACCGGCAACGAGGGCTCCTGGCTCTTCATCCAGCCCTTCTGGAAGCTCAGGAGCAACGGGGATAACGTGAGCGTGGGGCCCAGCGGTCCCTGAAGGGGTGTGCCAAGAGCTCCGTGCCAGGGCTCGGCTCCCCAGCGGGCACCCGGTCCCATCCGCGCTCCCCTTTTCCCATTTCGCTCCCCAGGTAGTGGTGGGAGACAAAGTCATCCTGAACCCCGTGAACGCCGGGCAGCCCCTGCACGCCAGCAACTACGAGCTGGCTGACAACGCTGGCTGCAAGGAGGTACAAGGGGGGCTGGGCTGTTGTTTTCCCTTCCTTTTTCCTTCTTTTCCTTTGTCCCGGGATCGTGACCGCGCTCTCTTGCTCCGTAGGTGAACTCGGTCAATTGTAACACCAGCTGGAAAATCAACCTGTTCATGCAGTTCTGCGACCACATGGAGGAAGTGCTCAAAGGGGTGAGGAAGGAGGTTTGGCTGCGTGGGACCCGGCAGGGGGGACAGGACGTGTGAGCAGCCACTTGGCTCTGTGACGAGGGCAGAAAAGAGGTCCTGCCTTGAGGGCCGTAATTCCTGGGAGAATTCGTCACCTGGAGAACAGCACGGGGAGGTGGAGAGGGATATTTTAGGATCTGCTGGCAGCAGGGAGCCGAAGGCACAAACGGCACAAATTACCCTCTGCCTCGGGGTGTTAAATTGGCGCTCGGGGCCAACCCCTGGCCCACGCGGTGCCAGCAGCGGCTTCTTGTGCGGGGACAGTTGGCAGCTGCTCAGCCCTGCGGCAGGGTGGCTGTTGCCTGGGAAAGGAACTTTCCCTGCCGAGCTATTGTTCAGGGCCGAGGTCCTCCAGGAAGCAGCTGGGTGGATATGGATTGTCAGGATCTTACAGACCTTCGTCCCCAGGCGCTGCGCTTATCCCGGCTTCCCACATCCCCCATCCCGGGGTGTTGATGCCTGAAACACGTCGGGGAGCGGCACCTCTGCCCGCTCCAGGGGTGTAAAGTGATGGATTCACGTCCGTTTATCTCCTGGGGGTGGAAGCAGAGGAGTCACCGCCTGGGTAACGGGAGTGATGGCAGTGCAGGGTGCCCTGTGCCCCATCCCCTGGGCTCAGAGGAGCATTTGTGCTGCCTGGGGCAGCTTTTAGCAGAGCTCAGGGAGGTTGGATGGGGAGAGGTGACGGTGCCCTGCGGTCCCCGGGGTCCCACAGTCCTGCCATGCAGCTGGGAGCTGTGTCCAGGAGGAATCCCGTCCCCTTTGCAGCATGAGGGGTCACAAGAGGAGATGCACCGCAGGAGAGCCATGGAGAAATTTCTCCAGTGATGGAGTGGTTAAACATCAGAACAGGCTCCCCAGGACAGTCACCATCCCTGGATGTGTTCAAAAATGAGTAGATAGACACTTCAGGAGACGGTTTAGTGGCCATGGCGGTGAAAGGTTGGACTTAATGGTCTTGGAGGTCTTGGAGCTGAAGGATTGAATGATCCTTTGTCTCTCACTGCCGTGTCCCGGTGCAGGGGGACGTGGTGAGGCTGTTCCACGCCGAGCAGGAGAAGTTCCTCACCTGTGACGAGTACAAGGGCAAGCTGCACGTCTTCCTCCGCACCACCCTGCGCCAGTCAGCCACCTCGGCCACCAGCTCCAACGCCCTGTGGGAGGTGGAGGTGAGCGGGCAGGGCATGGAGGGGGTGTTCGGGGACGTCCCAGTCCCTCCTGTGCCACAGCTGAGCTCTCCCCTGCCTCTCCCAGGTGGTTCACCACGACCCGTGCCGAGGGGGAGCCGGGCACTGGAATGGCTTGTACCGCTTCAAGCACCTCGCCACGGGCAACTACCTGGCAGCAGAGGTAAGGGGCTGGCAGAGGGGTGCGGGAACGTGCCCTGGGGCTGTGGCACCCCTTGCAAAGGCAGCGCCCACCTCGGGCAGGGAGCGGTGCCCAGCGTTGCCTCTGGTCCCCTCCAGTTTGCTCCAGGAGCCCCTGCGACTCCTCCTTGCTCGCAGGAAACATCGACACCTGACCATCGTCATCGCTGACCTGATTTAGGGCCAGACTTTCCCCCCTGAAGCCCCCCAGTGAAGGGGTTCACTTGCCCAGATCGCTGGGTTTGGCTCCTTTTTGGGCCCAGGGGGACGGGGGGGGTGGCTGGGGCGTTTCTGTGCTCACCCTGTGCCAAGGGACCGACTGGCACAGCCCGACTGGCACAGCCCGACTGGCACAGCCCGGTGCGTTGGAAGTGGGACGTGACTCATCCTGCTGGCCTCGCCTGGGACAGGGTGGGGGCAAAATCTGGGTCTGGAAGCACCATCTGCCGGGTTTGTCTGCTCCCGTTTAAGGCCAGCTCCAGGCCTCCTGACAGGGGCACGAAGGAGTTGCTGTGCTCGGATCGTGGGGTGCATTTGGCACTGCCAGGACCAAGGGCTGTGCTCTGCTGCCAGGGCAGCAGGGACGTCCCGGGGATGCACCCAAGGGCAGCCCCCAGGGCCCTTCCATCACTGTGGGATGGAAACCAGCAAACACTGGGGCTCTGAAATGGGTGCTTTAAACCCAAAGACGCTCTGTCGACACCTGAAGAGGAAAGAAGGTCTCAGACTGAGCCCATCTTGGGCTGGTGCTGCTCCCTGGGAGCTCAGCCTGCAGCCTCCAGGGAGTTCTTGCTGCCCCCCAGGGCCCAGGTCTGCTCCCCTGGGCTCCCCCGTGCCACTCCCAGCGCTGGGGCACCGTGCACTGGGCGCAGGTCACATCCTCCAGCCCCACCCGGGCAGGTCTCCTCTCTGTGACGTGTTCAGGGAAGGCAGGAATAGGGATCACACACCATCCCCAGGGGTTCGGAGGGACCGAGCGGGAGGACTGACAGCTGCCTTTCATCTCCCTCTTTAACTTTTCAGGAGAACCCAAGTTATAAAGGAGACGTGGCTGAGCCCAAAGCAGCGCCCACGGTGAGCAGAACCGCTGCTGCCGCTGCCCCAAGCACGCCAGCTCACAGCCAGGGCCTGAAAGCAGGGAAATGCCCCAAACCAGAGCCCTCTGAGGGGGCTACAGCCGAGTTTGTACCGCTGTGCCAGCACAGCATCGCCACCCCGCACTTAGAGCAGCGTCCCTGTGTCCCACCTGTGAGAGGACCCTGCCAGAACCTCTCAGAGGGGTCCCAGTGCATGTTGGCCCCCCAGGCCAGCGGGGAATGCTCAGCAGATGAGAGAGTTGGACGTTCAGGGGGGTTTTTCTCTGCCGTTGGTGAGGTTTGGAGCAGGGGGGGCCTCGTAGCTCAGGTGCATCCACGCCGCTTGTGCTCTGCTCCTGTGTCCTGGCACTGCGAGGCTCAGCCCCGCCACGGCTTCTGCTGCGTCCCCGTGGCGCCGTGGGTGCAGGAGACCCCCGAGCCGGGCTCAGAGACCCCCTCCCCACCGTGCAGGGGGGCAGCAGCCGCGCCAGCCGCAGGAACACCGGGGAGAAGATCAAGTACCGGCTGGTGGCCGTGCCCCACGGCAACGACATCGCCTCCCTCTTCGAGCTGGACCCCACCACGCTGCAGAAGACGGATTCCTTTGTCCCGCGGTACGGCAGCGGGCTCGGGATGGGGAGGGGAGGCTGAGTGCTGGGGGAAGGGCAGCGCTGGCGTGTCCCCGTGGGGGTCACTCGCCAGGACGCTGCGTGGGGGTCACCCGCCAGGACGTTGTGCTGTTGGCAGGAACTCCTACGTGAGGCTGCGCCACCTCTGCACCAACACCTGGATCCAGAGCACCAACGTGCCCATCGACATCGATGAGGAGAGGCCCATCCGCCTCATGGTACGGCCCCGCTCCCTCCTCCCTGCCTGGGCTGATTCCCTGAGCCCCGAGAGCTCCTAGGGTGCTCCTTCCCTCCCAGCACCCGGGGACTGAAACACCCAAAGGGGTGGGTGGACACCAGCCTGAAACCCACCCCAGTCAGCCAGAGCCCACCCCAGCTCCTGTGATGGGGACAAACTGGGTCACTGACGTCAGCGGGGTTGGTGGCAGGCGGTGGGGACACGGCTGGCAGTGCCCTGTCTGTGTGATGCTGCTTCCCCGTTGCTTCCCAGCTGGGCACGTGCCCCACCAAAGAGGACAAAGAAGCTTTTGCCATCGTCTCCGTGCCCGTGTCCGAGATCCGGGACCTGGACTTTGCCAACGACGCCAGCTCCATGCTGGCCAACGTGGTGGAGAAGATGAACGAGGGTTTCCTCAGCCAGAACGACCGGAGGTGAAAGGCCCCTGGGAGATGAGGCCGTGCTGGGCTCCTCCAAGGGCTCCCCAGCAGGATGAGGCCGCTGCCTGGCGCTGGTGCCGCCGCTGCCTGGCGCTGGTGCCAGCGCTGCCCTTGCTTCCCTGCCCACAGCCCCAATCCACGCCTGCTTCTCCCAGGAGCCTGGCGAGGAACCCAGATAACGGCACAGCCCCGCTCCGGCCCCTCCTAGAAAAATATCCTAGAAAAATATCCTAGAAAAATATCCAAGGGGCTGGGAGATGGCCCCGCGATAGGGGCAGCCGCCTTAGTCACCGTATTATTTTTAGGTGGGTGGGTTCTTGGTGCTTCCTGAGCAAACACAGATCCCTGTGGGACAGAGCGAGCGGCGTCCGCCCTGCCAGCCTGGCCCACGTGGGTCCCACGGGGGTGACCACGGGGGCAGAGGCGTTAAATGCAAAATCCCTGGCGTGAGCCACGAGCAGAGCCCCCGGGCATTCACCCTGGCACGTATAGGAACCGTAGGGGCTGCAGATCCAGCCATTGGCCTCCATCGGGGCGTGCAGGATTGGCCAGCAGCGCCCCTGGCAGGTTTCTGAGGCTCTGTGATCCCCAAAACCCACCAGCATCACTGCAGGGACCCGAGTCTGGGTGGGTGAGCAGCCCCCAGCCCACTCACCCCGTGTTCCTTCGCAGGTTCGTGATCCAGCTGCTGGAGGACTTGGTGTTTTTTGTCAGTGACGTCCCCAACAATGGCCAGAACGTGCTGGACATCGTGGTGACCAAGCCCAACCGGGAGCGGCAGAAGCTGATGCGGGAGCAGAACATCCTGAAGCAGGTGGGTGGCCCTGGGGCCCTGCATCCCAGCAGGGCTGGGACGTGTCCCGTGGAGACGTCCTGTGCTGCTCAGGGCCACTCTGGGGGCCAGAGGGATGGAAAACCCCACGGAGGAGGGTCTGGCCTCCAGCTCATGCCGTGGCGTCCAGCCACACACGGGGGGATGGTGTGGAGCAGGACACAGCCCTGACCTCTGCTTTTGGGCAGATCTTTGGGATCCTGAAGGCCCCCTTCAAGGACAAGGGCGGGGAAGGGCCCCTGGTGAGGCTGGAAGAGCTGTCGGACCAGAAGAACGCTCCCTACCAGTACATGTTCCGCCTGTGCTACCGCGTGCTGCGGCATTCCCAGGAGGATTACCGCAAGAACCAGGTGCCAGGGGGTGACGCCCCATCCCCGTGGAGCCTCGGGGGGCAGAGGGACGTCGCTCACGGCCTCCCTGCCTGCTGCAGGAGCACATTGCCAAGCAGTTCGGAATGATGCAGTCCCAGATCGGCTACGACATCCTGGCCGAGGACACCATCACGGCCCTGCTGCACAACAACCGCAAGCTGCTGGAGAAGCACATCACCAAGACCGAGGTGGAGACCTTCGTCAGCCTGGTGCGCAAGAACCGCGAGCCACGGTGCGTGTGGGGTCTCTGCGGGGCGTGAGGGGAAAAGGGGAGCCCTGGGGAATCCCTCCTCTCACGGCAGAGCTGCCTGTCCCCGGCAGGTTCCTGGATTATCTCTCGGATCTCTGCGTGTCCAACCACATCGCCATCCCCGTCACCCAGGAGCTGATCTGCAAGTGCGTGCTGGACTCGAAGAACAGCGACATCCTCATCAAAACCGAGTGAGTGGCCAAGGGAGAGGTTTTCCACATCAGGGGTTTGTAGTGGGTTGGATGTCAGGCACCCATCGAAGCCGCTCACTCACTGCCCTCCACAGCTGGGCAGAGGAGAGAAAATTTAATGAAGGGTTCATGGGTTGGGATGAGGACCAAGAGAGATCCCTCATCAAATACCATCACGGGCGAGACAGGCTCTAATTAGAGATATGAATTAAGTTTATTCCTAACAAAATCAGAGCAGGATAATGAGAAGTAAAATAAAACCCTTAAAAACACCTTCTCCCCGCCCTACAACAAACCCACTACAGGGCGGGCCTGGTCCCACTGCAGCCCTGTCACCCCTTGAGGTGCAGCCCCTCCATCCTCGGGAGCATCTCCGGATTTCCCCTTTCCTGTCCCAGGCTGAGGCCAGTGAAGGAGATGTCCCAGACCCACGAGTACCTGAGCATCGAGTACTCAGAGGAGGAGGTCTGGCTCACCTGGACGGACAAGAACAACGACCACCACGAGAAAAGCATCCGGCAGCTGGCGCAGGAGGCCCGGGCTGGCAATGCCCATGACGAGAACGTCCTCAGCTACTACAGGTGACGCTCCTGTGGCACCTCCTCTGCAGGTGAGGCCGTGAGGGTTGCACGGCCTCACTCCCTCTCCCCCTCACCCCTGGGCAGGTACCAGCTGAAGCTCTTTGCCCGCATGTGCCTGGACCGCCAGTACTTGGCCATCAAGGAGATCTCCCAGCAGCTGGGGGTGGACCTGATCTTCCTGTGCATGGCAGATGAGATGCTGCCCTTCGACCTGCGCGCCTCCTTCTGCCACCTCATGCTGCACGTGCACGTGGACAGGGACCCCCAGGAGCTGGTGATGCCCGTGAAGTTTGCACGGCTCTGGACGGAGATCCCCACGGCCATCACCATCAAAGAGTGAGACACGCCGGGGCTCGGGGTGGCTTGGAGGGACAGGGCAGGACAGGGGGTGGCAGATGCCGTGGCAGGGGAGCGTTTGTGGAGTGATCTGGGTAGGTCTGAGCCCTCAGAAGGAAGTGGGCTCCATCTGCCACAGCATCACTGCTGGTCACGGTGGCTCTGGAGCTGCCTGGACAGTGCTCCTGCCAGCTGGGTGTGAGGACACTCGCTGTCCCCAGCTCACCCCAACATGTCCCCCCCTGCAGCTACGACTCCAACCTCAACGTCTCACGCGACGACAAGAAGAACAAGTTTGCCAGCACCATGGAGTTTGTGGAGGACTATCTCAACAACGTGGTGAGCGAGGCCGTGCCCTTCGCTAACGAGGAGAAGAACAAGCTCACCTTTGAGGTGCGGGCGCTGCCGGTGTCACCGGCACCTTGCGGGGTGTGCCACGGTCTGGCTGCAATGTCCCTGTTCCCACGCTGGGTTCTCCTGCTCGGCCCCGCGCAGGGCGAGGTCTGGAGCTGCCTTGTCCTTCCTCAGGTCGTCAGCCTTGCCCACAACCTCATCTACTTCGGCTTCTACAGCTTCAGCGAGCTGCTGCGCCTGACACGGACCCTGCTGGGCATCATCGACTGCGTCCAGAACCCACAGCTGATGATGCAGGCGGTCTACAACGACGAGGTGACAGGTGAGTCCCTGTCCATGGCCAGGAAGGTGTTTTCCATGGTCTGCCCGGTGTTTTCCATGGTCTGCCCAGTGCTCTGCAGTTTTGGTGGCAAGAAAAGCAGACACTGGTTTGCTGACGTGGCTGGATGTGCACTAGGATGTGGGGTGGTGAGCCCTTGGCCGTGCCGAAAGAAATGTTTGGTGCCTTCTGCTCATTCTCTGATTAAATCTACAGCATTTTCCAGTCCAATTGGGTCCTACCTTGGTCCTCTGCCACCTCCCTCTCCACCCACGCTAACCGTGGCTGCCTCCGCAGGGAAGAACGTGCGGAGGTCGATCCAGGGCGTGGGGCAGATGATGTCCACCATGGTGCTGAGCAGGAAACAGTCCATCTTCAGCCCCCCCAGCCTCAGCGCCGGCTCTGCCCCGGAGCAAGTGGACAGAGGGAGGAGCATTGAGAACGAGAACATTGTGGTGATGGAGACCAAGCTGAAGATCCTGGAGATCTTGCAGGTTGGAGCCGATGGAGTGGTGGGACCTGTGGGATGGGGGTGTGTGCTGTGATTTTTGGGACAGTTGGCATGAAGAGGGCGCTCAGTCACTTCTGGTTTCCCCTTCCCTGCTGCTTCCAGTTCATCCTGAACGTGCGGCTGGACTACAGGATCTCCTACCTGCTCTCCGTCTTCAAGAAGGAGTTTGTGGAGGTTTACCCCATGCAGGACAGCGCGGCCGACGGGACAGCTCCAGCCTTTGACTCCACAAGTAACTCTCCCACTTTGCTCCTGGTACACCCCCAGCTCAGCAAACCCCAGGGGCTGGGAGGACACAGGTGGCAGAGGTGACATCTCCAGCAGAGATGACATCTCCAGCAGAGGTGACATCTCCAGCAGCTGCTGCTGGCAGGGGGCAGCGAGGGATGGAGTTTGTGTTTTGGTGGGATGAGGCTGCTGGGAACAGGATCAGGGAGCTGGGTTGGTTCCTGTGGGTTCCTGCCAAGGCGTAGGGTGGTGTTGTCCACCCTTTTCACTCCCTCCTCTCCCTGCAGCCGCAGCCATGAACCTGGACCGGATCGGGGAGCACGCCGAGGCCATGTTCGGTGTGGGGTGAGTCCCTGCCCCCCAAAGTTCCCCTGGCCATAGGGCCCTTCCCCTCCTATCCATCCCACCCAGGCTGGGAGCTGTAGGTGATGAGGAGGATGAAGCTCTAGAGGCCACCACGGCCATCCCCATCAGCCCCTGAGCTTTGTGTTGACACCCAGCGCTTCCATCCCGCCGCAGGAAGTCGAGCAGCATGTTGGAGGTGGATGACGAGGGAGGGAGGATGTTCCTGCGGGTGCTGATCCACCTGACCATGCACGACTACCCCCCGCTCATCTCTGGCTCCCTGCAGCTCCTCTTCAAGCACTTCAGCCAGAGGCAGGAGGTCCTGCACACCTTCAAACAGGTGACGCTGAGGGGACCTGGAGCACCCCGTGCCTGGCTGTGGGCTGGGGGGACGTGGGGTGGGTCCTGGCCCTTTCCTTGGGAGGGAGATCTGGGAGTGGGATTTGTGCCCTGAACTGGAAACCCCTGGGAATGTCGCTGCAGGTCCAGCTCCTGATCTCAGCCCAGGACGTGGAGAACTACAAGGTGATCAAGTCAGAGCTGGACAAACTCCGCACGATGGTGGAGAAATCGGAGCTCTGGGTGGACAAGAAGGGCAGCACCAAAGGGGACAGCACAGGGGAGGGGAACAAGAAGGAGAAGAAGGAGGTGAGAGCCCTGAGCAAGACCCTGGGATCCAGGGTGGGAACGGAATGGGAGGCAGGGGGGCAGCTCACCTTAACCCAACACCTCTCAGTGGGCTGTGCACCCCTGTCCCTGGACGGGAGCGTCCAGGAGGGTCCTGGGGGGGTGTAGCTGGAGGGGCACGCTGTGACCCCGGTGCTGTTGTGTCCCCTGCAGCACGGTGCCGACGAGGAGGTCATTGCTCCGGGAGAGAAGAGCAGTGAGAACTACCAGATAGTGAAGGGGGTGAGTGAGACCAAACCCCGGTGCACCGGCAGGAAGGGAAGGGGTGAGATCCTGGGGGGGATTTCCAAGTTCTCCTGTGCTTCAGTAGAAATAAGTCCAAGCCTGGCTTGCTCCTGCCAGCTCAGCACAGGGAAAAGCTGTCACATCCTTGCACTGGGGGGACTGGGGGGCGCTGGGTCGGGGACAGCCACGAGGGCTCTGCATGGCACTGCAGGGAGGATCCCTGAGGGGGTGCCAAGATTTGTCAGCAATGCGGGGAACACCTGGAATTACGGAGGGAACATCTGGAATGCAAACCAGCCCCAGTGCTGGTGGCCATCCCGAGTGGCTCCAGGCTCAGCCCCTGCCCGCCGTGGTCCCTCTGTCCCCAGATCCTGGAGAGGCTGAACAAGATGTGCGGGGTGGGGGAGCAGGTGCGCAAGAAGCAGCAGCGCCTGCTGAAGAACATGGACGCCCACAAAGTGATGCTGGACCTGCTGCAGATCCCCTATGAGAAGGTGGGTGGGCAGAAACCAACTGGTCCTGAGTGCCCAGGGCAAAGGGGGCACATGGGGACCCCCCTGAGCGGCTTCCTGCCACTCCCATCCCTCCTAGCTCCGCGTGTTTGTCCCCTGTCCCCTCCTCAGGGCGATGCCAAGATGATGGAGATCCTCAAGTTCACCCACCAGTTCCTGCAGAAGTTTTGTGCTGGCAACCAGGAGAACCAGGCCCTGCTGCACAAACACCTCAACCTGTTCCTGACCCCGGGGGTAAGGAGAGGGCACCGAGGGGTGGTTGAAGGCAGCAGCACAGGGAGGGAATTGGGCACCGCTGCTGGGGCTGAGAGCACGGGATGGGAAAGCCAGGAGGAGACACCAGGCAGGGCAGGAGCTGGGGGACAGTTCCTGCAGCCCCCTGACCTCGCTCTGCCCCTTGTCCCCAGCTGCTGGAGGCGGAGACGATGCAGCACATCTTCCTCAACAACTACCAGCTGTGCTCCGAGATCAACGAGACGGTGCCGCAGCACTTCATCCACTGCGTGGCCACCCACGGCCGCCACGTCCAGTACCTCGACTTCCTGCACACCATCATCAAGGCCGAGGGCAAGTACGTCAAGAAGTGCCAGGACATGATCATGACTGAGGTGAGGACCTCTCCTGTGGGGCAGGAGCTGGGGGGAAGCAGGGCATGGCTCTTGGAACCTGCACCGTTGGTTTCTTCCTTGAGAAGGGCCTTCCAGCCGTGCTGGATCCTCCCAGGAGCCAGCCAGCCCCAGCGCTGGTGGCCACCTTGAGTGACCATCAGCCATCTCCAGGGGCTCAGTGCAAGGTCCAAGAGCCAGTCTGGGAGTCCCACACTTTCTGGTTGCACTGAAAATGCCCGATTTTCCCTGTAAACACAAATCCCTGTCCCCCTTCCTGGCCGCTGCTGCTCATCCCCCACGACAGAGGGGACACCATTGGCCTTGGAAGTTTCTGACCCTCCTTTTTCAGAGTGGTGACCACTGACCACTGAGCACTGACCCTTCCCTGCAGCTCACCAATGCCGGGGACGACGTGGTGGTTTTCTACAACGACAAGGCTTCGCTGGCCACGCTGCTGGAGATGATGGCGGCGGCCAGGGACGGGGTGGAGGAGAACAGCCCCCTGATGTACCACATCTCCCTGGTGGACCTGCTGGCCGCCTGCGCCGAGGGCAAGAACGTCTACACCGAGATCAAGTGCACGTCCCTGCTGCCCCTGGAGGACGTGGTGCGGGTGGTGACACACGAGGACTGCATCACGGAGGTACGGGGCTGCCAGGAGGACGCCGGGGCTCTGCACTGATTGTCCCCTGACGGTGTCCCTGCCCCTTTCCTCCTCCCCGGCAGGTGAAGATGGCCTACGTGAACTTTGTCAACCACTGCTACGTGGACACGGAGGTGGAGATGAAGGAGATCTACACCAGCAACCACATCTGGACCCTCTTCGAGAACTTCACCCTGGACATGGCCCAGGTGCGTGGGGAGGGTTGGGTGGGAGGGACACAGCAGCGGTGGCTTGGATGGGGACAGGGTGGTGTCACCGAGACCCTGTGGGGCTTGGGCACTGTGGGGACTCTGGTAGCTGCCGCACGTGGGGCTGGGGAGCGGTCAGGGCTCTCTGGCGTGACCAAGGAGCTGTGTCACCGGCCACGTCCTTCAGCTGGACATGGTCCCAGCAGCCTCTGGGCAGACATGAGCTCGCCCCGGTGCCATCAGCGTCCTCCCTGTCCTCACAGATGTGCAAGAAGCGGGAGAAGCGCCTGCCGGACGCCACGCTGGAGAAGTACGTGCTGACGGTGGTGCTGGACACCATCAACGCGTTCTTCAGCTCGCCCTTCTCGGAGAACAGCACCTCGCTGCAGGTGACCGGGGGTGGGCAGGGTGGCGGGGGGGAGGACAGCGGCTCAGCCAGCCCCCCAAAGTACGGTCTGGACATGTGTGCTGACACTCCTGTCTCCTCCAGACCCACCAGACCATCGTAGTGCAGCTTCTCCAGTCCACCATGAGGCTGCTGGAGTGTCCGTGGCTGCAGCAGCAGCACAAGAGCTCGGTGGAGTCCTGCATCCGCACGCTGGCCATGGTCGGTAAGGAGCCATCGCCGTGCCCTGGGGACAGGGGCCACAGCCACCCTGGGCTGTCCCTGCCCAGCAGCGAGCAGGACACGCTGTCCCTCCTGTGGGGGTGGCAGGACACCACGGTGAGGGGCTGCCAGCTGGGGGTGGGCACGTTCGGCCCCGGGATTTGCTTTTTTTTGAGTTCCATCTCAGCACGCCCAAGCTAACGTGGGGATAACCAGAGCCTGGGCTTGGCTGGGAGCTCCCTGGTGTGTGCCTGCCCAGACACAAAGCCAACACTGACAGTGGTTTTCCCTGGCCAGGACTTTGCCCTCGGCGTGCAGCTGCCTGACTCAGGCTGAGGGCTGTTAGCTCTGAGTCACCGTGGAAAGGATTGCTGGTGGTTGGGCTCTGGGTGGAGATTTCCCTTTGGAATTCCAGGCAGGGTGCTTACAACCTCCCCACGCTGGGCTTTCCCAACCGAAAACTGGGGCTGGGGCCTGTTTCCACCCTGTGTGGGGCTGTGGGTGTTGGGATGTGTGGGAACGCTCCAGCCCGCACTGGCCTGGAGCAGTTTACTCGTGTATTTACCCCAAATCTCTGCTGCAAATGAGGTGAACGCTGGTGAAGGGGTGCCCGGGCAGGGTGGTGGGACCCAGCTGGGTGGTGGCTGTCCCAACCCCGTGCCCGTGTCCCGCAGCCAAGAGCCGCTCCATCGCGCTGCCCATGGACCTGGACGCCCACGTGAGCTCCCTGCTCAACAGCAGCTCCACCAGCACGGTGCAGAGGAACACCTCGAGCTACAAGGCGGCCACGCGCACCTTCCCCCGCGTGTCCGCCACCCCCAACCAGTGGGACTACAAGAACATCATCGAGAAGCTGCAGGTGCGGGGCAGGGCGTGGCGGGGCTCAGGAAGGCGCTGGCGTTGCGGGGTCCCTCTCCCGTGCGTCCCCTGGCTCTGAAGGGGGGTGCTGCGGCTTGCAGGACATCATCAACGCCCTGGAGGATCGCCTGAAGCCGCTGGTGGAGGCCGAGCTGTCCGTGCTGGTGGACGTCCTGCACCGGCCGGAGCTGCTCTTCATGGAGGGGACGGAGGCGTTCCAGCGCTGCGAGAGCGGGGGGTTCCTGTCCAAGTGAGGGGGGTTTGGGCGTGCTGGGGAGGGTTTGGGACCCTCATCCTGATCGGGCTGTGCGTCCCAGCGATGCCTTTTCCTTGGCCTTAGAATTAAGAGTTAGATACGGTTAAGGGATAAAAGGGTTCTTACCTCAATATTTAATAAGGATTTTTATGGTGTAGCAATTTGTTGAAATGTACTCACACAGTGTATCGTATATATCATTTTATAGGCTTTGCAAATTAGCATATTTGACAAAGATTCTTCAGTGAGAGGTTTAAATGAACGGCGTGGTATCTCTCTATTTTAAAGTCTTTTTCTCCAGATGGGCTTAATTTTAGTTTGTAGAATATGTTCTAGAGAGAACCTTGGTTTCTTAATATAGCGTAAGGCTTTCCGGTTTTTAACTGTGAGGTTTTTAGGATGTTTGGTTTTTTGGCCTAGTAGGATACTAGGACTACATTAAGATATCAGGTTTAAAGAATTGTAAGTATGTAGGTAAAGAATACTGAGAATACATAAAGGTATATGAAAAGAGAAGGCAAAAAAAACCCCATCGTGGCATTGCCTGTGTGCCCGCAGCCCTGAGGGGTGCTGGGGGTGCTTCCCTCAGGGATCCCCGGGTCCCTCCCAGCTGTGTGACAGTGACTTTGCTGTGCCAGGCTGGTGCAGCACACCAAGGACCTCATGGAGACGGAGGAGAAGCTCTGCATCAAGGTGCTGAGGACGCTGCAGCAGATGCTGGTGAAGAGGAACAAGTACGGCGAGAGGGTGAGCACCGTGAGCCGCGTCCGTGCCGGCCCCGCTCCCAGGCTGGCAGAGCCCTCCGTGGGCACCTCGGGGTGCTCAGCTGGTTCTGCCCGGGCCCCCACCTTGGCGTGGGGACACCGGTGACGTTTGTTTGCCTTGGCAGGGCAACCTGCTGCGGAAAATGCTCATGAACAATTACCTGCAGAACAAGAGGTCCAGCTCCAAGGGGGAGATGGGGGACGCTGCCGGGGGAGGTGAGTGCCCCTCTCCTGCCCCTTCCCCTCCTTTCCTGCTCCCACACACCTCAAATTCCCGGCTCCCAAGCCGTGATGGGGCCAGGTCTGTGGCTGGTTGCCGTGTCCCCACCTCCACAGGAGCAGAGGATTTGGGGAAGTGAAGGGATGGCACTGATGGCAGTGGTGGAGCTGTGCTGGCTCTGTGCTACTCCAGTGTCACACCCCTCTGTCCTCTCACGCAGGCCAGGACCAGGACTGGTCAGCCATCGCCGCTGTCCAGTGCCGGCTGGACCGTGAAGGGGCCACCAAGTTGGTGGCCGACCTCATCATGAACACCAAGAACGAGAAGATCTTCCAGGAGAGCATCCTGCTGGCCATCCACCTGCTGGACGGCGGCAACACTGAGATCCAGGTGCTGAGGGGGATCGGGCAGCCAGGAGTTGGTGTGGGCAGTGTGGGGGTCCAGTGCTCAGCCCTGGGCAGTGGGTTTGGCCAAAATGCCTCCTGGTTGTGCTGAAATCTGACGATTTGGGTTTCCCAGCTCCATGGCTGGAGGAAGGGCTGCAGGCTGCGGGAGGGGCAGGTGGTTCCAGGTTGTTTCTGGAGTTCTGCTGATGCCCTCTGCCGGGAATTCCTAAAATGGCTCAGGGCTGCGGCTCCTGTGGGGGACTTCCAGGGTTATCCCAAACCCTTTGCCGCAGGGAAGCCGAAAAACTGTGTGTGCAAAACCCAGTGGGGCACCCGGCAAAATCCAGGTTATCTCGGGCTGGTCTGGAGTGCTGAGGCCGCTGCTCAGAGGGACACTTTGGACCCCGTGGTGGGGACCTGAACGAGTGTCCTTTTCCCAGAAATCCTTTTACAACCTCATGACGAGCGACAAGAAGTCCGAGAAGTTCTTCAAGGTGCTGCACGACCGGATGAAGAAGGCGCAGCAGGAGACCAAGTCCACGGTGTCGGTGAACATGAGTGACATCGGGAACAAGCCCCGCGAGGACAAGGACGAGCCGGAGCCCGGATCCAAAGGTGCGGGGCCGTGTCCCCTCGTCCCCTCGGGGAGGCCGGCACCGGCTCGGTGTCAGCCTGAGCTGATGAGGGGACAATTCCCTGTAGGACGAGGAGACACCTTCCTGATGCCCGGCACCCCCACGCGGTACCCGATGGCCGTGGGGTTCCGGAAGGGCCACGACCCCGGGGAGCAGGGCCAGAACAACGAGATGGGGGTGACGGTGCTGATCATGAAGCCCATCCTGCGCTTCCTGCAGCTGCTCTGCGAGAACCACAACCGCGACCTGCAGGTTGGGGCTGGGGCTCCGGGGAACGAGGGGTCAGCTGTGGGGTTGGGCTGGGGGAAGGCTGGGATCTGCCCCAGTTTGGCCCCAAAATGCTGTGGCACCGGCGGCTCTGTGCCTCAGTTTCCCCGTGCGCAATGCACCATCCCTTGAGGATAATTTGGGGCTGTGGGACTGAGGGCTGTAGGTTACGGGGTGGTCCCAGCCCAAATGTCCCTCAAACTGCAGCTGGAGGGGTGTGGGGAGAGAGGGATCAGGACCCCACTCCTGGGCTCTGCTCCACAGAACTTCCTGCGGTGCCAGAACAACAAAACCAACTACAACCTGGTGTGTGAGACGCTGCAGTTCCTGGACATCATGTGCGGCAGCACCACGGGCGGGCTGGGGCTGCTCGGCCTCTACATCAACGAGTACAACGTGGCTCTCATCACCCAGACCCTGGAGACCCTGACCGAGTACTGCCAGGGGCCCTGCCATGAGAACCAGGTCCGGGGGGCTCCCAGGGGTCCATTCCCCAAATCTCATCGCTGATCGGGGGGGGATTTGGGGGGATGTGGGGGAAAGCAGCAGAGGCAGGGGCAGGGTTTGGGTTCAGAGGGTGAACAGGAGCAGAATGTGGGCAGTAGAGGTCACAGGGCTCCTGCACAGGTCACCAGCTGCTGCTTGGCTGCAAACTGCGGTGATGTGGATGGGGGGTAAATAATTCAGGGGCCCTCTGCAGGGAGATGGGAGGTTTGGGGGTCCTGGGCCGATGGGGCAGGGTCGGGGCTGCAGCCAGGGCAGCGTTTCAGACCTGGGCTGTGCTGGAGGGTGNCCCACGAGTCCAACGGGATCGACATCATCACAGCCCTGATCCTAAATGACATCAGCCCCCTCTGCAAGTACCGGATGGACCTGGTCCTGCAGCTGAAGGTGCACGGAGGCCTGGGCTGGGGTGGCGGGGATGTGTGTGCGTGTCCCTGCCTGTGTCC
>VZTE01001991.1:0-15113 GCA_013397775.1 Eulacestoma nigropectus | reverse complement strand
CCGATCTCGCGTGTCCCCGCGCGTGTCCCTGTCTGTGTCCCTGCGCATGTCCCTGTCTGTGTCCCTGCCTGTGTCCCTGCCTGTGTCCCTGTCTGTGTCCCCGCGCGTGTCCCTGTGCGTGTCCCTGCCCGGGCTCACTGGCAGGGTCACGGGGGGTGCTGTGGGGCGAGGTGGTCACTGTAGAGGGGACCCTGCCTGTGTCAGACCCTGGGGTGTGGGAGCACGTGGGTTCAGTGGGGCAGGCCTGGAACATCTCCACCACACCAGGCTCAGGGGAGCTGGTGGGGACACGGGATAATTCTGCCCACCCCAAAGCCCTGGGCAGTGGGAGGGCACAGCTCCCCTCACCGAGGGCTTCTCCCCACCAGGACAACGCCTCCAAGCTCCTCCTGGCCCTCATGGAGAGCAGACACGACAGCGAAAACGCCGAGCGCATCCTCATCAGCCTCCGTCCCCAGGAACTGGTGAGGGAGCTGGGAACGTCCCGCCGAGCCCCCAGCCCGTGGCTAAGCTTCCTCTGCCCTGGGTCCTGCCGCAGTTTCTGCTTCGCACCCAAGAACCGCCTCACCTGCCCCGCTGCTGCTGCCCAGACCCCGGCCGGAGGAGGACGCAGCGAGTGGGGACGAGCTCAGTGCCCCTGTGCTGCCTTGCAGGTGGATGTGATCAAGAAGGCTTATCTGCAGGAGGAGGAGTGCGAGAACGCCGAGGTTTCCCCCCGGGAAGTCGGACACAACATTTACATCCTGGCGCTGCAGGTAGGGAGCTGTGAGAGCAGGGGCCTGCCCGGCTCTGCTCACAGGTTGCACATTTTCCTCCACATCTGTGCACATTTTCCTCCGTATTTGTGCACATTTTCCTCCACATTTGTGCACATTTTCCTCCACATTTGTGCACATTTTCCTCCACGTTTGTGCACATTTTCCTCCACATCTGTGCACATTTTCCTCCGTATTTGTGCACATTTTCCTCCACATCTGTGCACATTTTCCTCCACATCTGTGCACATTTTCCTCCACATTTGTGCACATTTTCCTCCACATTTGTGCACATTTTCCTCCACATCTGTGCACATTTTCCTCCACATTTGTGCACATTTTCCTCCGTATTTGTGCATTTTCCTCCACATCTGTGCACATTTTCCTCCACATCTGTGCACATTTTCCTCCACATCTGTGCACATTTTCCTCCACATCTGTGCACATTTTCCTCCACATCTGTGCACATTTTCCTCCACATTTGTGCACATTTTCCTCCACATTTGTGCACATTTTCCTCCACATCTGTGCACATTTTCCTCCACATCTGTGCACATTTTCCTCCACATCTGTGCACATTTTCCTCCACATTTGTGCACATTTTCCTCCGTATTTGTGCATTTTCCTCCACATCTGTGCACATTTTCCTCCACGTTTGTGCACATTTTCCTCCACATCTGTGCACATTTTCCTCCGTATTTGTGCACATTTTCCTCCACATCTGTGCACATTTTCCTCCACATCTGTGCACATTTTCCTCCACATTTGTGCACATTTTCCTCCACATTTGTGCACATTTTCCTCCACATCTGTGCACATTTTCCTCCACATTTGTGCACATTTTCCTCCGTATTTGTGCATTTTCCTCCACATCTGTGCACATTTTCCTCCACATCTGTGCACATTTTCCTCCACATCTGTGCACATTTTCCTCCACATTTGTGCACATTTTCCTCCGTATTTCTGCACATTTTTCTCTGTATTTCTGCACATTTCCTCCAGCCAGACTGGCCTCCCTGGGGAGCCAGATGTGCCTTTGGCTGTGGGGAAAAGCCACGGCTCGCTGGCCATCCTGCACCCCCTGTCCCACTCCTGTGTTTGCTGGCAGCTGCCCTCCATCCTGTGCTCACTGTCACCATCCCTGTCCTCCTCCCAGCTCTCCCGACACAACAAGTCTCTGCAGCAGCTCCTGAAGCCGGTGAAGCGAATCCAGGAGGAGGAGGAGGAGGGAATCTCATCCATGGTATGGAGAGACCTTAGGGATGGAGGCACAGAGCCCCCCTGAGCCGCCCTGACCCGAGGCTGCAAAGAGCCCTTGCTGGGCCCACCCGGGCTTTGTCGTTCAGGATTTGATGGATTTTGGCGTTCCCCAGGGGATTAAAGAGGGAAAGACACCTAAATGCCCTTTTAGCCAGAGGTGCAAGCCCAAAGGTGTGCGTGCCCTGTTGTGGGGTGACACAGGTTGGTGGCCCTGGGGGGGGTCCTGCCCTTCCCCACTTCCCCCCTTCCCTTCAGAAAGGAAGGGCCGAGTCCTTTGCTGCCGTTCCTTGCCCGGGTTCCTCAGATCCCGACAAGATTCAGCAGGAATGTGATTTCCCCGGGGTTTTGTGAGCACTGGTTTGTAATTTGTGGATTAGCAGCACTTGGATGTAATTATTGCAGGGAATCGATTGTCTGTCACCGCGGGGAGCACTCGCACCCCTTATGGAAGCTTTAATTCATTTGCTTTTCCCTGAAAACCTCATCAGCTGTGGGAGATGTTGAGGCACGTTGTGGGAACAGTCGGATCCAGCTTCTGGCTGGATCCTCATCCTCTCCCTTTCCCTCTCCCCATCCAGCTCAGCCTCAACAACAAGCAGCTGTCGCAAATGCTGAAGTCCACGGCCCCGGTGCAGGAGGAAGAGGAGGATCCGCTGGCTTATTACGAGAAGCACACGTCCCAAATCGAGGCAAGGCCTCTTGGCCGTTGGCTTTGCAGCCTGCCCGTGGTCCATGAATCCCCCCTGGCTCCAGATGCCTCGTGTCCCATTATTTTGCACCAGGAGCTGTCCCCTCTTCCCATCTCCATGCTGGCAGGAGCATTAGCTCCAGGAACTGAGGGATGAGCTGCCCCCTGGACCCTTCCCTTCTCTCCCAGCAGCAGCGGGATGCAGCTGGTCCAGCAGCCTCATCCTTGGCACGGATCCCCTATTCCCACACTCCCACTTAGCAGAGGCAGCCCTGGCTGTGCTCGGGGCAGTTTGGGAGCTTTTAAACGAGCGGCTGACAACATTTGGATCCTGTGCAGCGGGAGGGAGAAGGGGAAGGCACAGCTGGATCTGGGAAGGAGGGAAAAAACCACAGCAGGGCAGGATCTGAGGGCTCTTCTCCCCGCAGATCGTGCGGCTGGACCGGAGCATGGAACAGATCATCTTCCCCGTGCCCGGGATCTGCGAGTTCCTCACCAAGGAGACCAAGTACCGGCTCTTCACCACCACGGAGCAGGACGAGCAGGGCAGCAAAGTCAGCGACTTCTTCGACCAGTCCTCCTTCCTGCACAACGAGATGGAGTGGCAGAAGAAGCTGCGCAGTAAGAGCGAGGCAGAGCCTCCCCTGGGCTCTCCCGGTGGGAAGCTGGGGAGAATTCCTGCTGGGAAAGGGCTGCGCCCCTGGGAATGGCATCGCTGAGCTGCCCTGGCTCTGCAGAGCACCACACACCTGGCAGAGTGCAGGGAGTGAGGGTTAAGATCCCAGGGATGGGATTCCTCTGTGCTGTCAGGGCAGTTTCCCAACAGTCTGAGGTGCACCTTACTCACCCTCACCCAACCCTTATTCCCTGGGATTCCACCTGAGGTGTTTTCCCTCGAAAGCCGTTTCAGTTCCCTTCTCCTAAGCCAGGGTCTTGTAGCTGCACGTGGGAAATAAAACCTGTTTCTCTGTCCCCTGCAGACCTGCTCAGGGGCTTTCAGGGTGGAAATCCTGGCTGTAAATCCCAGGAGCTGAGTAGGGAGTCACACTGTGGATAGTGGGATGCAGCTAAGGAGCAGTGCAGCAGCTGTGAGGGAGGACAGAGCCAACCTGACTCCAGGGTGACAGAGCAGGTTTCCAGAGGGCTGGGAAAGCAAGGAATGTGAGCAGAGCCACTTAGAAGGTGCAATCCTCTTCCAGCAGATGAGCAGGAATGTTTTCCAAACACTTTATGCACGTTTTGAAGGAGGTGAGAGGCTGGGTCAGTCTGGGGCCAGCAGCTGCAGGGCACAGGGGGTCATGGAGGACACAGGGGGTCAGGGAGGACACAGGAGCTCCAGAGGGACACAGGGGGTCAGGGAGGACCCGGTTGGCACGAGGCTGGCTGAGGTTTGTGTGTTGCCTCCTCTCCCCCCAGGCATGCCGCTGATGTACTGGTTCTCCCGCAGAATGACGCTCTGGGGAAGCATTTCCTTCAACCTGGCCGTCTTCATCAACATCATCATCGCTTTCTTCTACCCCTATGTGGAAGCCACTTCCATGGGTGAGTGCCCTGGCACCTGCTGCTCCTCGGGGTGGAAGGGGAAGGGATTTTCCCCCGCAGGAAAACTGGCACTGCCCTCATCCTTGGGCTCCTTCGGGCTCCTAAAGCCCCAGGTCCTTTCTGCTGGATAAAGGATTGAGCCAGGATTTCAGTTTCCAGCCCTCCCACCCCTTCCTTCTCAGGGAAACCTCTCTTCTCCTGGGCTGCCCTTGCCCAGTTTGTGCGGTGTGGGAAGCAGTGTGGGTTGCATTCCTGTGGTCAGGCAAAGCCTCCATCACCGACAGTGGTTCTGAGCCCTCGGATAAGAGATGTTAGGGAACGTGTCAGTAAAAACCACCTGAACCTACACAAATCTTCGCAGTGCAGCATCACCATCTCTGATAAGAGCTCATTAGTGTGGCTGGACAGCCTGGCAGCAGCCGTGCCCCTGTTTGCTATCCATGTGCCTCCTCTTCCCAGGAGTGCTGGATTCCCCGCTGATCTCCCTGCTCTTCTGGATCCTGATCTGCTTCTCCATCATGGCCCTGTTCACCAAGCGCTACGGGGTGAGGCCGCTGCTCGTGGCCCTGATCCTGCGCTCCATCTACTACCTGGGCATCGGGCTCACCCTCAACATCCTGGGAGCTCTCAATGTGAGTTTTCCACGTGCTGGGGAATCAGGAAGCTGTCCCGCGTTCCCAGAGCGCGGCAAACCCCGCTCCCTCCCGTTTCTGGCTGTCCCCAGCTGACCAACAAGATCGTGTTCGTGGTGAGCTTCGTGGGCAACCGAGGCACCTTCATCCGTGGCTACAAGGCCATGATCATGGACGTGGAATTCCTGTACCACGTCGGCTACATCGTGACCAGCGTCCTGGGGCTCTTCGTGCACGAGCTCTTCTACAGCATCCTGGTACAATAAATTTGGGTGGCTGGGGGGCACAGGCAGCCTGGCTGCTGCCTTGGGAGCTGGAAGGTTCCTGTGACACCTTCCAGGGGCTGATTGATAGCGGAGAGAACAATTCCCTGTGCTCTAATCTTTGCGTGGGCTGAGCTTTCTGCCTCCCGACAGTGTCTATTGCTGTCTCTCTCCTGGTCCTGGGCTGTATCTCTCTCTCTAATCTGCTGTGTGCTTTATCTGGGTCAGCTGGGAGGCAACGTGAGCTGGCGAGGGCAGAGCCAGGGTACATGTGGCCTATTCTTGGCTCTCCTGCTGTGCATAAGTCACTCCATTCTTCTCCGCTTCCCTTCAGTAAGCTGGGAAACTTAAAGGCTTTGTGAGAAAAGTTAGTCAAGGTCTGCTGAGCGATCCAAGATCTCAGGATAAAAGGGGATATAGATAGGCCAGGCATTATCAAGAGAAGCACCCCGCAGCATTTCTTTGCTCCCGGCTCCTTTCAGCTGTTTGACTTGATCTACCGAGAGGAGACCTTGTTTAATGTCATCAAAAGCGTGACGCGGAACGGGCGCTCCATCCTGCTGACAGCCCTGCTGGCCCTCATCCTCGTCTACCTCTTCTCCATCGTGGGCTTCCTGTTCCTGAAGGATGACTTCATCCTCGAGGTGGACCGGCTGCCGGACAGCAAAGCCAAAGGTTGGGCATTGCTCGGGGTCATGGGATGCTGTGGGACCCTCCACACACATCTCTGGGTGTGCTGCGTGGGTGCACTGGTTTTCAAACTGGGAGCACTGGTTTGAGGGTCCCAGAGAGGACAGCTTCGTGCTCGTGCTGCACAGAGCAGGGTTTGGGGTTAGTGGTGGCAGAGAAGGGGGCACAGAGCTACAAATGAAGGGTCAGCACTGCGGGGTCTCAACCCTGAGGAAAAGCCTCAAAGCCTAAAAAGTAGGAGAATATGAGGCAACTTTTTCCCGAGAAGGTTGGCATCTTCCTGGGAGCCTGTGGCAGTGCTGAGAGGGAGAGGTTGCAGAGTGGTTGCAGGGGAGAGGTGCTGCTCTCACAGGGCTGGGGTCTCTTCCTTGCAGATGATCCCTTGGGGATGCAAAAGAATGTGGAGACCTTCATGGAGTCGTGCAGCAGCGACAAAATCAGCTGCTCTGCTGCACCCACTGCCTTGGAAGGTAAGAGAGCTCCGTGGAAATGCCAGCTCTGTGTGGCAGCGTGGATTTGCCAGCCAGCTCAGGAAAATCCCAGCTTTTCCAAGGTGGAAACTAAATCCCCTTCCTGGGATGTGTGAGGCAAGAGGCCTGGCAACTTTGCACTGAGCCTGGCATAAAAAATGTTGGGGTAGATTCATTTAGTCACAAAGGAGGGGGGAGCTCCAGGAGCTGGAGGAGCTGCTGGGATGTTGGTGGCTGGGACATCCACACCAGGCAGCTGCTGCTGTGTCACTGTCACTGCAGCTGGGACCATCCCACTGCCAGGGTGTGGTGCTCTGCCTGTGCTCTGAGTCCTTGCTCTGCTCTCCTCCCCAGAAGCTGACCCGGAGCAGTGGGAACGTGCCTGTGACACGCTGCTCATGTGCATTGTCACCGTCCTCAACCACGGCCTGCGCAACGGCGGCGGCGTCGGGGACATCCTGAGGAAACCCTCCAAGGACGTGAGTGGGGAGACCTCTTTCTCCTGCTAAACCCTGCTGCAATCACTGCTGTCCCTTCCCTCCCTGGGAGCTGGGACACATCCAGCTCCATCCCTCACGTTCTCCTCCTCCCCTAATGCCTCAGCCACGGCCGTGTCACAGGGCTGGGGTGGCTGGAGCAGAGCTGTGCAAGACACCCAGTTCTCCCTCTCCTCCATTACAGGAGTCCCTGTTCCCTGCTCGAGTTGTCTACGACCTCCTCTTCTTCTTCATCGTCATCATCATCGTCCTCAACCTCATCTTCGGGGTCATTATTGACACCTTTGCTGATCTGAGGAGCGAGAAACAGAAGAAGGAAGAGATCCTGAAGACCACCTGTTTCATCTGTGGTGAGCGCTGGGAATACAGGAATTGCCCCAAAGCTCTTCCTCCCCTCCCACCTTGGGGGGAAGGAGAAGGAT
Source organism: Eulacestoma nigropectus (assembly GCA_013397775.1). Classification (NCBI taxonomy): domain Eukaryota; kingdom Metazoa; phylum Chordata; class Aves; order Passeriformes; genus Eulacestoma; species Eulacestoma nigropectus. Next base: position 7,894 of record VZTE01001991.1, on the reverse strand, counting down.
TTCAGCTGGATTCTGGTTTTTATTTATCACTGCAAAGCTTGAATCTGTTCAGCGAGGGGTCACCGTGCTGGGAGGGGTTTAAAGGATGACATAGCAGGAGGGAAATTCTCGGTGTTGTTCCTCACCCTGCTAATGAGGTGTTAAACTAAAACCACCTAAATTAAACTAAGTGGGGTTCTTGTCACTGTGCATCTCGCTGCTGAGACCTTTCCTTGGCCAGTGGGGAAAAAAAGCAGCATATCACTGAAGAAATGTAATAGAGAAAATGGTCTGGAATCCTTTCAGTCAGCAGAAGGCATTTTAAAAAAAAGAAAACCCCAGTAAATTTCTCTGCTTTTTCCTTTAAAGATCCTCTGGGTTTACTTTACCGGGCAGAGGCAGAGCCAGCAGGATTTGGGGAGGAATTCTTCCCTGTGAGGGTGGTGAGGCCTTGGCAGAGGTTGCCCAGAGCAGCTGTGGCTGCCTCATCCCTGAAAGTGTCCAAGGCCAGGTTGGATGGGGCTTGGAGCAACCTGGGATTGTGGAAGGTGTCCCTGCCCATGGTGGGGGTGAAATGGGCTTTAAGGTCCTTCCAGCCCAAGCCATTCCATGATTCTGTGATTCTGTAATTTTAACTGGAAGTCTCCTGAACCCCCAGCTGGGTTGGTGCCCCTGGTTTGGATGTTTACGTGCTAAATGCCAACTAATTATTAAAAGCACTTGAGTGTCGCCTTTGGGAGGGGACACACTTGGTTGGCTGAATCTCCTTCCACGTGTTTGCTCCTCACTCACCTCCTCCCCTCCCCGTCTCCTCCCTGTCCTCCTCCACCCTTCCCTGCCTTTCCCAGGGCTGGAGAGGGACAAGTTTGACAACAAGACTGTGTCCTTTGAGGAGCACATCAAATACGAGCACAACATGTGGAACTACCTGTACTTCATCGTGCTGGTGCGGGTGAAGAACAAGACCGACTACACAGGCCCCGAGAGCTACGTGGCACAGATGATAAAGGTACGGGTGCCCTCGGGGCAGCTCCTTGGCTATCCCATCCTGCCTGCCCCAGGGATTTTGGGAACAAGGGGCTGGCCAAGGAAAAACAGCTCTGGGAAGTCCTTTTGGAAAATACTGACTGGTGGTGCAGTGCCTGAGTTCATCCTGAGCTGGTTTTGGTTTTTTCCACGTGGTGTGTTTGAGGGTTTGTCCCGTGAGTTGAAGGGTTGAACCAAGCTGGGAGTGGGGCTTCAAGGGGGTTTCAAGGCAAGGGAGGGAAAGGAAAGCAAGGAAAGAAAAACTTCTTCACTCGAGCCCATGAACCAACCTAGAAATGGACCATTCATGGAAAAATGGCAGATTTTTGCAGAGAGAATTTCTTCAATCCCTAAGCACAGGGAGGCTGCCGGTTAAATCCGTCTTCCCTCCTCCTCTCCTACCCCTCACCCTAACTCCCCTTGTCCGTGGTCACCTTCCCAGAACAAGAACCTGGACTGGTTCCCCCGGATGCGAGCCATGTCTCTGGTCAGCAATGAAGGGGAAGGGGAGCAGAACGAGATCCGCAATCTGCAGGACAAACTCAACACCACCATGAAGCTCGTGTCCCACCTCACCTCCCAGCTGAACGAGCTGAAGGAACAGGTATGGGAAACGGGGAATTCCCTGTAGGAACCCTCTGTCCTTCCCAAAATAGAGGGCAGGGAGCTGGAGGCAGGACCTGCCCGAGGCAGCACAATGACAGCACAAGCAAAGGGCTCCTGCAGCTCATTTTTGGGGGAACTGGGGACACTTGGGACACGTGGCTTTGGGTAGTGCCTCATCAGCTCAGAGTTTGCTGGCAGAGGCTCAAAGCAGCGCAGTCAGACGCTTGGGAAGCACATCCAAGAGCAGGAGGGCCTGGAATTGCCTCACCCTGTCCCTGTTGGAATTGCAGATGACGGAGCAGCGGAAGCGCAGGCAGAGGATGGGGTTTGTGGATGTCCAGAACACCATGAACCACTGAGACACAGCTTCAACAGCGAGGGACTGCACCTGTGTCAGCTGAGGAGGCTGCTCCTCCCTGGGCTCCAGGCATGGATTGGCACTGTCTGGGCATGATGGGCCACACGGAAAGGGCTTCCCAGCCAGCATCTCCCTTAGAGCACTTGTGGGCAACCCCAGGAGCAGGGACCGGCCGGATTCCTCCCCACACCTGGGCCCAGGTGTTGTTCCAACACCCTCGTAGGAAGATAAATCATACGGGACTTTCATTCCTCATTGCAATAACTCTTTATTTTGCAACTGTGGAGGGTTGTATCTTTATCTCCATGTGCTCCAGCCCCTCGGCTGTGGGGTAAGTAGCTGTAGGGCCGCACTATTTAACTTATTCCGAGTGCCACTTGTCCCTGTGGATCTTTGCCAAGCAGCCCTCGTTATCTGCTGTGCCTGCTCCACGCTGCCCCCTCTCCATTTACAGAATTCTCTTCATCCCGTGGTGCAGTAGAGAGCAGCTGAACTCAAGGGGGTGGATTTAATTTAACTCACCAGATGAGGAGCTGAGCTTGTCCTAGTGGGAACTAAAAGTCTTTTGCCTTCTGTGGACCAAGGATCTTTGGGCAGCAGTAGTGGGAGCCTGCAGGTTTACAGGAGTTCACTGTGAAGGGGTGTCCTGTGTTTTAGATTCATCTCTGGTGTCATGTTTTACCTTTCTTTTTTTTTTTTTTTTAATTTTTATTTTTTAGTTGTTATTGTTGTTACTTAAGAACTGAAGTGTAAATTGCCTTAACTAAATTAAATACAGAATCATGTTATAATAAAAACTTCAACGTGGTAAACAAAGTCCCCTTCCTGTGCCCTCTGGTGTGGGATGGGGCTGTTGAATAGAAGCTCAGAACAGCCCCAGGAGCAGAACCCAAACCAGGGCTATCACCAAAGGTGTCCCCAGCCCGCTGCTCCCAGCTCCAGGTGTTGCACATCCCCTGCCAAACGCTTTCCATGAAGAGCCACCACGAGCACCAGCCTTGTTTCCTGGAGCTTTGGACCAGAGCCTGCCACAGTTTCAAATTCTTTCACTGCTTGCCAGGAAATCACTGCTGAAACCCATAAAAAGGAGCAGCTGTTGGTGCTGGGGAGCCCTGGCACAGCTCTGCTCCAGACACTCATCCTCCCCAAGCCAGCCCCAGCTCCAAGCCCAAGAACAGACACTGATGAAAGCAGTAAAGCTCTAAAAAGGAATAAAAAAGGCTGTAACAGTGAAGTTGCACAGCACTTGAAATGCGTTTATGGCCCCATCAAGCAGCGTGTCATTTAATCCTGCCTTTGCCCCTCAGCTCTGCACTAACCCACACCCACCCCTCTCCTCGGGCTGGGGGGAATCTGCACAGAGCTGGCTCCTCCAGCAGCAGCAGCTCTGCAGCAGCTGATTGAAATCTCAATTAAACTCGTGCAGTGCTCCACTGTCACCATGGCAAAGTCACCCTCTGTCCTCTCCGTCTTCTCCGAAGGAAAATAAATGCGATGATTAAAGTTCTCCCTCCCTGCGCTGCCCCGGTCCCTGGGCTAACACACAAACACGAGCACAGAGAGGTTTTCACATCCTCTCTGTTCTCTTCACAAGAACATTTAAAGCTGCACCTCCTCCCTCTGGGCAGCTCCTGCTTGTTCCATTTTCTGAGATACAAAGGGCCAGGTCTGACACCACAAAGTTCCCTTCCCTACCTTGCTCCAGCATGGATGTGTTGAGCTCTGCCCCAGATTTTCAGCACGAAAAAAGGAGGCACTAAATATGAAGAATGTACAGGGTAGGGCTGAACAAAAATGCTGTTGCTAAGAGGAAAGAGTGGTTTTATTCATCATGGCAACACACAGAGCTCTAGGGATATGTACAGTGGAGAAGCTGAGAGCTGGGCCCTCACTTCAAGTCCTCCTCGGGTTTCTTGGCAGAGAACTTTTCCCGCAGACTTTTCCACGTCCCTTTTTTCATGTCTTCCATCTGTTTCAGAATGTCTGCAAAAGGAGAAGGGAGACAGAGATGGGGCCAGAGGAAGATAAGCAGAATAGCAGAGGAATTAAACCCTCTTAAAACAGCTCTGCCTTCCATCTAATTTCCTTTCCTGACTTTTCATCTTAATGAATTTTCATTCCAGGCCTGAGGCGAGGTTGGTTTCCCTTCCAATCAATGCAGGGAGTCTCTTATCACTAACAACTGATACTCAGTTTCCACGCACTGCAATCAAAGTTAGGAACTGGAGCAGAACAAAACTGCTCTGGCTCCCAGCTCTGCCCTTCATAAAGGATGTGCTGAGAGCATTTCTGCCTGGGGTACCCGGCCCCTTCCCAAGGTCTGACACAGAAGGAATATGAAGGGAATTGGAAGATGGTGAAAGAGAAGCTGATCTCAGCGTTGGGATGATGTAGCAAACATGCTCCTTCCACACAGCTCCTGCTGTCTGACCCCAAAGAGCCTTTGCAAACCCTTTGCTGTTCCTGCCAGTGCAAAATCCAACTGATTCTCCACCCCAGTATAGAGTTACTCCTCAACCTAATTATTCCTGAGCTTACTCCTCATCCAACACCTTCACAGAACTGCAGGCAGCCCCTTGGTGCCCTCCAGTCACAGGGTTTGGCTGAGAAGGGATGCAGGGAGCACCCCAAAGACCAGAATGTCCCTGTCCTGCTGCCCTGCCCTCTCAGCCCAAGCCCAGCAGCAGTACCTGTAGCCAGGATCATCCTGCAGTCCTCCACTGTCACCCCGGTGAAGGTGGTGTCTTTCAGGCGTGGGTACTTCCCAGGAGAGCAGGAAAAGGAGGGAGAGAGACAAAGAAGTCACTTGAAGTGCATGGAAAGGGTACAAATGTCACCAGCTGGCACAGTCTGAGCTGGTTTTCAGCTGGAATTCTCTTCATCCACACCAAAAACCACGTGTGCCCTGTTCACACAGCTGCCCTGGGTGACCGCAGGCACTGCTGCATCCACCCCTCAGCTGCCTCTCAGGCATTCCCAGGAACGCTGCCATTCCCAGGAATGCTGCAGCAGGTGTGGCTCCCCCCCCAAAGAGAGGGACACTGGCCAGTGCCACAGCTCTCACCTTGTTTTTGTAGAAGTTGGTGTGGATCCTGACTAAGCTCTCGTACATTTGGTCACAGGCCTTGGGATCAGAGATCTGCAGGGGACACAAGTGTCACACAAGCCTGGTTTTACACCTCCCCAGCAAAAACCCTCCTCCTCATTCCATGGCCATGAAGGAGCAGCTCAGAATTCCCAGTGCACTGCTGGATGCTGGCTTCCTGCTGCCCTGCTCCAGGTTTTTCCCCTCCATCTCCCACCACCTTGGCCTGCAGGAATAACACCACCTGGGATTTCCAGAACGGATCTTAAACTCCGCATCAGCAAGATCTGGCAGTGAACACACAGGGACAGAGAACATTACTGGCTGGTGCTGTGAAATCTGTGGCCCTTCCTGCTCCGAGGCCACTCCTGTCTCCTGCCTCAGTGCAGGGAATCACACAGGACAGCGAGCCAGGATGGACGTTAGAAACCCCCTGCAGGGAGCTAAAGACAGCCTGTAATTGATTAGGGAAATCAGCACAAATGACAGCGAACAGCTTGAAGTGTAACTGGATTTCTATTTCAGCTGGAAGATCCAGCTCATCCCCAACCTGTGCCAGGTGTCTCTGCCTGGCATAGCCCCTGCTCAGCTGCTTTTCCAGTCTACAATGTTTTTCCTGGGTTTTTCTGTTGTACAATGAGCCCAGCTTGCCCAGAACTCAATGTTGCTGCCCCAAGAATGGTTAAAACAGGTCAAGAGTAAGAATAACATCAACAAAAAGGTGTCAGGATGAAGTAGGGAGAGTAAGGAAAAGCTCTCCTCGTTCAGCAGGGCTGCAGGAAAGAGGATACAGGGAGAGCCACTGCCAGGTGTGCACAAATCCCACCGCAGGTGATCCCCACCTGTGTCCTGCAGCCCCATCCCAAACACCCCCTGCCAAGGCTCCAGCAGATCCAGCCATTAAAAGGGTGGCAAAAAACAGCATCCCAGCCCTGGAAATCCAGCAAATCTCATTCCATTAGATTGCTAACGAGGCCCTGTGGCTCGAGTTCCCCTCTCAGAAGCTCCTCCTTGCCTCCTGCCAGCACATTCAGCCTCTCTACGCACAAATTGCCACCAGTGCTGCAGGCATCAATTCAGACTTCCAGGATCAGTGGCAGCTTTGGGATCTTGGAGCCAAATGGTGCAACTCATTAAGCTGTCCTGAGCATAAGGAAAAGCAATAAACCCTTCCCAAAATGTCTGCTGCAGACTATTCTGGTCACCAGTACAGGATTAGGAGCCTGTAATGGCCCCCTGAGGTCGAAAACGCATCTCTGGAACAATGTTTTTATGCTAAGAAAGGGCACATTAGCATTCTGCAGCAACACCTCCGCGCCTGGGAAGGTCTGCAGCCAAGTCAGGCATCAGATTCCCTAATTTACTTCAGCAGCAAAGCCTAAACTCCAACAGAATTACAGCTGGAGGCGGAATTCAATTGTACAACCGCTGCATTCCATCAGTGTCAGGCAGTGCTGCAGCATCCCATCATCCCATCCTCAGGGTAAGGAGATCACAGGAATTTACCAGATTCCAGCACAGCTGACAAATTCCCAAAGCTCTGTACCCCACTCCCATAACCACGGGGATGGGGTTCTTCAAAGTACGTGGTGTAAAGGGTGCAAGAACTGGGTACAAACCAGCTGCCCTGAGGATAAAACAGCTGTCCTGGGTACAAACCAGGTGTGCTGAGTATAAACCCATTGTCCTGGGCACCAACCAGGCATCCTGGGCACAAAACCCGGTGTCCTGGGCACAAAACCCCGGTGTCCTGGCACAAAACCCGGTGTCCTAGGCACAAAACCCGGTGTCCTGGCACAAAACCCTGCTGTCCTGGGCACAAAACCCTGCTGTCCTGGGCACAAACCCCGGTGTCCTAGGCACAAACACCATTGTCCTGGGTATAAACCTGTTGTCCTGGGCTCAAACCATTTATCCTGGGCACAAACCCAGTGTCAAGGGTACAACCCAGGTGGTCGGGTACAAACCCGGTGTCCTGAGTACCAATCATTCGTCCCGGGTACAACGCAGGCGTCCCGGGCACAAACCACCGACCCGAGCACAACCCGCAGTTTGCCCCGCGGAGGCACAAGCCCGTGGCCGGTATTCCAAAGGTTTCCCGGGATGCGTGTGCCAAAGGCTGCCGAGCGCTCACACTCCCGCCCTGCCCGGGAGGAGCCGGGAGGAGCCGGACTCCATCATCCCTGGGGCTCCCGCTCCCTCCCAGCTCAGGCTGCCCCGCGATCCCACGAAGCCCCGGGGAGCCCCGAGCACAACCTGCTCCCGGCGCGCAGCCCAGCGAGCCCCGAGGCAGAGCCGCGCGTCAGCCCCGAACCCCGCGCTCCGTCCCCGAGCCCTCAGAGCCCCCTCAGGGCCGGCGCCGGGCCGCTCCCCGCGCCCTCCCAGGCCGGCGCCGCGGGGGTGCCGCCCTCCCAGCCGCCCTCCCGCCCCTCACCGGCGTGTTCTCGCCCTCGCGGAAGGCCTGCGCCACCCGCTGCCGCAGGAACGCGCCCAGGTCCCGCTGCTGCTTCGTCCCCTCCACCGGCCACTCCTCGCAGAGCCGCAGGAAGCGCCGGTAGCGGCTGGCGGCCATGGCGCCGCGTCACGTGCGCCGGTCACGCGGCGCCGCCGCCGGGTCACGTGGGGGCGCGGGAGGGCGGGAACGCCTGAGGGGGGAGAGTCCCGGCCCGTGCCCGATCCCCGCTTTGTCGCCAGCCCGGAGCGCTGAGTGCCACGTCCAGGCGATCCTCAGCCACCTCCAGGGATGGGGACTCCAACGCCACCCTGGGCAGCCCCTTCCAAAGCCTGACCGCCCTTTCCGTGAGGAAATTCCAACCTCAGCCTCCCCTGGCACAGCTTGA
>VZTE01001983.1:361135-390802 GCA_013397775.1 Eulacestoma nigropectus | reverse complement strand
GCCCCGGTCGCGGATCCAATCTAGCAATAGTATTAGTGGATGCTGAAGTAGATTACATTAACCTAGTTCTCTGTATTCATAATGAAGTTCTATATGATCTTTCTTAGTAGAGGGTAAAAAACAGTAATCAGCACACCAAGACAGAGCACAAGCAGGAAAGCTGCCTAGGGCAGCAGGCTAGTACAGGCAGCAGTCAGAAGCTCCTGTGAGAAACCTTCTCTGCTCCCACAGGAGCACAGGTCTCCTCCAAGCAGGCTCTGTAACAGCAGTAGGGCACAGGCTTGTTGAAAACATGTTACAACTTTCTAAGGAAGGGATGGTTATCAGACCTCATCCCTCAGCCATCAGTCCTAATGCTGCCCCACAGAGCTGCTAGGCTAAAGGGGAGCAGGATCTGACATAGCAGATTAAAAAAAATCATGGCCAGATGTGGGGTGAATACCCACTTCTGGCAAGGATCAACACATCATACAACTAAGAAACTTTGAAACCATTTGTGAAAAAATTATAATCAGGGCATAGAATGTATTTTATGAACAAGAAATCAATTCACTGTCGGCCAACTCAAACTACAGCACCATTAACTGGATGAGTTGCTTATTCTTGAGTGATCAAGGACCACAAGTTCCTTTCTGGCATCAGGGCCAGCCTGCTCTGCAATCCTTCATCGCTTAGTTAATAATGTTACTTTGTGGGTGTATATACAGGCCAGAAGTCCAATAGCTGGTGCAAGCTTTTGTCTTACTCACTTTCTACGTATACACTGACCTGCTGACTTTTCTTGCTTGCTCTGCCACATACAGTACTAGCTGTGAACTGCTGCAAACTGTAGAACTCCTCCCGCACACCCACACAAGAAACCCCTTCTTCATTTCCCTGTTTTACACTCCAGCAGACATAAAAGCCACTTGCACTACTCCCCCAGTTTGTATGTACATAATTTTCTTAGACTCCTGCCTCAAAGTTAAGCAGGAAACTTACCTAAAGCCTATCAAAGACTTTTGTGCACTGACCAGATCCATAAACAGAAGTTCAGGGATGATGAGTAGGGAAAAGCAGAATTGAAGCACTATGTCATGCAGGAAATCACAGCAGAGACTGAGAATACTCTGGGAATCACACTTCCTTGCAAGGGTGGTCATTTGTAGAGGATGCTCCTGCACCCTCTCTAACGCAGCTGTATTAAATTATTGTTATGGTTTTTTGTTCTACAACTCTTCATAAGAATTGCATTTGGAATTCCTTTTTAAACATTCATACCATTTGACAGAAAAATTCCCATTATTGCAGAAGTCATAAGCACTACTGGAAGTGGTGCTCTCTTTCACAGGTCCTCATTTTTCAAAAACATGCAAAACTACATCACAACCAAACTAACAAACAGTATTTCATCACTTTTCTTTCACTTTCAATAATTCATAGCCCTAATATTTACTCTATTACCTGTGCAGTGTAAATATTAATGACATGCCACTACAAACTTTGAGTACTTTCTGACTAGATCAACAACAAAGAACTCTTGCCCTTGGCCTAAAGACAAAAGATTGTCACTGCGATTAATAACAAAAGTGACAAAACCTCATAACTGCAATCAAGGAACATATTATTCTAGAGAAACAATTCACTAGTTCCTAAATGCATTTCACAAAGGCTTGAGATGTGTTTTAAAAAACATCAGAAAACCCACCCTGAAATTACTGTATTGCATGGAAGCTTTTGCAATCCTTTTACTGCATTGCAATGTTCCGAAAGATCTATGTCTCACATTTAACAGGTTTTCCGTTTCGCATGTTTAATGTTACAAGGCACTAGTAAAAATGAAGGTTACATCCCACTTTCCCTGAATGATTAATTTCAACATACTTTTAGAGGAAAGAAAATTTAACCCTTACTTAAGGGGGTAGAATGGAATGCACTGTGCCACCAGAACACTCACCTATACAAAAATAAATTAAACAGGGCTCTTTCCCTCAGTTTTCCCTGAAGGAAAAGCAACACTCGTCTATGATTTCATAGAATTAATCTACTCAAAATTTAGAAACTTCTGATGACACAAATCTGTTAACGCATTCAAAAGGTTCTTGCATTTTCCGAGCACTACTATTACTAATAGATTACTAATAATCTGAACCTACTTTAATGCACAAAAGTCTATTCAGTGCAGTTCAGCCACTTTATGAGCCAAGGTTAACATTTCCACAGCACTGACAAAAAGTAGTTAATGAAAGTAGCAATCTGCATCTCGGTATTCTTCAGAGTCATAAGTGTTTGGTAAGGGATCGTCACCATGTATAGGCAAGGACAGTCTGGACTCCTGGATTCTGAACTAATACTTACTCTACTTAGTACAGACAGCTCCTCCTCTCTCCCCCTGTCCCCCTCCCATAATTTTCTCAGTTTACTTCAGGAACAAAATGGGCATTTATCTTTTTTTCTGCCCATTCCCTTGGGAAGCTATAAATCTTGAAATGCATTTCTGACATTTTGACAGCTATTGACACTATTAACTGGGGGCTGCCTGAGATGGGCAGAATCATATCATCTCTCTCATCCACTACCACCAAGAAGAACTCAAAAACCAAATCAGATATTTAGTAGCAGATGAGTGAAGTGTAGTGTTTTGGCAACCTTCACTAGTCTTTGTTCTTCTGTTCTGTTCAGCTTTTCTCTCCTATGTTTGGCTTGCTGATCAAAGTCCAAAATGTGAGGGCTACAATATGCCTAGTTTAGCATGCAAATGCAAAGATCAAAAGCAGCCGTCCTTTTTACGAGCACACACACACTGTCTTAGTCTACAACCATATATATCCCACTTCTGGTTTTGCCACTGGGAATATGAGATCTAAATTAGATTCAGAGGACAGGAGAGAGAAAATTAGTGGTATCTCATTTCCACCTATTCCAGCACAGTTAGCCACAAGTTGTGGCACAAGCAATAAATTATACACTACGAAATTTTGAAGAACTACAGTCAATCAACGTGAGACTCCAGTGCTTGTTTGTTTCTTTACTTTGGCCTTTATTTAATTTCTACTCTGGGTAGAAAACAATTTTCATGGAATGCTCAATCATATGGAGGCAGCCATATCTGGACCCACATCAGGTAGAGAAAGACTTGTGCTCCAAACATGTACAGGGGAGCTCACTTTGAGCTGAGAGAAACAAATAACCAGTGTCATCCTCTAATGTCACTTAGCATACAGATTTAAAACACAGCAATTCAGATGTGACCAAGAGGAACTACTTTACCACAAGGACAAGATTTTTCTCTTTACTTCCCTGTAATTTATAAACCTTCCATAACAATGGCCCCTTCTGGTTCAGAGAACCCATCTGATACCCACCAAAGTCTGCACAGAGTTATCTTCAAGATCAGCGTTTGATAGCTTTTCTAATAATGTCAGTTCAACTTTGATCCTTTTTTTCACAAGTACTTCCATTTTTTGCTTTATGCAAACATTGTCTCTCTATCACTAGAGTGACTGCTTCAGTTAAAAGGGACCTACAGTGACGATCTAGTCCCACTGCCTGATCAATTCAAGGCTGACCAAAAGCTAAAGTATGGTAGTAAGGGCATTTTCCAATTGTCTCTTAAACACTGAGAGGCTTGGGCCATCCACCACTTCTCTAGGAAGGCCGTTCCAGAGATTGTCTACTCTCTCAGTAAATAAATGCTTCCTAATGTCCAGGCTAAATCATTCCCACACGTCCTATGACTGGACAGCAGGGACAAGAGATCCACTATGGGGAGAAGACAGTATCTTGGAACAAGTGAAGAAAAACATTAGAAAGTGCAAGATGTACAGTAATCAACCATGGAGGAATAATATGATGTTTAGGTGTTTGGATCACATTCCTGCCCTCCTTTCCCGCCAAATGAAATTGAGTGAATAGAGCAGAGCTCCCCCAGCTGAACATTTTCACAGGTCCTGAGTCAGAGTTCATACCTAAAGAGAATGATACACAAAATAATTTCTATAGAAAACTGGAGACTTGGTGTTACCTTAATCTTGTCATAAAGCAGGATGGATTGTTCAGTGTCTTCTACAAAAGGGCCAAAGAAAAGGGCCTAGTTTACAATTTAGTGAATATCTGAATGAGTAAATTAGAGGATCAGATCATTAGGGAAGGAATATGGACAGTTTCTATTGAACTACCCAAGGCTATTTAATTATTTATAATCTCCTTGATTACTTGTGAGAGGGGTCAAATCACTTTTATAACACATGATTTTTTATGTCATTTTTCAGCTGGCAAGGTAAATGATTATGGTTTTTTCCCTCTAGCTCCAGATGGGCTATAGTTGTTAATGTCTGTTATGTTAATAGAGTATGCAATATTAAGGAATATAAGATATTTATAACAAGTTATAACAGAGCTATGACCCAAACAAATCAGATATAAAATTTTAATGAATTGGTCCCTCAGTCTATTAATTTAGTTGTAGGGTAGAAAGCTAGCAAATATATTTTCTCTCTCAGGAACTACAACAGGAGAAAAACATTAGCCAGGGTCAAACTCTGTTGCACATTACAAAGGAAAAGAGCATGTTTGAAGGTAAGACAGAGTTTAATTTCCAGAAGATGTCTTAGTAACATCACTAATTAAAAACAAAAAGTAGAACTACTTTTCCCACAAGTTGTTTCTCTATGTCATACAATGTTGAAAATGCACATATATAAAAACCAAGACTTTAAAAACCTAGCAAAGATCCCTGTTGGATTTACCATTATTTGTAGTGCAGTAATGTTGTATGCACAATCACAATTTTTTCAGTTCGTTCTGGAAACCAAAGAATATCTTTTTGCATACGTGCATACATGCACATATAAACATTTACTGGATTACTGATCCCGAGAAATACTGGGATACATTTTTCACGAATTCCTCCAGACTTCAAAAACTGCTTAGAAAGTATACCAAGTTTTTTCTAGAAAAATGTATTCAACTTCTGTAGAATTTTTCTACAGCGTTTTTATAAAGGTCTTCTAGAAAATACCTAAGGAAATTAATAGTGATTAAAGAATATATTATACAGATCACATTGTAAACCCTAATCTATTTTCTGAATCAATCATTTAAGGGGAGTTTTGTTTGAGTTTTTTGAAGAGTTGACTTGCTATCTTATGTCCAGGAATGTATAATAGTTACACACAAATTCAATTACCTAACAAATAGCCGTCCAACTACATGGCTTGCAGTTACGTAAGTCTTCAACCCAGATGTTTAATTTTGCTCCTTTCTCTCCACCTCCTTCACTTTTATATTCAAATTTCTCATTTCATCTTTACCTGACTCAATTACCCTTCAGGATAAACTGTCCATACTTATCTATATACCCACTTAATTAACAGCACTGTCATTGCATTATGACTCTCAGAAATGTTACATTGGAAAATGTTGGAGGTCATTTAATTACACAGCATTAACCATTCATTCCCATGATAATTATATTCCTGTGCACCCCCATGCCCACATAAATAAACACAGAGAATTTAATTCTCTCTTTTCCCTGGCCCTTGATCACAGACATCAGTTTGCATAACCAAAAGGAGGCCTCCTTGAATCACACTGATCCTGATCTCTCCAGTTCAGTTCAGCCACTGCAAGTGGCGTCATGACCGCATCACACCCAGGTCTGAGTGACTCATCTGCAGCAAACTGGTGCTTCTGCCATCACAACGGCTTCAGGAACAGCTCTGCATGGCTGCCAAGGGACAATGTGTCTGGCACCCACCTCTAAGGCCTCATGCAGACTCTACAGCAGGACAAAGTAAAAGCTGTGAAAGCAAAAGCTTACACAGAGAGTTGTGGCTCAGTTTGCCTTGTTGTTTTGGGTGCTTTTTCACAGAAACTATGGGCATTGTGCAGGCAACACTGGCAGAATGTCACGTCCAGACCAATATGGCTTTCAGCTTTTCTTCACTATATTGTAGAAGCACAGTACATTATACTTTATAGTCTAATATATTTGTTGTCCTTTGTGATTCTTGGCAGTCTCCAGGATTTTAATTTTTTTTTTATGTTTCAATTGCCAAATAAACCATTAAAAGCTCCAATAAAAACAAATATTAATGTACTAATAATGCATACTCCTCTACACTACAGAATAACTTACTTTTACTACAGGTTCTGGTTTGTGTAGGTGCAATAAAAACAGCATCCTGGCATTTTATTTTAATACCATTAATTAAGTTCTAAGTTTACAAGTTAAGTGGTGTTTACTTTTCTGCTTGCCAATATGCAAATACAATATCTAATATGAAAGTCAAGTTAGGTTGTCTTCTACCTCATGAACAACAGCCAACAGAAGCTGAATCTCTCAGCTTTTTGTTTAATGTGATCTGCGGAAATTCACAGAGCGTTTCCCAGTTGGGCACACTCTGCTAGAGATTTCTGTTTGGAGAAAACTAGAAAGGCACTAGAAACTCCTAACATCTACTTTTTTACTTAGTCAAAGTTGTATTAAATAGATACCATGCTTTACAAGATTCAGAAGCCTTGTAACTGCTTTCTGTGAAATAATTGCTTATTGATATCTCTGTGCTCTGTCTCCCATTTCTCTTCAGGTACTTCCCCAAGCACACAAAGGATTGATCCCCAGTGGAATCAAGTTAAAATCTTCTGAGAAATACTTGGAAACAATCTCTCAGTCACTCAACATGGAGACTGTTATTTGGGGTAGGGGATAGATCTAGTCTTATTTGTACCTTATAATGACAATTTATGAAATTTTTCCACCATAATATTTGGAAAAATATGAGAACAAGGGGTACTTCCAGCAAACCGTGAGTCAAGCTTGTTGTCTGGATGCACCGCCTCTAACCAATACCTTGGTGAAAGTTTAATTCAGAATGCCAGGATCCAGCCAGCTATGAGGAGATTGAAAGGAGATTGAAACTAAGAAAGATGGCAGGGCTCTGGCTCATGTTTTATAAACTTCTACATAACAAAGAAGACCTCTTTGCAGAAGCTTATGGCAGCAGCCACAACACAGAAGCATAACATGACCAGCAAGGAGAATATTCCCCTCTACTCAGCACGGTTCCTGTTCCGTGGCATACAGGATTAGCGTTGGAGCACCACACTTACACAGCTGGTGCCACACAAAGAGGCAGTGGAAAGTCAAAAGTCACCCTTAAAACACTCAAGAAGAATGATGAAAATATGTTCCTCAAGACAAAGCCAGAGCACCTTGGCTCACACTGAGGCTAAATTGATAACATTACACACCCCATGTTACACATAGGAAATTTTAAAGTATCTTCTAAAATCAATTTCTCTCTAAAAAATACCATGGAATTTAAAACACCGCCTATATTTCACAAACTGTTTACTGCAAACGCAAATATTTGTTATCAGTTTACACAGTTTACATTCTTCACCACTCGGGCAAGACATTTAGCAAGGAAAAAAATTAATTTTGTGAATGACGAAACAACAAAAAAACAACGAGTTGCATTAAAAATGTCATAAAAAAATTTATATTGTGATGAAGTAGCAGAAAGGGAAAACATCTGGATGACAATTTATCCACTGCTTTCTATCCCTTAATCTCAGGGCCTTTGAAACCTACTATAAAGTTCATCCCCTGGACAATAAATATTATAACAGTCATTTTGCTGAGAGCTAAACTGGGATACAGAGGTAATTTTTATGTCTCAAGTCTCTAAACAAAAAAAGGAAAAAAATATGTCAAGAAAAAAAAGTAGAATTAAATCAACAGTTTCTGTTCTCTTAGCTAACCCACCACACTCTCCCTCAGCTTTATCTGAACAAAATAAAAGGATACTTGAAATTGTCCTCACCAAGTTACAAAATGATACAAGCAGAGCTACTTCTGCCATCCCTTGTTCTCTTCCCAGTCATACAAGTACTAGACCTGTCACCACTAAGTATATAAAGGGTGCATGATCTGTACTGGTTTCAATGACCAGAAAATCTTCCCACTGAGAAGAACCTTCCAAATTACAATAATATATTTTTTTTGTACTACTAAAGAAAGCCAGTATACCTTCAGACCTGCAACCACCTCTGCATGACAGCACACACAAATACTTCTCGTATGTAAAAACAACTACCCACATGCACAAAGCTAAGTCACACTGTAAGATCTACATAAAGAAATAAATATTTTTGTTGTTGTTGTTATTATGTTAGTAAAACACTGAAGAACTTCAGGACCATTCCTAATGTCTGAAGATTTATTTCTCAGGGAACACAAACAAAAAAGGCCAAGGGGTTCTATTTAAATAAAATTTTCAATATATGCACACCAATATTTCCAACCTCTTTTTGATAAAAGGCATGACATACCTAACAATTAAATGAAAAGTATCTAATAAAATGTTCCCACATTAGGCATGAAAACTTAGAAAAGCACATATGTACTCTTACAACCATTAACAGACCAAACACCAGTCACTGCTTCAGCAAGTGGAAAAAAAGGAAATTATAGCGCATGTACTAATCAGAAGATGGGAACCACAGTGGCTGCCAAGGAATGCCAAATCATACAGCTGACATTGCCTTTCCTCCACCATCCCAACTCAGGGATAACCCTGATCACTTGACCTGTAAACTTTCCCTTTCCATGACTGCTGGGGTATGGAACACAGAGATAAAAATAAAAAAACATTTTCTCTTTTTCTCCACTCAGCACTGCCACTCACATAAGCATTACCTGCTAGACTTAGGTTTAATCCTAATTATGAGCAAACAGTCATAATCTCAAAAAGCAATTTTAACATATTAATGCCTATTAGCTCAACAGAGTCTATTATCTTTTCTCAAAAAAAGAAAAAAAATGAACTAGGAATAAATAAGCCTAAAGACTACTGAATTTCTTAACAGCTCTTTTCTCAGACTTTACAAGAGAAGAGTGCAATGCTACAGAATATTTAGTTTTCAAAAGTTGTTTTGTGGAAAAATGATAAAAAAATTCTACATTTAATCAGCAGAGGAAAGGATTTAGAAGCTGTATGGCACTTGTTTCAAATAATCATCATTGCAGCAATACAACATATTTTTTATTTTACCTTGATAAAGTAATCCAAACCTTTATGACCGGTACACTGTTGAATTTTGGATTAAAGCATTACAGCTAGAACTTTTAGTTCAGATACACAGAAGATGGTGAGGCTCATTTTCAACTTTCCATGTATCAGAAAGCTTTGTAGAGTTAAATAGTGCTGGATAGAAATTCAGGCTGGAAGCAAGTCACAGAAACATGGCCTTGCTTGTGTACAGTCTAGTACAGTGCATGTACACAGTGTGACTTTTTGTATTTAGAGATCATCATTAAGTGTTTTATGAGCATGACAGATCTGTTAAAAAGCTGATTTTTTTCTTTAAGAAAAACAGACACATTTTCCTTCTTAACAGGTTGCTTTGCTCATTTTTTATACAGCCTAGCAGCCCATCATGAAGGTACTTCATGATTAAACACAAAGTGATAGTTCTCATTTCTCCTGTTTACAGTGATGATGCCACTTTCTAAAAAACAGTTGACTTGCGCTTTACATCACTCTTTCATTAGCTCATCTTGCTCCTCTAGGTTATGCTAGTCATTCATCACCCTGAATTGCATGCAAAAATAGTCCTAAAGTCATCTGATTTTCTGTCTTCTCATACTTGCCCAGCTTCCACCACAAAACATGGGAGGGTATTCTTTTAACTATTAAGGGGGCAGAAGGGGAGGGAAAACACAGGCTCAATTCTGGTTCTATTTAAATCTTTCCCTTTTCTTAGCCTGTAAGGGAATTGTCAAATATTTTAAGGTATTTGCTTGTTTGAAAGAGGCTTGTATATGTGTGTTAGAAAATTATCAAGTCAAAAATTATCTAAAGTGATAGATATTGTACTTCCATCCGAAACCTATTTCTGTGGCCTGTGTAGCCATGAAAAGGGTGAGCTCCATGCTCTGACCCTTGCTGGCCACTGGAGCCCTCCAAACCTCTCAACGGGGGCAGCTGCCAGCAGTGTCAGACTAGAGAGCCCAGCCTTACCTCTCAGGCAGCCACAGCCACAGCCACAGCCATCATCTTCCCCTCAGAACCTCCTAAATCAAACAAAACAAACCCTCTTGAAGCCCCTATCCATCTTAATAAACATTACTGGATGAAAAGCTGCTTCCAGCCGTCCAGTCTGAGCTCTCTGAAAGCAGGTCATAAAACGATCCTACTGCCCACTGATGCCTCACTCTTCCTTTGCAGATGAGCGATTTGACACCTACCCTGTTAACCTGCGTGACTTCATGTTTCTCCAAAGCTGGTTTTAGTTCTGAGATGCCCAGCCTTTTCCTCCTGAAGTCTGTCTTTACTAAAGGGGGGTTTTTATGTCTTTTGTGCCAGAATTTATCTGTTATAAAGGTAAAATATTTCAGGCAGCACCATGACTAACATTAAGAAAATATTGAGCATATACACCATGGATTCCAGTCAGGCTAGCTTGCAAGAGACAGAACATGTTTGCAAAAATCAGCAACGTCTAATAGAAATAAAAATATCTTTTCCATCAGTGTTAATAAAAGATGCATATTTCCTCTGTCAGCAAGCTGTATTTTCTCCTTTTAAACTTTTATAACATTCAAAAAGATATCTAAAACATAACTCAAGTTAGAATAAATGATGGGCCAAGGAAAATAGTGACTATAGGCAATATGGTGACTTGAAGCTCATCATGATGATGACTGCCTGAATGCAATATTTTAAAATTCAAGTGTTCTGTAACTGTTGCATATTTTTCACACTTTCAACAGCATAAATTTTTAATGTGTTTAGCAATTCTGAAGGAATCAGAAAAATATAATTGAAGGTTACAGGATAAGTTAATTTGCATCAAAGTAACTACAGATTTCCATAGATTTTGCATTGTCAGGTTCTTTCCAAAAACACTATTCCAAATTTTTGGTAACATTAGTGAAAACAAAACCACACACGTAGGAGGGAATAAAGGATGGACCAGACTATCTCTTGCTGAGTTCATTCAGCCTCTACAGATGCACTTACCAGCCATATAATGATCTTAATAGTGCCTACATTTGCTGAATTATATTTCTCTTCCAAGGATACACACTTTGAAATAAAAATGCATTAAATGCGTTGCTTGAGTTTTCAGAGAGATATAATAGTTACATTAATACTGACCATATTTAGGGAAATAACCCAGCAAAAAAGTTATTTTTATTTGTTGCTCTTAAGGAAACTTGGAGTCAAGATCAAAGGGCACTTTGATTTGTTTCAAAGTTGTAAATGATCCATTTCCAGATTTTATAAAGTTTGTGTGCAATCTGTGGGTACTTGTGCCATAATGGAGAAGGAAGACTCTTCAGCTTCACATGTCAATGCTGTAAACATGTAAATCTGGAAAATATTTTCCAAGCAGGCAGCCATGTGTAAAATTTACAGAACCCGTCATGAAAGAGCTGCAGCTGCAGAAGTGCAAACTTCTCACTGCATCTTGAAGAATCCAGATGGGGGGATGTGAGAGATTGTTTTTTCCACTTTGGAGGGTTCCAGCTGGATTGAGTTGTTAGTGCCATCAATTTTTAAAGCAACACTTCACCAAATAATGAAACACTGATTATCCAATCACAAACAACAGAAGAGAGGAATCTCTTTAAAAATAAAATAGAAAAAAATCTGAATTACACCAATATGTGAAAGACTGTGGGCTAATTTATGACCATTTTGCAACATGTCCAGATGTCACTGTGCTGAGACCACCAAAGTTACATTACACGAAACCAAAATCAAAAAAAAGTAAGGAAAAATACCAGTTCAGAATTAAACAGCAATCTAGACATGCTATTGAAAAGCAAAAGGTACAAACCTGAGATTCGAACTATGTAGAAATACTATATACTTATATTGTGTCTGGGAATACATACAAATGAGTGTGTATGAGAATATATAAAATATATACACACAAACCTACTCAGCCTCAAAATCACATTCACTTTACAGTCCTTCTTCGGGATCTTAAGTGCAATAAAACTTTGAGCACCTCTTCACCCAAGCGCTTTCATCACTGCAGAGAAATGGGAGAGTAAAGCCATGTTCCTCCCTTCACAACCATGGAGCCTCTGCCACTCCCAGCATGTTTGAGAGGACACCACCATCAGTTGCTCTAGTTAGACACAAAGGAGAACAACTCTGGGAAAAGTGGAGAGGAGTGATAAGCACACCCCCCCCATTTCACTGCACACTAACTGCTCATCTTTTTCAGCTCATTTTCTTTGAAGATGCCAGGAAATAGAGACCAACATGTATCAAAAGCCTTTGTTGATGCTTATAGCATCATTGTACCATACTACCCAGCAAAGCTCAGTGCAGTAGGAAGAGTTATGAATTAAGAGTTAATTTCCAGTTGAGATAAGCTATCACAGCCACAATGTTGCTTTACGTGAGAATGTACTTGAAAATCACCAAGCAGTCTTAAATAAAAATCACTATTAAACCACATACATAAAAAGATAGAATTGTCAAATTTAAATCCGTGACCTTCCTATAACGATCATTGTACCATACTACCCAGCAAAGCTCAGTGCAGTAGGAAGAGTTATGAATTAAGAGTTAATTTCCAGTTGAGATAAGCTATCACAGCCACAATGTTGCTTTACGTGAGAATGTACTTGAAAATCACCAAGCAGTCTTAAATAAAAATCACTATTAAACCACATACATAAAAAGATAGAATTGTCAAATTTAAATCCGTGACCTTCCTATAACGATTCAGAAAAGGTTTGGTCTTTTGATTTAAGTCATCCCTTGATGCTGAAGCCAATTCTGGGACATCATCTGTGCCAACCATCTTTTAAAATCTCCACAGAACTATGCAGTATTTGCTTTCTATTTATAGGTATATTAAAAACTTCTTAGGATATATTTAAAAATGACATGTATAAACTACCAAATGGCACAGAAAACAATGACAATTTGATGAATACAGAAATCAGTCCAACTATGTCTAACACCACCAGTATGTAATATTTGTGATATGCAATATTCTGGTATAATAATATACACTATTTCAAAATGAAATCTGCACTTAAATGCCAATATCCTCTCCTTCTGGCTTCTCACTTTATGACACTAACATAGGATCTCATTCACCAAGCCAATTGAAATTTTAATAAAAGAAAGCTGGAGTTTCTAATAAACTCCTGCAGCGAGCGGATAATACTAAACATCTTTAGCAGCATGGTGTTTTTTATTATTATTTTAGCTGTATATTAATATGCTAGTATTTGTAAACTCTCTAGTGTCACCAGATTTATTTCAGAAGGCTTCTCTGCATTCTTCTTTTGTGAAAAGTGTATGTGACAATGAAATAATTTTGGTAGGTCTTCACTATACAGATGTATAAACTAAAGATGAAAATACATCTTACCTTAAAAAAGACACTTTCAATATTACTTATTTGCCCTTTGGGAAGGGAGTATATTGAATTTTCTCGTTGAGGGTAAAATTTTAACAGGAAGACAGGCAGAGTTCACTGTGTGAAGATTTATTACCAATTTTGATACAGATAAACACACAGGCTTTGTCCTGCCTCAGTGCTGCATGCACAGCCAGGTGCAATGTGCACAGAATTCAATGTCCAAGCACTGGCCAGGACCCACAACTGCTCCCAGCCAGCAGCAGTCAGGTAACTTGAAGAACGGTTGCTTTAAGCATTTTTTCAGATCTCATCAGCTTTACTTGCAGCCCTACAAATGCTTCCACCCACAGAGAGCACTGGAAGGCATCACAACCCAGACCCAAGATTTTGCTTTCCACCCTGGCAACAAAGAGCTTTTTCCTATGGGATCCTGGCTACTGGTGTGCTCTGTCTCCTTTCCTGTCCCATAGGCTTCCAGGAGTTTAATGCCACTGGCATTAGAGGTTGCAAGAGACCCACTAAAGCCTTTGAAATTGATCCCAAAATGGCTCTTTGTCCTCAGAGAACACAGGGTAAGACATCTAGGAATCAAAGTCTCTCCTCTTTTGAGCACAAAATCTGTCTTACAGTGCTTAATTCAAGCAGGTTGCCTCAAGCGTTTGTGTGGCAAATCAATTAGCAGCACGTTTACCAACATATACATAAAACCTTGTACTAATTTTCATAGATATTAAATTTAGCTTTCAGATGCTGAAAACACACATATGCAACTTTCTTATCTCATTTCAGGATAATAGCTGTGATTGTAAATGACAAAAAGAAATTAGTTATTTGATTCCTAAACTGCCTGTATGCTACCATTAATTCATTATCTCTTTCATTTTATTAGTTATGTTCTCCAACTCTACAGTGCACAAACATTAATTTGAACAGTCGCCTACCCTTAAAATGCCAAATTTTGTATTAATTTTGGCAACTTAAAAAAAAATGCATTCATTGGCTTGCAAATGAAATGTATTCGAAGGAAAAAATTCCTCCCATACGCTGAAGCAGCTCATCATTAACATTCAAGGAATGTGAACACAGGCTTCATAGAAAACCATTAAAATATAAGGCAGCTTTCAGCCTATTTTAAGAATTTCAGAGAAATTTTGCATTCTCTTTCCCATGATGCCATGGTGATGTCAGGCTGCATTTCAAATAAAATGACAATGAAATCATTTCAATTCCATGCAATGTGCAAAAAAAAAAGTCAATTTTTCTCTTGGCAAACTGAAGTCTGAAGTAATTAAGCACTGCTGTGTGGGTGGCAGCTTCTTCTCTGAAGTCAGCCTGACATAATTACCATGTTAAAGTCAAAACATCATGTGCTGTGCTGATAGATAGATGGATGGAGAGATTGGGCATCTATTAAATGATCCATTTTGTTATGCTCCCTGGGAAATGTGCCATCGATGCCAATTAAAAATAAATATTCCAAGTGAGTATTTCTAAGTGACAAAACTCCTATTCAGTAAATTGAATTTATTATTTACTGATCATGAAGTACTTAAAGACATAAAAAATCTGGACAGATAAAACCTAGGAGGAGAACTACATACTTTATGAAGGTTACAAGCCCCTCATTACCTGATTGCAACAGTCACAAAATGTGCTCTATAACACCACTTTTAACTAAGATACTAAGCTATTTCCCTTTCAACATAAAATCCCTAAATAAGGTGGAAATACAACAGATAAAACAAAAATCATCTAAGACTTCTAAATTCACATATATTCCTCTGTATAAAAAATGGCCTCTTTCAGTGTTAATAATAAACTCTCTCTCAGCATATATTTATAATTAAATGTCTTCAAGTCTACATTTTTGGTGTCAGAAAGGTAAATGGACCAAAACTAAGGCATACCAGCAATGATTAATCGGTGCCATTTGTTGAGATGCCTCACAGCGAGGCTTAGCATGATAAAAACACCAAAAGAATTCCATATGTAACTAGTTTTACACATGTATTACCAACACTGTCTTTAGTGCCTATTCCTGTCACTCCAACAGTGAAATGTTTCCACTATTAGGATGTGAAGGAAATGCTCCCACTAAAATTTACAGGGAGCAGTTTTTAATGCATTGGATTTGGATTTCGTCTGCAGTCACTTCAGAGCACATCCACCTGCACCAATACTGATTTAAGTATCAGAACTATCAGAACACGTTTGTGTCGTGCTTGAATAACAAAGGGCTAAAGGCAAGGGTTTGCTACCAGAAGCATTACAAAAAGAGACGACTTTCCATTCTACCTACTCTGCAGGTTATGTTTGATCTCATTTAAATGCTTTGAATAAGATTTAGTCTACACTGTTGCTATAATAAAGGTCACAGAACTGATACTGTGTCTTTTTAAGGACAGGAATTTCTGAAGCTCAGAAGAAGTTTTTTTTTCATATTGACCAAACATAAATGAATGCCATATGAAAAAAACATGTGCACTGATAGTAAAATGCTAATAAGTTTTCTCAGCAAGAAATGAAAACAATCAATATTTTATCTTTAATATTAGATTTAGATCTTGCTCTGAAGCACCTTGCTCAGGGTACTCAGATTCCAGAGCATTTGAGTAAGCCCAGTATTTGTGTTACTGTTGACAGAAAACTCTGACAGACAATCTTAAGACTTTTCTGTTTAACAGATTTAAGCTAAAATTCTAGGCTGAGTGAAGTTTTAAAATTATCCTGAGAAAAGTTTAAGAATCTCTAAGTGCTCAGTCTCACAGCAACTATAATCCAAGTATATGATTTGCAACAGCAGAATTTATTCAGAGTTTGCATTGTATTTTCAACAGACAATTTTCAATACCAGCATAATTCAATTTTTAACATGGGTATAAAACATATAGCTTTCATCATACTAACATGTACATATCTTTGCTAGCTCTTGTGACATATTAAGCAAAATGGCATAGAGCTATGAGAATTAAAAAGAATCTACATGTTAAAAAAAAAAAAAGGAAAAATGGTTCTGTAAAATAGTGTAAGGGGGGAACAACACACCCAGCCTCAGACTTATCAAAATTTCTCTCTTATTCTCCCTACATACAGCAGTCTTGACATCAGACCTCTGGAAAATAATCTTGTAACATACTATAAATGCAAGCACAGACACTATCCAGTTCTTTTCAAAGGAACGCTACCTCATCTTTAATAAAGCTTGAACCCTGGTTTCACATCCCCTCTACCTGTCTCCCATCTGGGACTATGCAGGGACTGGGACAGTGGGAGACCAGGGAGTGCACAAGACCACTCTGCAGCTCAGGTGTGCAGAACAGACCAGGAAGAAGCCAGGTTTGCAACGGCTTTCCAGAGCAGTGTACAGTGAAGAAAACTGGATAGTTCTAAATCAGAGAACTGCTCACTCTCTTGAACAGGCTCACTTTTTTTTTATTTTTCCAATAAGGACAGCTATTCATCAGTTACTTGAGGTGCCATATTCTTACATAGTTTTAGAACAAATGTAATATGTATTTGCTAAATCCTCACCATAACCGATATGAGGAGCTTTTACAGTGCCTGCAAAAGTCTTTGTTCCTACCACATCCTGCCAAGGAAATGTCTTTTCTTAAACGCGGAAACATTTTCAATTTATAGAGAAGGACACCAAGGCTCAAAGAAATAGGATAATTTGTCAACCGTCGCAAAAGAAAAGTCACTACATGAAGTAGGCAGACAGCAAAAGTGTCCTAAATACCAACCTCTTCCAACCTCAGGTCATGGTCCCTTCCCTCGTTTATCCACCTGACACCCATCAACACTCACACCAGCTAAGTGAACATCTCAGCGGATCCAAAGATCTCTTTGTGAGTGCTGCAGAGCACACAGACGTAACTTCCTCAGCTGCCACAGGCACAATTTCACTTTATTCTGTCTTACAGGGCAACATCTTTTTGCAGAGGACAACTTCACAAAGCATTCTCCAAAAACCCAGGGATTAATTTCAACCATGAGAGTGGAAATTCAGGACAAGTAACAGGTTACCAGGTACTCACTTGCCTCTAGCATATTATTAACCATTTCAGTGTTGAACAACAGATGAGAAAAGCGAGGCAACAGATGTTACCTGTCTGGGCTGAAGACTGAGAAACTCTCTTGCAAACTGAAGTGGAAGGCCAAGAGTGCAACGTGCATGGCAAGAAAAATTTAGAACTTCAGCTGAATGTACTTTTACAATAACCAACACTGTACATTAGTAGTTCTATTTATAATAGCAACACTACAGGTGCTCATGAGAGTGTTACTTTGTTATGTTACTTGCAATTATGTTTTGTTGTAACCCATAAATCTGTCAAAACAAAGAAAGCAATTAGGAATTTCCACATGAACAGGCAAGGCTGCTCCTTCCCACACAAATGGCACAAGTAAACACCTTAACCCACGTGCCTGGTGGGGATTAGGCATCGAAACCTCCTCCTGCCTACTGCTGCCAAGTTTTGTGCTGCTCCATGTGTAACACTTTTATGCCAATTATCAAATGAATTGATTTGCAGTCACAAATAATCTGCATATTAACAAGGAACTTTAGTTTACAGACTAAGCAATAAGAGATGTACAAAAAAAGTATTAAAAAAAAAAAAACACAGAAGGGAGAAACATATGCGTATTACAGAAAACCTCAGGACAAGAGGTAGCTGGGAGGAAAATGTGTTGAGGGGAAGCTGAGGTACAGTCAAAGGTCTGTCCTCATCACCATCCCTCTCATGGACAAAGTCCCTGTTTGTCCTTGGTGTCAGCAGCTGGTTCTTCTGCACTTGCAACTTTCAGGGCAGCAGCAAGAGGAAGAGCAGCGAGAAGTGGCCATATGGCTCCCAGCACATCAAGAGTCAGTGAGCTCTCGATGGCAAGCTGCAGCGATGGCAAAGTGGCCAGCTCGTGGGTTCTCTGCCACAGAGACAAAATGCAATTTTCTGGCAGCCCAGCTGCAGGAAAAGAAAAGTGATTATTTTGCTATTGACAAAAAAAAATACATATGAAAATGTGTGTAAATTTTAAAAACCTGGCAGACTGGAAGGGGGGGAAGGCAAGGGGCTTGAAAGCAGCAAGAGGCCAGGTACAGAGGAATAAACAGAAAAATGTTGTTTTGCATCCATTTTCCAGGTATTTTTGAAAATTGCAGTTATCAGATAGAAATACACAGCCGGGTAGAATGGGTAGTTTCATCCAGGTTTAGAAAGGTCCATACCAGTTCAGATAGTCAAATTTTTCATTTTAAAATATTTTAATAGTTAAAAATAACTGGACTACATACAATCCTAGTTCTTAGAATTACCAGTTAAAAAAATCTCAATTAAAAAAGCATTTCATTTTGATGACTATAATTTAGCTTTTCCCTTGCCATAAATAAGTGCTCAGAAGTGTTTAGAAGTACTGTATCTTTTGTATAGTACAAGGCACAATGTTTGTATTCTTGAAGACAGAGTGACATCTAAAGGGATTCTGAAATACTCAAATCTTGCACACAGAATCCAAACTGACAAAGTCAAGGGCATGTCATATTTTTGAAAACTGATGAGTTTTCAGGTTCGCTGTGGTTGATTGTCCCAAGTAACCATGAAAAGAGGATCAAATTCCAATTTTAATGACATGCCTCAGGGCACCCTCAGGACAACTGCCATTTTTATCTTAGATTCTGCAGGTCCTCAGTGAACAAAAGAGGGAAATCAGCTTTGAATGGATTCCTTGCACTGTTGTCAAAAGTAATCCAACTGCTCTAAATATCTATATCCTAAAATATTTTCTTACAGCAGTTCTTACTAACCTGAAGTATTAAGAGAGCAGAATATGTAAATGGCATATTTAGCTGCCAATTCTCCAAGCAGATCTCACCTTCCCTAACCAATAGGTATTATAACTGCAGTCTTTCATAACTGGAATGCTCTCTCCGATACACACACACAAACAAAGAAAAATCAAAATACAGTATCTATGTCTAGTTTTGGGAGCCAGGGTGGTATTTGCATGCATACAAATACTTCTACCATATGTTAGAAATATTCTTTAAATTATATCATTCCACATATATTCCTGAACATAAAAACCAATTTAGGATAAAAAAAATCAACATCAGTTTATAATATCAAAGACAACAGTGCAGCAGAAATGTACAGCCTGCATATGGTAATGATGAGTTAGGTACCTTTACAATGGGCCTTTATTTCATTCTCCGGTTAAGGATCTTCCTGAACTCACTAACAGGGAAAAAAAATCCTACATTAAAAACATATTTTCCCCTTTTGAGCTGAAATCATAGCAAACTCTTGTGAATTTGTTTCTAGGAACTTGCCCCAATGATCTACTTAAATGTGGCTCAGCAGCAAAGTGCTGGCAAGCTGAGTTAACTCTTTCCGGCTAAAAAGAATTTACCTCAGCTTTGAAGACACGCATTTACTAAAGGAGAAAAAACCCACAAGTATTTCATCAGAAAAAAAAAATGGTCATAGCAAACTTATGCTAACATAACAGCATGGCAAACAGCTCTGGAAACCTGTTCAAAAGAATTTACTGTGTATCAGTTGTAGGAAAGAGGGGTCTTCTACCTTAATCATACAATCACATAATTGATTTAGTTTTCTGTTTTGTTGTTTGGGGTTTTTAAAATAAACTCAATTATACTAAACTTTACTACAACTACAGAATTCCCTTTTCAAGTCAGAAGCAGTTGGCAAGGCTAATGTAAAACAAAAAAGTGGGACCTGAGGCACTCAGACAATAAATAATGACAGATCCTTTCAGCAAGTCTTAATCAAGGAGATTAAAGCAACATGTAACTCTAGATGCATGCGAATAAAACAAGTGGTGAAAAATAATAAATGGAACATACAGAAAGATACCTATTTCTGTGCTTCAATTAGTCTTTGTGAACACTGTCTTTTTTCTTCCTCCCCCAGCGCTTTCAAACACATTGTAACTGTCTTAATTTTTTGATGAGTTTCAAAAGAAGAGTTCACATAAAGAGGAACATTTGAGTTTTTATTTAAAATAATTCTTTAATCCAGTAGGGTTTGGGGTTTTTTTTGGTAGGATATTTGAAATGGCCTGTGATTTGTGCTGGTTTTGGGCCCCATTCAGATCCTGACCAACTTCTCAGGGTGATCCAAGTTCTCATCCCATCTGCTTCAATACTGATAAGAATTCCCAGACAGACAGACAGGGCTGTAAAGCCTTGAAGAGAGAACAGAATTAGAATGGTCTTTATTAGACCATGGATCAGTGTCCATAGCTGCAAAGAAATTCATTTGCACTGTATCTACAATGCAGTTTGAACTTTTCCTTCGTTTGGCAAAGCACATCAAGTCTGATTTAACAATTCTCTTTGTGGCTTTGCTTTTCTGTCTACAGCTTCCTATATTTACAAAAGGATAAATGCATGAAGACTTCTGATAGAGTATAAAAAAATAACTATCACTATACATGCTTGTATACAATTAAGAACCATCACCTCATGATGAAAACAGTATTAATAGAAAGAATAAGTTATAAACATCTCTCTGCATATTAAAGTCATGACAATGTCAGCTGCTAGCATTTTATAAGTCATGGTTATTTATTGCACTAAGGAAACATCCAAACCTCATTTTGCACTAAGAAAGCAAGCATTTAGCTCTCCAACTAATACTGTGAAAGTAAAAGTTGGTATCCACAAAGCAGAATGAGAACAGTTAAGAACTGCTTACAAGAAGCACCTACCACACAATTTACCTGCTGTCAATACTGACATTACATTTCATTCCTGAAGTATTCCCAGTTAATAATATTCACAAGCAAAACAAACTAGTTCAGTTTGTTCGGCAGCAGCAAACTGGAGCCTTGATAGAGAACTGGACTGCACTGGGAGAGGCCCTCTCCAGACCATTTCCTTTGAACACCTCAACGTGGAATTAGATGAAGAAAGCAAGGAAGGGAAAGCACAGCAATCCAGATTTGCTCCAGCTCAGTGGGAGGGAAGCAGTTCCCAGCTCCCCTGTGGGTTACACAGCTTCTTCCCAAGTCCACAAAAGGTAACACAGGGCTCATCTGATGGAGGAAAAGAAACAGCCCTGTAGGCAATGCAAAATGCAAACCCATACAGATTGAGAATATTTTTTCCAACTCAGAACTACAATTTGGAACATTTCTATCTTAACCATTTTTTCTTTGATTGTTCTTTCTCTATTAAAATTTAAATGAATTAAGTTGCTATGGAGTAGATCAACTGGGCTTCCGGTTTTGATTTCTATGAGGATGTCTTCAAAGTATCCACCACTACTTCCTTGCGATTACTGAATTCTGAAATGTAAAAAATTATCCATGGGATTTTTTTTATCAAACATTCTTTAACCAGATGTAGGGTTTAATATATTATATATGCATATATTTATCAATGCTTTTGAAAAGGGTAAAGAGCCTAAGAAAATAATGTATTCAGTTCACAGTAGAATGAGTCCCAGATGCAAAATCTCCAATATTCAGCAATTGTTGCCACAGCTCATGCACATGTATCCATTACAGAAGAAGAAAAAAAAGAACAAGTTCAAATAACAAAACAATTGATCAGACAATAAAGGAACATAGAAAACGAGACAACAGTAAAAACTAATTAAGTAAATATACCTGAGAACATCTCTTGTGTGCATGGAAGCAGAAACAAACTTCACTTTTTCACGAATGTCCAGTCATCTCCTCTGAGCATTCTGCTGTCACAATATCCGCCCCCCCCTCCAATTTTTCTAGATAAATATTCAGATTATAAATTACCTAGAGCCAGGAGGAGCTACTCAGTTCCTCCCAGCTACACATCCCTGAGTCAGGATGTGCAGAGAGAGTGGGCAACGAGGACAGGCATGCAAAATCATACTTAGAAATATTTGAAGAAATGAGACAGAAATAGGCACTCTTTGCTCAATCTCCCTTTATTTCTGCTTGATACGTGTTGTGTTGCTGGAGCACAGAGACAGAAAAAGCAGAGATAGAGGGTACTCACACATTCAATCCATGCTCCAAACAGCCACAGCATTCATTCCCTCAGCACGGTCCTGCCCTGTCCTTTGGGAGGGACACCCCTTCACTCAGAGTCAGGAGCAGGACACAGATAAGGACAATGCTCAGCTCTTATCAGAGCCACAGACCCTCTTCCTAAATATCCAAGACATTTTTACCTCTCATCTTGGTGATAATTACCTTATCATAATTAAATAAACAGATCTATCAGGAAGGACTGTGAAAAATCCATAACAGAACACCATACCACAAATGATAAATGATGGTCATCTTGGAAGGTCTCCAAGCCAGAGACATCCCAGTCAGACAAAGAACTTCTCTAACACAGGTGAGAAAGGTGTCACACTTCCCCCGATTCTGTGAGGAGCTCAGTTCAGTTAGTCATCCCACATCAAACACAAACACCAATGTAAATTTAAAATCAAGCAACACTCCAACAATTAATTTAAAAATAATGGGTTAAAATGGTATATTAGAAAAATTAAAATTTACCAGTATCACTTGCTTGGAATTACATTAAATTTGAAGTACAAGATAGATGCTTCTAACTTCTCAATTAAATAAAAGAAGTAGTGATTAAGTGATGACAGTAATTTACATAAGACATTTTTTTTCCAGAATTTCATGCTGCTCTTTTTATAGCAGGCTCAGTAACTCCTATGTTTACAGATCAAGAGAAAAGTTAACTAAAGCCAGCTATTCAAACATTCCTAATCCTAAAGCTTGTTTTAAATTACATATGTATTTCAGTTCACATGCTCACTCATTGAAAACTGAGATCTCAACACGTTATTCTGACATTTCATCCAATCCAAGAAAATGACATGAACATAGCTCTTTAGGAACACCTCAGTATAGGAAATACACTGGAAAGGACTTCCTAGATTATTCAGTGATTGCTGTAACACTATACAGATACGTGCACATACCAACAATGGCACATGATGGGAAGAACCTTTTCATTTCCAGTTTAACTGTAGGCCATTCATATCTGCTGGTATTTCAACACTGCCCTTCAAGTTCCCTAACTTCTTTCTTTTGTCATAAAATTGGCTCTCCACCATCCTTAGCACTCCAGAAGAATTCTCTCACCTATCCTACACTGAATTTAGCATTCTTGAATAGGGCTGATCAACAATGTAAAATAGTTTTAATACTTATCTTTCCTACTGGAAATGCAACAGTGCAGTATCTCATGACTACTATGACCACACTTAATGTTTACAATGTTGATATCCCACAGCTACCCCTGCAACTGATTCACATATCTGTCATCTTCTTTTCTCTTCCTTTTTTCTATTATCTCTTTATTTTGAAGCCCCTCAATATTAAAGCAAATCTGATGCCAAAAGAAGAGCACTTTATATCAGAATACTGAACTCTAGGCCAGGGCTCATTTTCTTCTGGGAAGACAGTCAGGATGGAGAGGTCAGGAAGGAAATCAATGATGAAACGAAAGAGGCTTTTAACTGGGGGGGGAGATTTAAAAAATACAAACAAACAAAAAATCCAAACAATAAAACGACCCACAACATTGTATAAGAAACCTTGGCACTACCTTAAAGAGGTTAGCTAAAAAATCATTTTGAATCTCAGGTTTTCCAGTGCACAGGTTTCACTATATATAGTGAAGTGCTAGAATGACTGGGTTGCTTTGGCAATGTTTTTCTTTCAGAAGACAACTCAGATCTTCAGAATTACAGTATCCTTCAGCCCAAATTCCTCAAATTAACTACCTGCAAGTAAATAGAGCCTTTCTGTATTAATAAGTTGTATTCTATTCACTGCCCACACCTACTTGTGTGCATTATAGCAGCAGTTTTTGTCTCTTCTGAAAAATATATCAATAGGAAAACTCCAAAGCTCACCCCCCACCCTCCAGTCTCTTTCATGGTGTTAAGAATTGAGAAAATTGCTTTATGTAAAAAGTCCGGAGTATTCAGTCTTGTTGAGAAAAGCAGAACATAGATAAAAGTTCATCTGACATAAAAAAGAAGGATGGTCAAGACAAAGTGTGCTTTGTGAACAGCAAGCCTCAGTGGCCCTCTGAATAGAGAATGGTCCTTCCCGAGGTTAGAAGGCATCTTTTTTCACTGTGGGTGATCCAGGGTTAATCTCAAGCAAAGTAGTAATGATTACAAATTACAGACCAATTTCTGTCTTGCCTGCTGTGACAAAGATTACTGAAAAATTGGTTCACTCACCAGTGATGAGCTGTCCAACATTGTGCACACTAAAATTACACAGAACCACCATCCAGATTTTTGGCCCCTGATGGAACTCAAATGGCCCTAGAAACATGACCAGTTTCTTCTGCACACAGATCAACCGTCACATTTCTGGCCCTGTGTTCATGAATTCACAAGCCTTGAGGAATTTTTTCTTTTTAGTTTTATTTTTTCCTGTATTTTTACCACTGTACTGTAGCAGTGAAACTGGCTAGTTAACGTGCTCAAATTGTGGGACTAGTCCTCAATGGGCGCCTCCACTTGCTTTTTCACAATGTTCAGGTGGGTCTGGGAGAAACAAAACAAAGAATGTTTCGATTCATGTTTAAATTTGTTTCAGAGTGTAACTCATGGCAATTAGGTCTATTCATAGAACCCCCAAAATAGAACCATATTTTTTTCTGAAGGATGTATCACTGCATCGAAAGAGATTCAAGGAGAGGACAAGGTACTGAAATGTTGCAAGGATGCTTTAATGGAATATATGATCACTTTAACAAGAAAAACACACAAAACACACCTCCTGAGGGACAGGTCTTACTAGCCTGAAATAAGGTTCTGTCTCCTACGATGCTCCGATCTCCATTCTAACTGGTTTATATATTGTTACCCTTGGATGCTTGAAATGTGTTTTACAAGCTCAAGGGCTTTTTGAGTCTCAGAAAAATAAGAGCAAAATTCTCCCACAGAAAAGAGTAAGAGAAGCCTCTCAGCCAGCTGGAGAGGAGGGAAGGCAGATCGTGCAAACCAGAACAACAATTGAACACAACTGATAACCCTAGCACCAGCTGAATTTGGAAATGACATATTATAAAAAGCATATCTTGACACAAATACTGAGGTAGCAGATCAACGTGGGCTGAAATATGAGCTAGTAGTGGGATGGGGCAGCAGGCTGGGGGTGAACACATCTTTACCAAGAACAGCATCTTCCAACTGATAATTTTAGAGCATTTTAAGAAGAGCAATAAAGCATTATTCTCTTCATTTTATGAATAAGGAAACTGAAGAAGGGTAAGGCAGATACCTTAATGTCACACAGTAAGACGTAAAGACAGCAGAAGCAGACCCCAGGCCTCTTGATCACAACATCTCTCCATTTAATGTAATGAACTTGCCTCCCAGATGCAGAGAGATATTATAGTGCCTTAGCGCAAATCCAGATTTTCACAACTAAGCAGAATGTGAATCAAAATTGATAAGGAATTGCATCCTAAGTAAAACTCTTACTTATGATATAAAAATACAAAAATGTTCTTTAAAACGTCAAACAGTTTGGAAAAAGACTTTTGTTCAACAAAGGAGAGCAGTTTTCCTTCCTGCCTCACCCGCTACAAACTCAGTATATACATTCAAGGTGAGCTACTAATTTGAGTACTTGAAATTTTATAAATTATGCTGCAGGAAACTGGGAGCATGGGAAATCTGGGTGGGTGAAGGATAAATAAATGGGCACTTTCAACATTTGTGCAACTAGAAACATCTTCAAGAATGGCACAGTGGGCTGGGCAGGTGAGCCCTAACATGGAAAAACATGGGAGAAAGTTGGAAAAAAGTTGCAGGACAGTTCCCAACCCAAGTTTCATGCAGTACTTGCAAAAGGCATCACTACTGTTAACAGTCAAGAGACATTGAGGCAAGAGTGAGCACAAGGGAGAGCAGAAGGCAAAGCACGATGCTGTCCACAGCACTTGTTCAGTACTGTCACCAGCAGACCTGCAAAGACTGGAAAAATACTGCTCTAATTTCATTTGGCCCACTTAAAGATTTAAAGGAAACAGGAATATAGCTTTATTTAATGTTCTAAACTGGTCTCTGTGCATGAGGAGATTGAACAGCCATGCCAGTTTGTGTTCAATCTGCACGTTATGTTTATGTGAGCTTACATCTTTTTAATGCAGCACGGTTACGCTTACAGCAGTTTGCAGCTTCCCCAGGAAACCATTGGGAATGGGACCTGTGCCCAATTGTTTTTATCCCAGTTAAGTAAATAAATGAAATATGCTAATTAGCACCCTATTAGTTCACAGCAGGGAGTAATCCAGGGTACTTTTGTTGGAAATTATTCTGTCATCCAGGAAGCTGCTCTGTAAGAGAATGCAAACTGGCCCAATTTTCTCTTTTTACCAGGGGTGGATGTCATCCAAATAATGGAGACATCACTAAGCACAATCTATAGGACATGGTGGTGTTGCACGAAACCTCCTTCCAGTCTCCCAAGAGTCTGGCCTAGAGATATGCTGGCAAATCCCCCACTAGAGATGCTGTCTGCATTTAGATTTGTTTTGTCAAGCACATGGTTTATTCTCCTCCCTACAACTGGCATTTCAAATATTGCTCCAGAATACTTTCTGAACTTATCACAAATCCATATTAATGCTGACTTTTTTTTTTTTCTTATATGCCAGGAATATTGAGGCTGGGACACACCAGAGACACATCCCCACAGAACACTAAAATGTGGCATAAAACAGTCATAAATTCCACACTCAGTATTTTCATAATGCAAGAAAAAAAAATAATGCTTTTACATAATTTACATTAAATATATAGTTTAAGTGGGTGCAATTATAGGTATTTTACCTCTTTGCCAACAAAGCAGGGTTACCAGCCTGGTTAGTGCAGAGCTTTACAATCAGCCTGGCAACAAGATGACATTGGAAGTAATGCAGGCACCGAGAAAAAAAGCTTAATAAAAAAGCAGCATGTTTTCCAATCCAGTCTTTCAGAAACACCCATTTTCAGAGCTTTGGGGCTTTTGGGGATTAGACACTATGACACATCTGTCAGGTTGCCAGTAAGCATGTCAAAATCTCCATCATGGTTGGAGTTATGCAATGAAGCTTACTTATGTTATAGAGATACCAGTAGCACACCTTTCTTTTGTTATCAAACTTATATGAAAAGTTACAGGGATTACCTTGGATTTTCTGACTGCCATTTAAACCAGAGAGGGACTTCAGTTTTTATTCTGCTGAACAGAAAGGCAGTTTGGAATGAGTTCTCTGTAAAACTTCTAGGTCTTCCTTCTGAAAAGGCCTACATTCAAGCATTACTATATTGCATAGATTTAAGGCCTCAAAATAAAATTTTTTTTACTATTAAAAATGTCACTATTTATGACAAGCAATTTTGGTTTTACTTAAGCAGTTGAATCTTTCAATTGACATAGGACCTACTGTTGTTTTGTATTAAATTACAGTCTTAATTCATTAATAAAGTTGTCCTGCTCATGTTCACTATAGATCCTGCCACAGTTATTTAATCTTGATATCCATTTACACCATAATTGCAGCATTTATATACATGAGTGCTAGCCACTGGAACCAGTATTTTGAATTTCAAAGGGTCAATTTTAAAGTTGGGAAATTCAAATAAAGAAAAGGAAAGCAACAAGACCTTGAGTAGCACACCACAGTCCTCTAGTGTTTCAAATCTATGCTAATTACTCTTTCAAAAGGGAATTTTTTTAACATAAAGAGAGGACCATACTATCAAGTGGCTAATGTAATATGGGTCTGCAGCCTTCAGCTTAGCAATGCCAGTTAGGTCACCCAAGGATCAGGTCTTGCTCATGCTCTCAGGAAGAACAGTTTTACTCTGTATGCTTGCAGTTCCTGACACAACGTGGCTCTGATTCTCAGCGATCCTCTCCTCTAATATCTAATAATATTGTGTGTTGTGTATCCAGGACTGTTCAGAAACATGCCCAACGGGTTTGTTCAAGCTAAGTTTATTTTATTTTTATTTTTCCTTTACAACTGAGATGCTAGGGTCTTCACTGAAAACTAAAGAGGTAACATCACTAACTGGCAACAAGATGCGACTGTACTCCAAGGACTATTTATAGGTCTGTAGAGAATATATAACACATAGCTCTCTCTTTTGGGAATGACCCTTTTTATCATTAGAATATATACTTTGCCTTGTACAGAATAAGACCCTGGGATTTTTCAACACAGAACAAAAGCTTAGAGCCCCTGAGATGTGACACACAAGAGGGTGGTATTTAGACAAATGGAGCAGTTAAGGTAACTGCAGCCCTCAGAAACAGCACTGCTCCTGCACACAGCTGCACAACCACCCAGGGAGGCCGCCACGACACAGAACCTGCTGGTGCAAAACTCGCCTGTGGAGTACCCTGTAAATACCCTCACTCCACATCTGAACTCGGAGCAGCTCCGAGCCCATCTGTTCCTTCACTACTAGCAAATGTTCACCAAGGGAAGAC
Organism: Eulacestoma nigropectus; assembly: GCA_013397775.1. Taxonomy (NCBI): domain Eukaryota; kingdom Metazoa; phylum Chordata; class Aves; order Passeriformes; genus Eulacestoma; species Eulacestoma nigropectus. Next base: position 361,939 of record VZTE01001983.1, on the reverse strand, counting down.
TAAAAAGCTACATGTGTCTCACCAGTAATTGATATCATTGACTCAGCATCAGAGAATACCAGAACATCCTCCAAGAAGTCAGGAGGATGGAAACACTGCACTGCCGGCAAGGAGACACCACGGTCAGTTTAGCATTTATCCGCTCCAGTAACTGTGGAACACGTAGTTGAGTATGTCTGCTACATACATTTATTTAACCTGTTGAAAAGTCATGCGGAGAGGCGAATGAGCTCTGAATGCTTTTACACATTTACAGTTGCTGGGAAATATATTTCCTTTAAATCCACATGTTCAATATATCCATCTCACTTTGAGTCTGGCCTTCTGAAAGGAAAATTCACAGCCTGGCATTGGGGATGAAAAAACTGAGAGAAAAATCCCTATTGACACATTAAATTAGACATGTTTGCAGGGCTGCCAGAGACAGCAATTACTCTGCTGCAGCTTCTGTGGACAGATTACAGCAGAAAACACTGACTGCTACCAGGTAATTCTACCTGCTAATTACTTGGGAAGACTCAGGTACTAAACTGACCTGAATGTTTTCATGGGTCCTGGGACCCATTAAAGGAAAGAACCTTAAAAAGCCACACAGTGATGCTGACAGGAACTCTGGAGCTGTTGAAAAATCCATCAAAAATATTCTTGCAGTATAATGATTAGAGTTTCAGTCAGCCCCAATCTGTGCAGGCATTCGCATTTCTCAGCAGTTGTAACAAAAAGAAGTGCTTTAATGGGGTGGTTTAATGGGGTGGTGATATAGATATATATATATATATATGTATGTATGTATTTAATTTTTTT
>VZTE01001983.1:331141-351393 GCA_013397775.1 Eulacestoma nigropectus | reverse complement strand
CCCCCCAAAGTATCATAATGCAAATCCCTCATTCAACACAAGATGTCATGGATTTTTCAATTTATCTGGGTTTTTTTAACAGTGGATACCACTGACAGCTGTCACACCGTGTGCCTTTTCAGTGAACAGCAGGCAAAGTACATGACAATTAGGTGACAAAGAAGAGTCACACAGCAAAACTGAACCTAGGATCTCTAGTTTTCCTGATTAGTAGTTCACTAGAAAGGGGTCTTGAGATACTACCAGTTTTAACCAACAGCTTCATTTGCAAAAGTGTCAATTCAGATGGATAATTTTCCTGCTAGCCCTTTGGAGGTAATCACCTCAGCCAACTGCAAAGGACTGTGAGTTTTACTCCTTTTGAAGTGCCAGCAGAATTATTATCTAATTTCACTAATTTGTAACCCATTACACCTGCACAAGCCCATGGGCTCTTCATAGAAGCAAGCAATATCAGCATTTGGCCTGATCCATCTTTACTGCTGTGATGGCACACAAAGAGCATCCCACAGAAATTGTGCAGAATTGCCTGTTCAGAAGGGAATACCTGGCTGTAACAGCTCCTCTCCCCTGGAGCCAGGCCTTTCCTGCTGCACACCCTTCCTCCTAACTAGCCACCTAACTCTAGGTACCTGGAGGAATCCACAGCTCTAGATTAGGAACACTACTGTTTTTTCATCCAGTTAGATTAACATACCTCTTTTAAATAAACTGTAGTTAGAGCAGGACTATTATCTCTTTCTCTTCTAGATAGCTGCTCTGATATCTGGTCCCAAGTGTACCATTTTGGCCATAGCAACAATTAGTTCATTTGTAAAAAAGTGAAGTGTTTCAGTGTAAGAAATTTTATGTATTCTCTCCTGCAACATTTCATGGCCAGACAGCTGACTTCATGATTTCTGGGCATCCAAATTTTGAATGTAGAAAGATAACAGTGAATCTAATTGGTGATAGATGGACCATGGTACATTTCAAGTTTCTCAGTGACTGTAACCTTTCTGCTAATAAATAAATGCAGTAAACCTGTGAAAGTTCTTTAAAATAGAAATGGTTAAATATCCAGTGTAGTGTAGACTTGAGGCAGAGGAGACCTATGTACCTCTTGCCTGTAATTTCCCTAAGTGTCCCTAAGCAGGACCAGTGAGTTTCTTGCCCTGTTTTTAAGGGAATAGGATGATATATCATCTGAAATCATCTTCAAGTCATCTAGTCTAGATTCCCTGGTTTATGTTTCCTTCTTGAAGGCTCCTTCACTAAAGCATTGTATTTGAGAACATCTGGAAGTGCTGTAACATGATTCTAGAATCAGGGAACAGGTTTATTGTTTGGGGTTTTTTAAATGTAGAGCTTCAACACTGTAGCAAACACTTCACAAAAATGTAAACAATACTCATTTATAGTAACTCTCTCCTATTTGCAAGCATTTGGTGTAAATATCACTGGCAGAGTCAAAAAATCAGGAACCAGAACCTTAATATTTTTAAAAATCATGTCATTATTTTTTTTGCAAAATTGAAACTCAGTCATAGAGGTAAGGTCTCATGTGGTTCATAAACTATATCAAAACATATATCAAAATTGAGAGGACAGAATATTAGAAACTGTTGTGTGGTAGCTACACAGGAAAAGAAATACAATTATTCATTTAATAATATCTTTCCCCAGTAGCAATGTATTTTAGACAGAAACAATCTGACAGTAGACATTGTACACAGTCATGTTTCCTGAAAGTCAGGCCAGTTGCAAAAGCTTGGCATTCATCAAGCAAAACCAGCTGGTTTTGAATAAAGATCCAAACACAAACAGTCGATTAAACCAATACTAAGTTATGTGGAAATCTGACATTTAGTGCCTCTATAGCTGCCTTAGCAAAGCCATTTCACCCCTGGCTGAAATGCCTGCATGGACCCCCAGCACAAGGCAGTACCCGAACCCTTTCTGATCTTCCCCTGCCGTGCTGCAGGCTGGTGATGCCCTCTGTTTTACAGGTGGAGAGGAGAGGTGCACAGAAATGAAGGGCCTGATCCACAAGAAGAATTTGCACAGCTAAACCTTGGCTGTGCAGCTCCAGGCACAGGGCCCTCAGTGCAACACCAGCACCTGTGGGAAGCTCCCAGCAGCCATGGATGGGACGGGGAGGAAAGAGCCAGGCCTGCGAGCTCAGCTGACTGATCCAGTCCACAGACAGCTGATAACCACCTGCTAGAAATAGAGAGCTAAGCTCTATTTCTCCACCTGCAAAAGCCCAGCGCTGCTTAATTTAAAAAAAAAATAATAATAAAAACTCCTCAAACAAACAAGTCTAAAATACCTCACACCCTTGAGTGAGTATTCGAACCATCAAGGTGAAGCATGGACAAAAACCCCACTCCATCAAAATATTGCTATGTAGGAGGTGTTTCTTTCCTGTTGAATCTCCTCTGCTTGATATAAGTAATATTCATAATGAGAAAAGACACTTTATCTACAGTTCAGTATCTAGGGTATTATCCTAAGATACCAGAGACCCAAATTTTGATTTGTATTGCAAGGTAAAAAACAAAAATAAATTAAAAATAACAATTTAAAAAAAGGAAAAAATTTTTTTTTTCTCACTATTCTGGTCACATCTCAGCACACCATAGTTTCTCTGCTCTTGGTTTCAGCTGCTTTGTGCATGAGCAGCATTCAGCTGCTGCCTGCTCAAAAAGTGCCTCTGTAATTCAACTTTGCTGATCTTGTTGCAGAGCTCTGGTTTCAAACAAATGATTGGCTATGAGGTATCAATAACAGGTTGAGGTAGCAAGGGCAAAATGATTTTAAAAGTCATTGCCACTTAAAAGCAAGATCAAATGCCTAACAGTTTACATAGCTGTTAAGTACATGTGATTCTGAGCCCAAATTATCATTCAAAAGTCACAAACTAAGTCTGAACCTCCAAAAATCAAAGCACTTTAATCACCACCTTTTATTTTAGCATATTCCATACATGAGCAGAAGGCAAATCTGTTACTCTAGAAAGACAACAAAATTGAGCAGACCCCTCATCTTGTTATCCACTGCAGGAATGAAGTCTGCAGTGTTCCCTTAATTGGTTAGGTTAACTGGTAGAGTGATCCCAGCAACAGAAAAAGTATTAGCCTTGGAGACACATCAACTAAGTCAAACTGACTAAAACAGCTGCCTAAGAACAGACAGCAGTGGTTTTATAAGAGCTCTCCAGGCTGGCACTCTACTCCCCAGTAACACCTAGTTTGTTTCAGATGGATTAGGACAGTATCAAAAGGACAGGTATTACAGAATAAACAACCAATTCTGGAATGAAATGGTTCCATGAAAAGGTAAATCCTTGCTTCTGAAAACCCTCCCTATTCAACAGACAGTAAAATTAACATCAAACCAACCAACCGAGGTTTCCCTTCCTTCACCTGGCTAGAAGGGAAGAAAACACCTTTTCTCTTCTTTCACATTCCCCATTCTTTATAGACCTGAAGAGTCAAATCAAACGAAGGTGCTGTCAGATTTGCCTAGACATTTATACTGTATCACTGGTTTCCCAAAGAGTGCCTGTCAACGTTGAGACAAGGGTCTGAAATCCACTATCCAGTCTCTCTATCCAGTCTCACCAATACAGGAGAAACACACATGCTGTAGCATGCTGTAGATTAAGCCCAAATGTTAGTGTTCATTTGAATCATCAAGATTTCCTCAATATACACACAGTAATTAAAAACAAACAAAAAAACATAGAGGGGTGATAATTTGACAATGGTCAGTTCTCTCCAAGAAAAGCAGAGGAAGCCTGACCTCATAGGAAGGGATGTACAATGACTGGAGGCCATCCTTAGACAGCACTGTAAACTACATGAAAAAAAGTTCTTGTTCATAATGCAACATGTGCCACTTAAATAATAAAGACCTCTTTTTTCAGCCTTGTATTTCACATTTGCTAGACTGGCAGAACCACTTTAACCTAGAAGTCTTTGTGTATAATCTTCATTTCCTGTCTGTCCTCTTTTGTTTTTATCTTGCATTCTCTGTGTATACAGCTGGTATATAAAGAACCTTAGCCTGAACAAAACTAAAAATCACTCAGAAATCCTCACTGTAAGAAGAAATCACTGCATTCTAGGATTAATCTGTTGAAAAATGGGGTTTTTTAAAACTACAAAAAATGTAGAAATTGGCCATGTGTAAAGTCAAGGTTAGCTGCTGAATTCATGAAAAAAACAGACAGGTTTGTGTCATCAAACGAGATGATTAGTTTCTCAGTTCCAGAGTGTCATTTCACAAATCTTTGATAACCTCATCAGGTGAGATAACTCAAGTCAGTTCACATTTCAAAGATAAAGCCCTAAATAATTGCCTTAGCAAAAGTAATGACGATTATAAAAACCAGAAAACTGCAATTTTATCAAAACAAATATGAAAAATATTTTTGAAATAAATTCTAGGTGTTCTTATGTATTCTAAAGCATCATTTTTTACCTATACATTTAAGACCACATTGCATTTTTGCAGATGTCAAAATCCCAAAGAAGTCAGCTTTTCTTTCTAAACATTTGCTTCCTTTTAGTTTAGGTACAAGTTCAGATCCAACACCCATGTAGTAGGACACAATATGATTTTTTTTTTTAATTATGTTGAACACAAATTTATGGCAAATGGTGCATTAGGCACATGTATTCTGATGTTGATTACCCAAACCTCAGTTATCTAAAATTCCTGGTAGCTGAAATAAGGTTGTATGCTGCTGTACCTAACTATCAGGGGAACTTACTTAACATGATTAACTGAAACCCTGATCCTCTGAATTCGTGTTCCCTCTGACATTTGGATTATTAAAGCTGTAACTGCTCTGAAAAAGAAAAGGCTAAAATGAGCTAAGAGGCAAAGACTTTTCTAATGACTTTGTTGTTTTAAAAAGAATGCCAGGTGCTTACCCAGGCAAGTAGAAGCCAGAATCCCCCAGTTCGAATGGCCTGCGGTGCACTCGGACACGATGCTGGGACGCACAGCAAGGCCGAGACATGAGGTACAAGAGTTACAGTAATGTGATTACATGGCTGCATAGTTCAGGAATGAGAAAATCCTGATGGTTCAGTTGCAAGTCTGCTGGTCGTTTTGTGTGTGTAATTTTTATTAAATCTTTACAGAATCTCAAAGAAAGCACCAAAAAAAAGATCCAGCTGTAAATGTAGGTTTAAATGGTATTTTCATTTGGCATTAATTGTTTTAATGGTATTTTTAATTCTTCTTTCTAAGATACAAATTTTTTTCTCTTGACTTCAAGTTATCACATACTGCACTTTAGCAAAATGAAGCGATCGAGTGTGGAATGGGCACTGAAGGCAAAAACTCAATAAAAGAGCAGCATGCTTTTCAATCTGGCCTTTTAGAACACCCACTATCAGAGGGCTTTGGAGATTTAAGGGATTAGATACCGTGACACATCTGTCAGATTATTATGTAAGAAAATTCTCCTGCTGTTTTCTGTGGGGAGAATGTCTGCTGTGGAATATTTTTTTTTTTTTAATTAAAAACAAAAAGACACAAAAAAGACAATATTTCATTTGCTTCAGAGTGTTTTTTCATAGGAAAAAAAAAAGGTAACTTATTTTTCCTGGCCTAAAACTATATTATATTTAGCACTCTGACTGTAGGCTTCTATCTGAATATGGATTAGCAGAATACACATGCTTTTACTGTTCACAACAGAGATTATGCAAAGATACCAGGATTTGTAGGTTGGCCTAACTTAGCCATAATTTACAGAGCCAGGAATCACTGACAGCATGCAAAGAATTGCAGTAAAATGTGAAATGATAATTCACGTTACATTTCAGTTACATGCTTAAAAGCATTTTAAATGACTGCTAAACTTAGGAAGCTTTTCTGTCTAAAACAAAAGCCAAAATAATTTTATGAAAAATATGATCGTACTGCTCTCATGCTTTGTTTGGGTAACACAATTACATCTTGTCAGTGGTGTGGCAGCAGTGTTCACATCCTGCTGCTGAGGGCACTGCAGAGCAACAACCAATCTCCAAATTCACATCACACATGGCTGGAAAGCTGCAGCTTCATTAAAATTATTATGAGAAGCAGAAGTTTGAAGCCATCATCCACCACCAGTTGGATACTACAGATTTAAACAATTATTCTAAGTTCTGTATTGGTCCAATCTGATCTTCAAGTTCTGCAATTCCCCTGCCCCTGCTGAGCTCTTTTAGATATCTCACCCTTACAGCAGGGGACCAGATGATGCAGGGCTGTTTAGGTGGTAAGAGCTGCAGTACTGTGCTACACAAACAAGTCACAGAAGCAAACACAGCAAGAGCTGAATTGGATGTTTCTCCCGTTCCAATAATTTTTCTCTCTCCTAGCACCTGAAATCTACCTTTGCCAAGAATTCTATTACCAACTGCACAAAGCATTTTAGATTCTGCTTTGCATAGACAGATGAACAGAAAATAGTTGTCAAGAGATAGAAGCTAGGAAGAGGCAAACTAAAAATAATCAAATACCTGAAACACCACTGCTGATTATGTTCAGGGGAACAGATGGGGTTTTTTTTAACTAGACAAATGCATATATATAGATATATAAGGTTTCCCCCGAACTCGACCTTCACAGGAGCACAGTATGACCATGAAAAGTAATCCCTACTCAAGGATCAATCCTAACTGGTTTTTTACACTGACATTATCACAATTTGGAGCTACAGGGTTCCAGTCTCAAGCACTAACCCATCACTCTCAAAGGGTGCAGGCCAAAGCAAGAAACTCCTGTGCAACTGCACAGAGTATATTAGGGCGCTTCCTGAGCACGGGAAGCTCTCAGCACAGACACACTTGTTTGCTTAACATTTCAAAAACTTCATCCCACTTACACAGTGGCCGTCGTTTCTTTTTGTTTTCCCTATACCTTCTGTGAGTGAGAACCTAAAGGAAGGGTGTTCTCAGCCACACAAACCCATTTCACCAAAACTTTCCTATATTTATAGTCTAGGACTAGCAGTTTCATTGTTTTGCTCTTGACATTTCTGTAAACCACAGCATCCTGAGCAGAAGGTTTGCATGAACCAAAGAGCAGAGCAACAAGACCCATGAAAATACACACTTGAATGGTTCAATCACAGCATGACCAATTATATTCATAAATATATAACTTATTAGTAAAGGATAAGCACCTTTTGTTCACAGAAATTGTACAAACTTAGTCTGAAAGCATTGAGTCATATTTTGTCTCTGTGTGTACCACTGGCATTCATACTGAAGTCAGTTTAATTCACACTGATCATTTAACACAGCTAAATACTTAAAATACCATTCATGGCTGATTATGTACATGCATAGACAACTACTTTAGTGAGTAAAAAAACCAGTCAGTTCATTAACAACATTTTTCACAAGAAAATATTTTCTATGAAACTGTGTGTGAAAATGTAGATGGAGAAATCCACGAGGGTCTCTTGTTTAGATGTCTCTTGTGCAAACGCTCCTCCCTCAGCTGGGTTCCCTAGCCTGACTTTATAACTCATGATGAATCTCATTAATCTAGAAAGAGGGAATACTCTTTCCACATATTGAAAATCAGAATTAGGAAAGTGAGTTCGGTCTATAAAACCAAGTAATCCATAAGGTCGCACAGCAGCCTTCCTGAATTCAGCTTTTTAAACTATGCCAACATCTCTCATTTGGACGGAATCACTGTACCCCCACTCTGTAGAAAACTAGCCAAAATTTTGTTGCAAGGCCCCACACCTTTGCAACAGGACTTTCAAAAATGCTCTGTTTCAAAATGAGATGTGAAACATCCAGAGTCCTAAGGCTCTCTGAAAGCGTCATCAGCCCCAGAATTACTAGTCTGTGCTTTTTTCAAATGATTATTTAGTCTGAAAATATTTGGAAAAAGGATAATGTCTTGGCTGGTAGTCAGAAAAACTGTTTTTATTGAAGATCTAGTCTTCCAGAAATCTGAATTTAATTATTTTAAAATAAAATTCATGTGTGTACATGCATGTAGATCTGTAGAGGTATACACATTTTGTCTTACTTACATGCAGTCCTTACATTTAGACTTTGGGCAGCCTGTGCAGACAAGTCTTCTAGTGGGAGTGAAAAACAGGTTCAATCCAATGTTTATAAGCAGCTGGCAAAGAGATGCGAGCGTGGCTCTTCAGGGGCAGAGTCTGCCTGGCACACACAGGGTCGTTCTCTGTGCACAGAGGTCTCAGATGAAGAGCTACTTATTCCAACAGACACACCACAACAAACAAACACGGACTCAAAGCCTCCAGCACAGCCAAATCTTGCTGCATCTTTGCTCAGCTCTCCAGAGCCCAATATACTCTCAGTCCCACAGCGAGCATCTATCGGGGCTTCCTTTTTGTTCTTCACAGGGAACTGCCATAGAATACTGAAGTCTGAAATTACCTATTTATTTATCTTTAAACAAAATAATTAGGGGCACATACATTCAAAAATCCAGGCAATAGAAGACTACAATTTCCTTTCCAGTGACACCCACACCTAGCACTTCCTGGCTCCGGCAAGCCTTTCATGCAAGGTTTCTACTAAAAACATCATCATTTGCTTTGCCTCTGGCCACATTTGAATTCAAACTCACTCTTATTTTACATACATCTCATATTTCATTTCTGTTACTATGCATCATCCACATTCGTAATAACCATGATGGGTTTTGTTACAGCAATTTTTCAGCATTTTCTTTTCCTGTACTCTGGCTCTCTCCATCCTATCACAGCCCTGACGATGTCATTCAGCTGACTTTTTGCTCGACCCCCTTAAGTGAATCTTAGTAAAGCCATTTGGACTGAAGGATCTGTTCAAGAGTCTCTGTGGAGTTCAGGGCTTGCCTGAGGCCATCCGTGCTGTTGAGTCGTGGGCAGCCACTGACACACGCTGCACATTGGAACTCCGGCCCCAGGTCACAGAATGTCCTCCCAAACATGGGTCTACCGTGTGCAGCCACTGTTACTGTACTGAAGAAATGTCTATTATTGGGACATTGGAAGTGACTGGAAAGTTTACAGATCTTAGTTTCTAGAGGCTTAGCAGGAACAAGCTGAAACTAACTTGGATCTGTTTTAATTCAACCTCTGAACTAACAAGGAAAAAGGAGTCAAACGATTTTTTTTCTCCTGCATACAAGAAAGAGGGAGAAGAAAAACTTCTCAGCCTGTTACAGGACAGACTTTGTTGCTCATCTCTCCCTTTCCCACTGCAGTAAGATCTTCCCTCGTTTCAGCCTACAAAGATCCCTGGATCTAGCACTGCGCTAAACAAGGTCACAAGACCGTGCCCCAAACACCTTGATGCCAGCCAAGGGCTGCAGGGTGCACTAACATGTAGACAATGTAAATGACCAACTTGCTAATAACTAACCCCAAATCCAAGTTATGAAAAACGACACAGGTGAGTTTTAGACACTGCAGGTAAATACTTACGAAAACAGCCTTGTGCGTTACAAATTCCTTGTTCTTTTATTTTGAGGATTGTTTATCTTTAGTTTTGCTTTAAAAAAATTCACAGCTACTAACTCAAGATAGACATAATAGTTTAGGAAAGGGACTTCAAGGAACTTCCAAACGCTTACCTAAATAAGTATATCTGAGTGCATTTATTAGCTTTGGGGCTAGAAGGATTATTCAGCAAAATGAATCTGAATATTAAATAAAATAGTCTACACACTCAGGATGGTGACAAATACTAATGTAAAAAGAAATTCTCATTTCTAGGCCTACAAGTGCTTTTTTTCCAAGTCAATCAAACACATAGCTGATCTCATGCCAAAGCATTTAGTAAAACTAAAAATGTTAAGTAGCTTTTAATGACTTTAGCCAAAGAAAATTCATGAATACAAATTCTGCCGTTGAAAAAAGTTTCCAGCAGGAAAGAAAAGCAGCAATGTTTCAGTAAATGTCTAAGCATATATCCTAAATGCAATCATAATGAATGAGAAAACATATTTACATAAACATCTGAAAGACAAAAATATGATCCATAAAACATACATCACCAATAAGTATAAACCTAAATAATAATTGCACCACATTCATCACATTCAGAGGCAGGTAAAATATAGACTCTAAAAGAGAGGACAATATGTTCCTGCTTACAGGAATGGCCCCTTCCTGGAGCGCGTACAGTGTGCCTATGTTGCTCTCTTTTGGTGAATGTGCAGTACTGACACAAATTTCTCTGTGCAACAATTCCAGACTTAAAAAAATATTTATTCAACTCTGATTCCAAAACTGATCTTAAAAATAACCTTTAGCTTCTGATTTTAACCCTATCAAAATGCTGATTCTTTTTTCATCATTATTACATCTAAGAAAATGCTAATGATGCAAAAAGGTAGCTGCTCTTGTCCTAGCTCTTTCACCAGGCTTACATGCCACAGGCTACTTTACCAGAGTGGCTTAAATACTTTATCTACAATACCTTATCTACATGCACAAAAATATGTGATATCTACATATCAAAAATATCAAAAATATGGATGTTGAAAGGGAAGAATAGTTTTGGAAAAAATATTATGATAAATTGTTATATTTTTTTCATATGGCAATGGAGCTGTACTTTACTACTCTGGAGGTTAAGGAAGGAAAAGCAAAGGCCAGCAAAAAGTAAAGTGTTCACTGAAAAATTCAGTGTAAATACAGTTGTTTGTGTGTAGTGGCAGAATAAACAGGATATGACAATTAAAACAAACTGATTTGTTCACTTCATGCTTGTTGAGAGAACACCATCGCAGTTCATAGGGCAGAGACCTAGCACAGCATCACAACACAGTCCTTCCAACTTCCTGTACTCTCCTGCATCTCACCCTCAGCAGGCCTTCCTACCCTCACCATCCTCCTGGTTTAAACTCTTCCTTAGCCAACACCTTCTCACCAGTGGTATCTCTAGATCCCTGTTTTCCTCAGCTGTTGACCTATTTTGTCTCCTCTGTGTTAGCCTGTTTGCTTGTACATATGTTGTGCTATAAAAATGTTTAATAGTAATCCCTGTCCTTTCCACCTGGGCTGCACAGAACTGCAGTAATAATGTTTATAACCAATTCTGTGTGGTAGTTATACAAAGCCAAGTAACCTTCAGGCTATTTCTCATTTGGGACAAATAATCTAAATTAAAGTGATTAATCCTTAGGGTACACATAGACTTAAGGTACTAAAGGAGGGCAAATACTTTACTCCATTTATTTTTGTGAAAAAGTCTAATCAAAAAAGGACAGTCTTCTTAATTTAAGCACCTAAAATAAATCTTTCAAACCTATATGCATAAAAATAGGTAAAAATCATTCCTCATTAGCATGGGAGAACACTTACTGGTTCTCCCGGATTTCAATGGCACAAAATAAAATGCTCAGCGTCTTGAAATCCTCTTTATTTTACTGAGATGTATTAACTGTGGTGGCATATAATTTTAGCCACCACAGTTCAAAAGCTTTGTCCTCCTTCTTCTGTGAACAACAAATAAAGAAATACGTAAGATTTTTCTAAATATCACCAAGTCCTTGAGCAGTTGATTTTTTTTATACTTATGAAAAATCTATCTTTTAATGCATTTCAAAAAGCTACTCATCCAATTGATCCAGATGCACCCACCTAATCTGAAAATCAAAGAATTCACACCTGGAAGTGAGAGAGTTAAATCAATGAGAGTTTCTGAAGATCTTTAAAACTTCCCTAAAAATCTGAGGGAGCCTGTGTAGTCAAAGTGCTGAATCCATACACAGAACAGAGCAATAGCAGAACTGTGACCATGCCATTTGATTAGTATTCCCACTACAGCTGCTGCCCCAGGAGTAACTAGAAGTTATACTTCATGCAGATACCCTGATGAGTGAAATTTTAAACTAATTATTACATATAAATAGTGAAGAGAGAGATTAATGGAGCCATACTTCCGTCAAATGATTCTGCCAAAGTCATGAATGGTAAGGACATAAACTGAATCATTCATAAACAGCAACACACCTCTAGAGCAGAAATCGTAGTAGCTGTTTTAACTAACAGCCCAAACATACATCTTTGCAACATACAACAGAATCAAAACAATGGTGTCATTCAGGGGACAGGATGTCAGGTAAGCTGAAATAATGGAAACTGATATCAAGAGGAACAGAATGATTGTAAAATCATAGAATCATCAAGGCCGGAAAAGACCTCTATGATCAAGTCCAAGCACTGCTAAGTCCACCACTAAACCATATCTCTAAGTGCCACATCTACAATTTTTTGAATACTTCCAGAGCTGATGATTCCACCACTTCCCTGAGCACCCTGTCATAATGCTGGATCACCCTTTCAGTGAAGAAATTTTTCCTGATATGCATTCTAAATGTCCCCTGGTGCCATTTGAGGCTCTCTCCTCTTGCCACCTGGGAGAAGAGACCAACCTACTGCTCTCTCCAATTACCTGTCCTTTCAGGTAATTGCAGAGAGCAGTAAGTTCCCTCCTGAGCCTCTTTTTCTCCAGGCTAAACACCCCCAAAACAAGTGATGTAAAGAGTTATGGGAGAACCCCAAGAAATGATGTGTTACAGCACTTCTCAGCCCCCTCAACCCTATTCAACCCTAGCATCAGACTGCTGCTACCTCAGGGCAAAAACCAAGGAGGAGATACCTGGGCTCAGCACAAGGATGAACCTTGTGGATAAGTGTTTGATACCTACACTCCCTGGTTATGTGTTTTCCCAGGGTGCTCTTGCAATTTGTTATACAGCCATAATTCTTTGTTTCTCACTTGAATGCTGCTTGCCAGCACCTCGATGGGGGTTGTGCAATCACTTCAAGCTAGGCAAAAGACAGTGCTGTTCTAAAGAAAAGGTGTATAAATTCCCACAAACTAACTCAGAACAAATATATTTTTTGCTTTCTGCTGCCCTCAGATGGTGACTTATCACTTGTGAGACCAACTTCAACACAAGGAAGCACATTTTAAAACTGCACTACAGTGTGTAAGAACTCATTTTCAAACACTTGACACAAGTTTAGGTCTAATGCTTGCTAACATCTGCAGCTAGTGAGATGCAGCCTGTTGCATCTGTGACACTATACAGTTCAGACCAGTCAATTCACTGTTGCTGATATGAATAACACCTTAATTGAAATTATTTCAGTAAGAGTTGAGCCCAAACATGAACAGAAGGCAGAAATTTGCTGGTTACAGTCCCTCAACGCAGCTGATCAGCTGTCCCTCAACACATCCGAGAGCAACTTTGTACCACTGAGGCTTTATTAAGGGTCTCACAGATTATTTTGCCTTTTAATTTACAGCTTACAGACTAAATGCAGGGTTAAACACCAAATCCCAATAACCCTTAGTAAGTGGGGAAAAAATATCGTGAAATACTGAGCTTTAAAAATTCATTTAAAAATATAAATAAATAAATAGCCAATCAGTGTTTTTGCAGTTATTCTAACTTTGATCTTTAAAATCTCCAAGTTGATTCATATCCTATTGCTACAGAAATCAAATCATTTTTACAGTTGATAAACACTGAAGTTTGCTAGTTAATTAAATCCTTTTTGGATTTTTCCCCTCTCTTTCAATTTTAATGGAGCAAAAGTTTAAGCTTTTAATAGCAAAGTGGAGCAGCATTATATAATTCTTTTAGTTGATGTTCTTAATTGCAATTACTGGTTTAAACTAGAGAACTCCTTTGGGGGCAGCTCAAGAAGGGTTTTTCTTTCTTAACTAGAGCAGTAATTAGGAAATACTTGGCTTTTCTATACCTCTGATAATCTACCTTTTTCTCTTCCAAACAACTGCAAGTCTCCCATATCACTAAGATGACATGAACTAGGTTTGCAAGTTAATCCCCATGTTATATGTGACATGCTTAGTTCATACAAGTCACACATTAGTGACATTTCAGACTCCTGAACAACACTAATATTTTATGCTGCGTTATAAAAGATACTAACAACGCAATTTTCATGTGATGCCACACAACACAAAAAGTATAGGAAAAGCAAACTGCTTTTAAAAAAGAAAACTCAAGGAAAGTGCCTTTGATTTGTATTTTTGTAGGTATGTCTGACAACATCTGATGGCACAAATGCTGCTGATCGTCATATTCCACCTAATAACATAACACAAGATTATCATTTTTAAAAAAACAAAAGAAACACCAAACCACTTACTTGAGATTAATTTGTAGAAAACTACTGCTATCTTAAGAATTGCTTCTCAGGTAAGGGTAGGGTCATTTGAATTATTTGATTAAAGAGTGTTAACAGGAATTAAATCTTCCAGAAGAAAACTTTCCCAGGAACAATAATTATCAGTACAAAAAAGCCAGGGTAATTATTACTAGATTGCTCTTGCACTTGGCCTTGGCAACAAGAAAAGTTTAAGTTGGGAAAAAATCTCCTCCAACAATTTTGAAGAAAATAATTAAAGTAAGAAAGAAAATAATAATATATAATATTTGAAGGAATAATAATATTTGAAGAAAATAAATAAGTAAGAAAAATCATCACTGGCAGTGCTAAAGTAATTCCTTTACTGCCTTGCATCACAAAACCTTAGTCCTGTGTGCTGAGGGGCTTGCAGCTGGAAATGGATTATTTCACCAGTGTTTTGAACAAGCAAAACCTGCAAGCTGAGAGAGCCCTCCCTGCTCAGAGAGGAGAATTATTTTTTATAAGCTTGCTTATGCAGACCTACAGAACTAACATACAAACAAGGCCCAGTGTTAGAGGAATGGGAGGAAGAGGCTTTCTCTGCCTGACACAGACCCTGCTCTCAGCACCCCTGCTCTTGGGAACGCTGGTGACAGTGGCACAGGCGACATTACGGACCTCTGCTGAGGGTAGGAGGAGAGGCAGAGCGCAGCACTGGCACTGTGAGAGCGCAGCCTGCAGTGCCTCGGTGCTTTGTCATGGCTCCATTGCTGTCAGATCTCCACATAAAGTTCCTGAACTAGAAATAATCTCAACACTCAGTAGTTTAAGACCAACAGGACCAAAATGTGAAACCCTTTCTCCCTGCAGAATAGCAAGCCTTGATATTGAATTTTATAGGTGTACAGACACAAGAAAGGAGCATTGCTGGACTACAATTACTAGATGGAGGAGACTCACTAGTAGGTGTGCAATGAAAGGAAAGTTGCTTCTGAAAGACATGACATTTTATTTAAAAAGAAAAAAACACAATAGCACTACACAGGAAAGTACAATTTATTGTTGATTAATTAATTAAAGTGTTATACTTCCTGCTGAGGCTCTGCAAGCTAAGCTGCAACTCAGGTGAGGTACAAATTCCTAAATAACAAAAATGCTGACATAACAATATGCATATTGGAGTTACTGGATGTTGTTATCGTTGATACAAAAAAAAAGATAAACGATTGTTCTCCTAGAATTGTAGAACAAGTTATATGACTGCCAACTCACAGAAATGTGTATAGCAACTTTATTTACTTGAATTGTCTATAATAAGCAGTAAAGCTATCCTCACCGTGTGGTTCCAGCCTGCACAGGAGAAAAAAAAATTACTGTGAAATAGATCTAATCACTGCAAAAGCTTGACTGAGAGCCAAGCCTTTCACAACATAGGTGTTTCTCAAGTAAGAGTAGACATCCAATTACTTCAGCATTCTAATCCTAGGTAGGTTTTTTATTATCATTAATAATACCTGAATTGGTGTACTTCAAAGAAGATGTACAACAGGCAGAAGTGTTGCAGAGTATAATAATTGGATACCATTTGGGCAGCTGAAACATCTTTTCTGTAAAAGAGTTGTATTCAAACACAGTAGGAACATATACTTGGATAGTTTGAACACTGTTTCACATCAGATGACGATTCATATTTCTATTAAAGCTTTTTTCCTCAATCCCAGACTTGCTAGCATTTGGAAGTTGTAAGATATACAAAGCTTACTGTTTCCTCCACTTGAGTGGGCTGGGAGTGAAGGGAAGGAAGGGAAGAAAACCTACAAAGTGTCCCATCTTAGGAAGAACAGTCTGAGTTTGCAACAACTTCCTCTGCCAGAGCAAACAGCCACCCTACTCTGACAGCTGCAACAACGCGTGTGAGACGACACCAACAGCCTGGAAGACGGCAAATACAGACCTACTGCACTTACCCTGCTTTTCAAAAACATTCCCTTGCTATCTATGTTCCCATTATTCACCAGTTGGGACCAGTACTCATACTCAGTGGCACACCTGTGGAGTGAAGCATTTGGCTTCTCAGTTGGTCCAAAGGCGTGTCACAGCTGAAGGAAGTTAGGGATTCCTGTGTTTCAAAACAAAAGCAGAGGCCATGGTGACAGGAGAGGAACACACACTGAATCCACTGCAGACAGAAACAGAGGAAAGCACCAACTCTGTGTCTAGTGCGCCACATAGTCAAGTTTAATGAGTATAACCCAACCACACAGCTTTAGGCAGTCATTCTGATTAATCTGGCAAACCATCCCACAGATTAGCTGAATTAAAGTTTGGAAAGATGCTGTCAGGTCCATTTTACCAATACTTGTAGAAATTATTTTAAAGTGCCAAAGGAACATATTTTTCACCATGCCAGTAAGATTTCTCAGTTGCTTCTGGCTGCATAATGTACTAAACACCAAAGCAACCAACAGTGAGACTGAAGTTAAACTGCCCCACAACACACTTGTCTACTACTGTGCCATTTTGATGCAGCTACTTTGTTCAGTCTCTGAATCAGAATAAAAGAAATCAGATGGCTTGAATCCCACACAATTGTGAAAAAGCAGCTCATACCTATGAAGAGTACAAGCCTTGCATGGGGAGGGAAGAGGTCTGACTCGGCAGAACACCTGCAATCACCTAACAGGGCTGAACGGGAAAGGGTAGGTGGGATGGAAGAAAGTCCAACTCTTCCAACACTTATGCATCTGCGATTGCAATTGCCAACTATTTACCAACATGGTCAGTTTCAAAAAACGTGTCTAGACTGCACAGTACCCCCCAGTTCAGTAGTTACCAGAAAGAGTCCAGATCTCTGCACAGGACAGTTTGAACTACTTCTCATTTTCTATGTTTAGTTGTTTGACAAATTTAATGCCTTTGTAAGGGATATTGTACATCAGTTATTTTGCCAAACAAACACTAGAACTAATGAAGCCTGTAGCTCTATGTGACCCACAAGTCCCTGGAAGAGCAAGCAATGTCAGAACTGCGAGGAAGCAACTTCAGTTTCGAGCGAGACCACTCAGCACTCAGCAGAGAGGTACTTGCACACGAGGGCTCCTCAGGGCACAGGTGCATTCTCCTGGAAACACAGATTGAGTTCTCATATTTGTCTGTTCTTGTGCCAGATGCACCTTTGCTAAGCCCACTTGTGTGTCACTCAGAGCTGTATTTCTCTTTGCAAAGTAAATTAATCCCATCCCTCTTGTGCAAGGACAACCAGAGTGATACTCTGATACCTGGGTCAGATCAAGAAATCTGTGCACTACACAGAAGTTTGAAATACAAGTACTGAATGACTTTTTTTTTTTTTTATCTTGAAATTGAAAGCTTCTATTTAGAAAACAAGGTCCTCTATGTCCTTCTGATAAACTTCCAAAAGAGACAGTGGATTGTGGGGAATTGTGTCAGGAACAACTGACTGGGTATAATGATGTAGGATAGTCAGATGACACTGTGCCACTCAGTTAAAAATTATATACATAGCATTAAGTGAAACCATCTGTTCTGCCACAGCAGAATTATTTGCCATAACAGCAAATGATTTCCACAAAGGTAGGCACAAGGAAAACTTTTAATATGAAACTTTCTTTAGGATAATGTTTTTTCTCACCAGATCCCCTGACTTCTTATACCCTTTTTGGCCTCCAATCTACTTCATGACTACCACCCTAAGCCTTGAAAGACAGTGCTTTGCAGCGAGTGGGCTGCCGGTGCTGACAGACATCACTCCCGTGGCACTCTGTGTGCTGGTGCTCAGCAGAGCTGCGTGACAGGAGCTGGGAGCAGTGGTGTTGCGAGGGCACGGTGGGAAGGGCGGATAGCGGTCACCTCCCTACACTCCCCTACCCTTCCATAATGCTGCTGATAAGTCCTGACAGGGGCCGGCGCAGAGGGGACCGACTGCAGTGCGGCCAGCTGAGCCAGCACGGCATGCTGGGGGGATTCTGGGCACCCACGTCAGCCACCATTTCAGCCAGCCACGGGCTGCGCTTCACTCCGTGGTGCTAAAAGCAGGCTGACCCACTCAGTGGGAGCTTGGGGCCATACACAGTAGTTTTAACTGCATTATTTTATAGCATAAGCTATAGCATCTGTGCTGAAAGGAGGGCATTACTCAGTTCAGTATGAGCAGTTTTCCTTTCTGCAAAATTGTTGCCTTTTGTTTTAAAGAAGAAATGAGAATATGTTAAAAACATCAAGAATGCATCTGCCTTGATCCCCCACAAGCAGAGTCTTCTGTTCCATACACGTAAATGGTAAAATTACCCCCATTTCCTTAAGAGTCCTAAAGTGCTACAGGTATTTACACACTAACAAAGACTCCTCTATGTTAACAAGAGATTTCAATAATGTAGGGGACTGCACAGAGGCGGCTAGCAGAGAACAAAGAACACAGATGCAGAATAACAACTAACACATGGGAATTTTACCACATACAGAAAAAATTACAAATGTTTTTAGCAAATGCTGGAGTGAAAGATTTTCCAGTAAGAATGCCATTTAACAGCAAATTATTTCCTCCTGAAAGTGGATTCCCATTACAACAGCTTCAAGTTAACTATTTTAACAATGCATGCAAAGCTAACTTGAAAATACTTATATTTGCTAACACCTAAATTAGATGCTATCACTGTCAATGCAATTCAGTCTTTTCACAGAATCAGTTAGGCTGGAAAAGACCTCCGAGATCAAGCCCAACCTATGACCAAACCACCACTATGTTAACTAGAAAGACCATGCTACCAAGTGCCATGTCCAGCCTTTTCTTGAACACCTCCTGGGATGGTAACTCCACCACCTCCCTGCGCAGTGTGTTCCAACATCTAATCACCCTTTCCATGAAAAAACTCCTCTTCATATCCAACGTGAACCGCCCTTGGCACAGCTTGAGGCTATGTCCTCTTGTCCTGTCACCAGCTCCCTGGGAGACCAGCCTGACCCTACCTGGCTACACCCTCCTTTCAGGGAGCTGGAGAGATAGATACGGCTACCCCTGAGCCCTCTCTTCCCCAGGCTGAACATCCCCAGCTCCCTCAGCTGCTTCTCATAGGGCTCACCCTCTAGACCCTTCACGGCTGCCCTCCACTGGACACCCTGCAGCACCTCAGTGTCCTTCCTGCACTGAGGGGCCCAGAGCTGGACACAGCACTTGAGGTGCCTCACCAGTGCCGAGTATCGGGGGACAATCACTGTCCTAGTCCTGCCGGCCATGCTACTCATATAAGCCAGGATGCCACTGGCCTTCTTGGCCTATGCTGGCTCATATCCAGCAGCTGTCGACCAGCACCACCAGGCAGCTTCCCAGCCACTCTGCCCCAAGCCTGTGGCACTGCGGGGGTTTGCTGTGAGGGCAGGACTCAGCACTTCTCTTTGTTGAACTTTGTACTCTTGGTCTCTTGCCAATCGATCCAGCCTGTCCAGATCCCTCTGGGCACATTTTCAATATTTTCACTTGAATATCCAGAGAAAGTCATAAACTGTAAACTTAAGGTTTTATATATAAAAGTGAATTTGTTCTAGAACTCCTGGACCAGATAAGGAACCATTCTGATGTAATTTTAAACGCTAATTAATTTTTTTACTTTTCAGTACAGAGAATCAGCAGTTAGAGACTAATTTTTCTATAATGAGGATAAGACATTCTTTCTAGACAGGACACTAACTCAAGGCCAAGGTCTACAAACAGATGTCCTTATGATGTGCTTCAAGGAACACTTCCTCCATCATTTAAGCAATGGTTTCCAAAAGGTATTTTCCTTGCTCTGGACCTCAAATAACACGTGCAGTCTTTGTAATGTTTAATAATTGGCATTTCCGAGCCCATCCCTACGCTGGTGCAGCACAAGCGCCGCGGCACGGTTGGCGCTGCCCCGGGGCCCGGTGAGCGCTGCCGCCGCACAGCCCCGCCTGGGGCCGCTGCTCACCGGCGCTGCCTCCTCGCCCGCCTCTCCCGCCGGGTGCGGCCCCGCTCCCGAAAAGGGCAGTGCCGGCGCTGCCAGCCGCTGCCGACTAACGAGCTGTAAGAACCGTGTCGCGGGAAGTAAAAAAAAAAAAAAAAAAAAAAAAAAAA
>VZTE01001983.1:266243-331133 GCA_013397775.1 Eulacestoma nigropectus | reverse complement strand
GGGGAAAAAAAAAAAAAAAAAAAAAAAAAAAAAAAAAAAAAAAAAAAAAAAAAAAAAAAAAAAAAAAACAGTGATATTTTTGACTAACCGCCAGCGGGGCTTCCGGAGGTCCCGTTATCGATAAACCTTAACGAGGAACCCAGCGCTGCCCCGCTCCCCTCTCACGGCCGGCGGGCCGGGGCTGCCGCCTCAGGCAGAGAGCTGGACGCGCACCCAGCGCGCTCCAGGTGCTGATACACTGCTACAGAACCCATTACCTTATTCCACTCGTGTCTTAACGGGGTAAAGATCGACCGCTGGGAGCATTTATCAGCGTTCCTTTGCTTCGCATCACAGCTCCCACAGCGCTTGAAAACAGACCCGGGATCTCGTTATACTACGAATGACACCGCGGGTGCTGCCCTCACCTCCACGCCTGATGAGTTTGTTGCTGCCCAAGCAAAGCCTGGATGGCGGGGCCAGGATGGGGGGTGGGCAGACCTGCTGCTCAAAAGGCTGCAGGTGCTGCCACAGCAGGGCTTGCAGGAGCTCAAGGCCAGTAATTAAGACTTCTTAGGACCAGTGGTCTGATCACAAAGCAAATTGCTGCTGTGTTGCAGAGGAAATGGGTAAATGCTTCCACCTACGGCACTACCTGGAGCTGGGCTACAGGTGCAGCCCATAATTCACCCGCAGAGCACACACGCTGGTTCTGAGGAGCTGCAGCAAAGCGTAGCATGACATTTATTGAAGGTATTGATTCACACATTATTAAGAACACATGACCACTTTAGGAAAAGTTATCAGAAATACAAATATATTAAGAAGTAAACCACCATCTGGTCCACTTTTGTACATGCTAAATGTATTTTTTTCCTAGATCTGTCCATAGGTATGGTCAGTAGCCCTCTTTCTTTTGGCAGAGTATTCTATACAGACTGACCCGGCCCAGCACTGGCATTCGACAATAGAAATCATAGTGAATTTTAGAAAAAAAAAGACATGTGAACCTCCTATCCTAAAGCTGTTTGAGTCTGGCAAGCTAAGCTGGAAGCTGATCTTATCCTTATGGCCAAAAGTAGAACACAATGGAAGCCTCCTCCAAGAAGAGAAAATGTACAGCTTTTATTAGGTGTTACAGATAAGCAGAGTATGCTTTAATAGTCACTGTATGGACCAAAAGAGATATACAATTAATGTGAACATACTATATTACTGAACTAGTATTACCACAAAAATTAAAAATACTTCACCAGACCAAAAGACTGCTTTGATCTGGTAATTCTCAAGAGAGTTTTTTAATTGTTTACAAATATTCTTGTTACATATTCTGCAGTTCTAGAGCTGAGGTACTACAGCACAGGCATCAAAAATCTCAACCAAATTCCCAGTTTTTATATATCCTATGACTAAAACTTTTAAAAAAATCATTTCCATACAACTTCAATCTCAAATCTCTTAAGCCTCTTAAATTTGTCTTAAATTGCTGGATATCAAAAAACACTAACATACTTGCTCCTGAGGATAATTAGCCCCCAAATTATTTTTAAAGTATACCTGAAATACACTGATAATTTACAAACACGTTTCAGGGTTAAATGATTGATAAGTACACAAGTCTTTGGTAAATAATAACTACTCTGTTCTTTACTCAGTTAAAAAACTTAATTAATTTTAAAATCTAGATTAACTGATTTGTTTAATAATTATTTCTATAATGAATAAGGCTCACATGGCACAATGCTGAGTGGGATGAATGGCTGTATGTAGCAAAACCTGAATGATGTTTTCAGGCTACAAACCCTGTTAATACTGTTAGGTTCCTGCTCTGGCTCATTTTGGTTTTGTGCTGTTCAGCCAGCCCCAGGAATCTAGATCTGAATGAGAGCTTTCTAATGAATTACATTTCCAACATTTAAAAGTGTCAGCAATCTAGAAAATACTGTCCATTGCAAAGATACATTCTACAGTAGGTACTGGATTGCATGCTAAAAACTACAACAAACCAATTAGTTTAAGTTTGAAATAATACATTACAGCTGCAGTGTTTCCTAAAAATGTCTGCTTTACCACTTACGCAGTGTAACAGAAAAGCTATGCACTATGCATGCGCGTGCGAGCTGAGGATGACTGCTTGCTCCCAAAGGAAACCTAAAGGCACAGGACATAGGTAATGTGAATGAAAACCTGGAAACAAACATTGGCTTCCATTTTATTACGAGAATCCAATTAGGAAGTGAATGCCTAAACTGATATTTTACTGTTTGTGTACTAGATGCCTTCGCTTTGGCTAAAAGATACTATATCATGTCCTTTAAGAAAAATAGCAGCATTAAATAGATCTCGTCATTTCAGAGGAGAAATAAAAATATGTCTGCTTTAGGTTTGCCTTACAGAGTTTCGGGGTTTATTTTAAACAGGTCCACGAACTGATCCGTTTATTTTTGATAACTGTTACAGTTTTACTGTTCTACTAGATTTTTTTAATTATCTGCTGTGTTAAAGGATAAATTACATTTGAGACAATAAATAATATAGTTTACAATAAATAATTTTCAAGTCAAAGTATTGTACTTATAAAATAATGTAATACTGTAATAGAATCTTCAAGAAGAATTCCATTTTATATATTCTGCAGCAAAAATAACATTTCTAGTAGGAAGGAATTACTTATAAACCTAGTAAGATCTACACATTCACGTGTGTGTGTAAACAACTTAACAAGGTTTATTATGTTCCCAGAAAAGCTATGCTTTTACAGTAGTTTTTCAGCTAAATTTTATTATAATATGATGGTAGGAAATATTTAACAGTGCTTATGTTTAGCTCCATCACAAATTAAAAAAAAAAGAAATCGAGTGCTATTATTATTTACAAACAGCAATTTTCCTTTTACTTCACAAGTGACTGTATCTGTGTGTGAACAAAATGTTAGGGCGAGGCATTCCAGATGAACTGCGGCTAAGTTTGGATGAGGATGATTTCAGGATGAACAGTGAAGGTCTTGGCAATAAATACCTAGAAAGGATATGAAAATACAGCAAAGTTTACAGACAAAGCAACATTCAAGAGCAAAAGAATTAGTTGTTAATGTGCCAGACTTTATAATCGTTGTATGCAGGAAACTCAGTACAGTAAATGCTATTTATGAAACACAGATGGCAATAGGCACAAGCTAACTCAGAAAAGGAATCTAAAGCTCTGTTATATGAGGCTCAAACATCTTTCTAATCTTTTATGTTTCAAGCCATGAAATAAATAAACAATGGAATCCTGTGTAAACAATAGAATCCTGTTTAATTTAAACTGGGCAAAAACTGCAAATGACATTAACTAGCTTATAAAAAGTTGGATTGTAAAAGAAAAAAAATTATTAGAGATCAAAACCAATTTTCAGCTTTGGCTTCCAGCTCTAATGATCTAAGAATAGACATGTTATCATCACTACTGTAGTAAAGGAAGAAACGATCCTACAACCTAGTAATTCACATCAGTGACTATTTACCTTTTAAATTCAGGCAACTTTTATTTCATCTAATAATACAAACAATACTTTATCATATGCCTAGTATTAATTCCTAAATATTTTCATGCTATAATTACCTAATAGTTAATTGTAGAAGTCAATTAAGTGTGCAAAAATAACATCCATACTAAATCATAATTTCACAATGAATTATGTTAATGTTAGGATGGATTAACACAACACACTGTATAAATTATTGCTTAAAAATTGTTGTGCAATTCTAGTGAATCATATTGATTAATGACAAGTTAAAAGACTGGTCAGACTGATCGCATGGATAGAAACAGTGGCACAGTGCCAAGAGGAGACAATCTATATAAGAAAGTGTACACATGTGCTTTGTTTAAGCTTGAGAAAAACTTTATCACCAATATAGTTTTTAAACAATTTGTGAAAAAATAAAGTCTGATTTGGAATGGGTTGGTGAGCTTGACAGTTGACTATGTCCCAGACTGAGTCCTACTTTTGCTTGATGATACAGTAAAAAACTCTAATACTTCCCAGAGAATATGCCATGTATAGATAAGGGCATTTAGCAAACTGTAAGAACCTAGTGGTAGACTTTTTTTTAATTTTGTAACACAGGTTAATTTATGATTTTTTACACAGTTTGATTTTAGCTAATTTTTTTAAGAGACTTTGGTATAGTTTTTGAGCAGTCCTAATGTTTTATTTACTTAGTGGCTTTACAGTTAAGAGATAGAATTGAAAAGAAATTTGAGAAGTTACTAAAGAACTCTGTGGCAGTTTTCATTATCTTTTTCTCTCTCCCTGTACAAATAAATTTTCCAGCTAAAGAGGTATCTATTTGTAAACTGTGAAAGCTTTAGTTTCACAAACTTTTGTTTCCTAAACACAAACAACATAAAAAATTGGTTTGTGCTCAGAAAAAACAAAGTTCTTCAAATTAGATTTTATAAAGTCTTGAAAAAATTGACTTCTCATACATTTATTAAATTATACTCCGATATTTTCTTGCTCCACACAATTTTATGGAGAGTCAGGAAAACTATTATTAGTAGTGGAGATTCATTAAAAACAGAAAACTAAGTGAAAAGTGAAATAGTATTGTGGTTCTCCCATTTCTAGAAAAGTAGTTCATTACCCTTACAATTGTGGGCCGTAACAGACAAGAGCCTTTATTTCCATATGTGTCTTTCATTTCACAAATTCAGAATGTCATGGTTAACTGGCATATTGCTGTATCCATGTATAGATGAAACATTTATGGAGACTAATACAAAAACTGTAACTTTGATCAATCAGAGTTGTCCTGACACTCCATTACTGATATTTAGGATATATAGAGGGCTTAGATTCCTCTACCCTATGAAATTTATGAATAACTTCCATTCAGCATCTGAAGAAATACAGAAACTGGAGACAAGAAAGTTCTCTTGGACCATCCCTTCCATTGCATTCCAAATGCAAGCCTGTTAGCTGCAGTACATTAGAGTAATCTGATCAGTTTGAATAGTTTGTGGTTGGTCGTGATATAAAATTTTCTGCAGTATTAACAGTAAAGGCAATAAAAACTTCAAGGTTTTCCAGTCTTAGCTAATCCAAACGACTTTACCATACTCCTGCTATAGCTCAGTAGATGTTAATATTGAATATGATTGGTTGGTGGCTAACATACTTCTACTTTTGCTGTGATCAAACAATTCAGTTTCTGCTTGGCTTTAAATTATGTTAGAGTGTCTTAAGATCCACATGTCAATAACACATGGGTCCAGTGTATCAAATAACTAATCTGAGATATATCAAGTCAGCAATTAAGTCATAAAATAAGTTTAACAGATAATATATAAAAAATTTGGTTTTCACATAATACTTAACTCACAAAGCCCTTCTATGTAATAATATATGTAAGATATTTTATATAAACAAAGCATTTGTAATTTTATATACACAATAATTAAAATGGGATAGAATTTGGATCCTAAGTAATTTAAAACTGACATTTAATTCTCCACCTATGACTGTTGAACTGCAAATTGCTGACTGCCACAGTTGGAGCATTCTCAGTAATCCCTATACTGATAATATTATAACCCCTATTGTATCCAGTTGGGGAACTAAACCAGCCAATGGAGAATCAGGTAAGTGCCAAATAATTTTTTTACTATATGATGCTGTTTTGCAAGGTTTGAAAATATATTTATGCTCCATAAGATGGAATAATAAAACTTTCATTCTATAGGTTTTGGAAATCAACTTTGCAAAACTGTGCAATACAGTAAATCCGATGGCACTTACCTGACCCTTGGCTGGAGCTGTGCCCCTATAGCATCCCACTGCGACTGTGAAGCCAGAAGTATCTGACATGTTAGGATACCTCTAGGAATGCAAATCTGGAAACAGTGACTTTGAGGGATCTGAGAAGGGGAAGAAAGGAAATTTTCAGTTCACTTTATGGAAAGCCTTTGCTGCAGCTATTTAGGCAGTAGGCAATCAAGAGTTTAATAAGGGTACTTTCCCACAAGATGTGTATGTCAAGTTTTCTTTTGGTAGCACTTCATGACTGGGGTAGCGAGATTAGAAGGACTGAAAGTCAGGATCAAGGGAAATGCTGGGGAGTTTGCTGGGATTTTTTCTTAAATACAGAGTGAATCAGACTTAAAGAAAAGTTTGGTGGTAGCAATATGAACTGAAACCTGTTCCAGTACTATCCTTTATACTTATAATTTAGGAGGAAAATATTCAAATTTATACCTTGTATCATCCCAGTGACGGCTCATCCCAGTTGGGGATCCTCTTGAATCTGATGAATGTTTGTACACTACCAGCAGGCAGTGTTTACAAAGCTGCACTATTCGTTGGCAACACTGGAGTTGCTCAGGAGTAACCACCTCTGAGCCTTTACTGAATATGGTTTCCCAAGAGCTCCTATTATGGAAAAAGAAACAAATTCATGCTCTCTGTCACAAATTGCAATCTAAGAGCTTTACTGCTTTATATCAGATTTAACAACAGAGGAACAAGAGAAAAAGCATGACTTTGCCGTGTACAGGAAAGGTCTATACTATTTAACACAAATACTGGCAGATGCTGAGTCCAAAACACAAATTAAGAAGTTAATCTTTATATGGGAAATGTCCACTGCCATTTTTCACTTGGTTTGTTCCCTAAAGGCTTTACAGAGCCATGACTTAGGTTTAGCATGTAAAGATTTACTGTCACAAAATTGTGTATTTGTCTTACAACAGGAATAACAAAAAACATTTACTCTTTTTAACAGGCTAACACCTGAATGAAATTATGATATTAAAGGAATTAACAAACAAAATAAATTATTTCTAAACGTCCACACAGCATAATAATACTTCTATTTGAAGTACATGATACCAAGAAACAAATATTAAATTCATTTACAGGAGATTAATATGTGCTCTGCTTCCTTATCCAAAAAATCATATGATGAGAGTCTCTCAGTTTAGTTATTCAAATGCTACTTATTATTTCCTCTGGTTACATGGGGTTGGTGATCTATAATTAAGTGCAACTTGCAAAGTACATCTATAGAAAAATTTCTTATGTTTTATAAGAAGCCATTTTTCTTTGAAAAAAAAAAAGCCACCAAACCCTACCACACCAATATAAACCAGGTGTGTTTTAGCACAGAAGATCATAATAAATAGTTCTTTGCATACACTTCAGCATTCTTGTTTGTGTAGAATTCTGACCAAATTATAGATCATTCCATCTGTTTTAAAGGCAACATGGTGCCTGTGAAGACTTTTCTTGGTCAAAATTATTATCCAGTAGCACAGATGGTTTGTAAGCTTGAGGTTTTTTGTTTGTGTATGAAAGAAACACTTCACAGAGTGAGGAAAATTTGCTGCATCTGGCTTCAACATAGCATCCAGGACGAATTAGCCTTGCCCACAGAGAGCAGCAGTAGATTTCACAATGCTAGCATAGAAAGTTCATCTTTAAAACAAGATCAAAGAACCAGCAAGCTCACTCCTGCCTAGTGAGACTTTTTTAAATTGAGCTGCATTTCACTGTGAGGGTGGTGAGACACTGGCACAGGTTGCCCAGGGACGTTGTGGATACCCCAACACTGACAGTGTTCAAAGCCAGGTTGTATAAGGCCTTGAGCAACCTGGTCTAGTGGGAGGTGTCCCTGTCCATGGCTGGGGGGCTGGGTTGATGATTCTATGATTAGGATGGAATTAAGACCATTACTGACTAAAAGATGAGCTGTATGTATAGCTAACTGATTGGTCAGCCTGGCTCCTCTGTCTAGATGGTATGTTCCAGCCAAAAACATTCAGTCCTACAGAATTTTCATTGCAAACAAAATTTTCAATGATGCAAGCATTTCTCCTTAATTATAATTCATAAAATTGTTTAAGAAGTACTGTTTGTATACATCAAAACTGTTTAATTTCACAAACTGAATAATCACAGAATCTTTTAGGTTGGAAATGACCTCTTAAGATCATTGAGGCATACTACTACTTTTCTTTAATATATTTTTCTCAATTGTTTTCTGTCTGGGAACTGTCCACATGTATTTTTATATGGAAATTAATTTATTGTCTTTAGTCTTTCCTCAAAAAGTCATGTAATGGTTGGCAGAAAGCAGCAAGATGAAGGTCTAAGTATTACATTCATTCAATAGACTCACATTGCTACACATAATTATATTATAACTCAATCCATAAAACTCAGAAATCCTGTAGAAGAAACTTTCCTGATGAATTCCTTAGGTTCTGGACTTTGAAGTCTGTGATAACTTTTCTACAGTTAAGAGGCATTTTTTCAGTGACAAATAATATATGGCCCACTGCAACCATGGCTGACTATGAAGTAGTGCTATACAGTTACCCTAATAACAAAAGCTGAGATTTGGAAACACACACATGAATTTTAATGAGCTTTCATACAAATGTGCCTGTGCAACCTCCTCTGTGTATTAGACAGATTCAGTTTATTCTCCATTACACTGCAATCAACAGGGATCAAGAGTTCTGTTTCCTAAGTTTAATTGGTAATGCTGTAACTTTAGCTTCAATACATTAGTAAGAAATCATGGACTCCTCACCAGGTAGAAAAAAAGGGTATTATACTTGATTGTGCAATATGGTCAATTATGTGTTATTCTTTTTATAACCATCTGAAGTCAACTGGTTCTACTAGTTTTCTCCTATTAGTTTTAATTGTTTATTATACAGTAAAACAAATGTAGCTTTATGAAACCATCTACATCACCTTTTTTTCACAGAGACTTTCTTTGTTCTTTCTTTTCACTAAAATAGCACATACCTAGCAGAGATCTAACCAGCAAGAGGAAACCTCAAGGTCATTAGCTCCACTCTTCTCCCAAGACATGTATCTTATGACTAGTGAACATACTCCACTCCTTAATATATAGTATTAGTACAGTATTCCATATGGTAATGTTGTTTCTGAATCAGCACAGTAATACCCCTTTCCCAACGTTTTTCTCCAAATTTTACACATGCCCTATGTTTATTCCAATCTCTTCCTTAAAATGGCACAATGAACTTGTAGGGAAGAGTGATGAGAAGCTGGCCTCTGCAACAGAGGTGCTGTCATGAGTTCTCAGTTGTGTGTTATACAGCAAAAAGGATGCTTGTAACTAAATAAACAACATACTGGCAAGGTGCAAACAGCTCTTTTTTCTTCCATGAATTCTGTATTAAGTATATTACATGCAGAGTGATTGCTACACATACCGGATATTTATATATTACTTTTACAGTATTTTTAGAATCTTTTACATAACAACTCCTCTTACAAGGAACTGGATCTTTGTCAAAGAATAGCTCCACTTACAATACTTTATGACAACAAAAGAATTGAGCTTGTACTCCAGACTTCCCACACCTCTGCTAGCATGAAAAAAAAGAAAAGAAAAAAAGAAAAGACTCCTAATAGCTTGCACAACAACAAGCCTTCAGCAATGAGAAGATGATGGGAAAAGACCTGTTGATCTTTTGGACCCCTCAGATCCCTCTTCTTCTTTTCTATTTTGCAGGGAAACAATTAACAAGGGTATTGTATGAGTTCTTTACATATGACAAATGACTATATGTGAACAACCTATTGACTTTATTCCTTTGTACATACAATATCCAGCAGCACACTAATTGTTGTGGTATATTTTCAATTCATCTTAGAACACCTTATGCAAGCTAATCAAACCCCCTCCCACTCTTTATACACTTTATATACTAACAGAGAAAATGTCCTTTTCTTGTATGCAGTATCATTCATATTTAAAAATTTGTATTCTTACGTTATGAATAAATTGGTGGGTGGGAAGAATTGTTTTATATCCCTGATATGATCCCCCAAATCAATATTTCTACCAATGCCTTTGATTTCGGGAATGTAGATTCTGAAGTGTAGGTTATTGAACGTACTTATATGTCCAGATCTTTTCTTCTCCATAGCAAACTTGTATTTGCTACTCAAACCAAAAACACCTGCTTACCTCTGGGTGGACACTTCCTATTCCACATATACTTAACTTTCTACCAGTATGGGAAACAGTGAATGTAATCCAGCACAGAAATTTGAACTGTTTATTTGTAAATCACAGAAGTGATATTGCATTTGGTGTGAGATGTCAGCTGCACTTGTGACCAAACTCTTCCTTTCTGAGTCTGGAGCGCAAATAGATATGACAGTGATTTCTGTTGATGGCAAATCCACATTTGACATAGTGGTGTGGCCTTAAAATCATGCACCATCCAGTAAATGAGTTGACTTAAGGCTCAAATATTTTGAATGTTAGATTTTTTTCTTCCTTAGATTATTTTATTTGTAAATACATTACTAAATGTTTGATTCCATTTCTGAAATGGTTGGCTTTGATTGCTAGATTTAATTCTACTATGTATCTTAAGATGCTTTTAAAACAAGTTCAATGTATTACAGCATTCTTGTGAATGAAAACGAGCAACAAAGTATGCCAGCATTGATTGTAATTGTGAAGTTATGAAGAAGACTAAGAAAAGAAAAATCAGCTTACCCTGAATTACAGAAACAGTTCCATAGGCCTTGACCATGGCTCCAAAGTAAGCGATTAAATACACGGTTAAAAAGACGGTAGAGATGTAAATTTTCAATGTCTGGAGCTTTCCAGACATGCTGTAGAACTGCACGGACACTTGTTCTGACTATATCTAAAACCTAGGAAAGAGCATTCCGAGTAAATCAAAGACATTGCAAAACCAAAACCCAGCTGATGGCTGATGCCCTGCACGCACACAGACAGGTATACCTGTAGATATGACTGCATACCTATACATTCCTACAGAGGTCTATGATTCATTTCTGTGCATTCATCAGCTAACTTTTATTATATGTTCTTTCTGTCAATAACATTTTGCAAAGCCAAATCAAAATATTTTATTTTATTACAGAAAAGTTCATTTCTATTTTTTCAGTCTGTTCAACCCTACCTCATTTAAATGACAGAAAGAGTAAAAAGAAACAAAATGGACACAATTACAGACTAGAAACAACTTAATTAACAACCCAAATATTGCATATCTTCTTTTCCCACTCCCTTGTAAAATACCATCTATTTCATGAAGAACTGAAATGTCCTGAAAAACTACTAACTGTCTTCGGTTTAATGTCTGTTTAAGCTCAGCATTACCCAGGATCAAACCATATTAGTGTACCTGGCAGGAGACAGTGTAGTGACATCAGTAAGTAAGAAAATAATCAGCAAGATGTCTAAAATAGAAAAATTTATCGACACGCTGTGGATTTATTACATACAGACTATATTTAAATGCAAGAGCATAAAGGCTAAGTTGCATTCAGTATAGTGGTAGACAGCTGCACATCCAACTCATCAGAGTCCTCACGGATACACCTCTGCACATCCCACTGAAGTGGGGCATAGAAGGAAGGTGGGATTCATCACACCTGCTTTTAAATATCTGGGCCTTCTCTTAAGTCAGTCCTCTCTGTTCCCTTCATAATCACTGGAGAGAATCAGGAGTGTCTTGGATTCCATCTATTTAGATACTACCAGTAAGTCTGGGAATAGTTTTGTGACCAAAGTAATATTTAGGCCCCATATTGGCCCTCTGAATAGAAAATCTGTAAAATCTGTCATCCAAAAAAGCCTATGGTGCATGTAACCTATTAACAAAAAAGCCAGTTAAATCAATCAAACTTCCTTTAAAGGAAACACCCTCTCTGCCTCTTTTGCATAACAGCATCTTCCAAAAACCAATCAGACTCAAGTGGGTGGTAAACAGACGGAGGTATTTGCTGATTTGGTATAAGATTTTGTAAACTAGAAGGCACAATGTTTTCCTTGGAAACTTTCAGCTATGTATGACAAACTGATTCACATGGTGAATCATGGCTCTCAAAAGGTGAAAGAGATTTAGTAGAATAGTTAAATATGCAAGCATGGTGTGCAATTGCCATTTTTAGGTTCTGCATAACAAACTGTTGTTTATAAATAGTCTGACAGTGAAGGAAACAACGTTTAAATAAACAAAATGCTTGCAATAGCACAAGGAAGCTGTGTAGTATGCCTAATGGGCAGAAAATCTATAGATACCCAATAATGAGAGACTTGATGAAATATGCTTTTTCCATGTTATTTAAAATGTTATTTAATATGTTATTTCCATCTTTTTGAAGACCTGGGATTAGTCTGCATGCACAGGTTTTGCACTAATCCCCTGCACATAATAACCCAACGCAAATACAATACTGCCCTCTCTGCTGGGAATCTTTATGAATGCGGGTGTCCAACGCACTAAAACCCACACCCATGGCCTCCTCCTCCCAAAGAGTGAGATAAAAAAAGTAAGATATTAAAACCTAAGGGTGCTGATCTTTTTTAGTGACAGAAAGAGCTAAACCCAGGTTTTGGACTGCCCCATGCCTGTAGAACAGGCCCAGACTTTCAGACACTTCCTGAGCAGCATTAGCCTTTTGTCTTCATGCTTCTCAAGCACTTTTCCTTATGTCTCACCTGTCCAAGGCTTTCCCACACACATGGCCGGTGTCTGTGGTCATCTGAACAACACACAACACACCCATCTGAACCACCTTAGTCACTCAATCACATAAGGATCAGCCATACATTTCTCTGCAATGTTACACTGACTAATAGTATCTCCCTGTGTGAAAAAGAATAATTCCACCCTGTACAAACTCTCTCACTTGTCCAAAAGACATAAGCTGAGAACAACGATGCCAATGTAGAGCTTTTTCTTTTACTGTAGTACCTGGAGTTGAAGAAAACTAAGAATGAAACATCTTATAGCAAGCCACAGGCTGCCAAGTACTCTGGAAAAAAAGTCTTTCTTGCTGTTTTTATTGTGCTGATATTGTCAATATGCCAGAGCAGGAAATGTGCCAGTTAATTGTCCTTAATTTGCAAACATTGCAAAAAAAATCATCCATTTAAGAAAAGAGATGAGGTACTGCACAAAGGCTGGAACTTCATGAAACCTACATCATCATTTTTCTAAGTTAATTTCCCTAGCTTGCCTTCATCTTTCTGTTTAATTTACATCATTTACTTTAACAAAACAAATTATCTAAGTGTAACAGAACAAGATGTTATGAAAGGACATATTCAAAACCCTCTGGTAACCATCAAAACACTTTCAAAGAAATTATGTAAAATGATGCAACATAAAGCAGTTGTAACTCCTCCCATACAAAAATCTTTTTTTCTTGAAAGTCTTAGAAGTTGAATTTCTTTTTAACATGAATTGATTTAATTAGTTTACTCTCAACTTGCTTCTGAATGCCTCCTGCACCTGCACTGTAGTGACAGAATATTACACACTAAGAATATGAGCGTAAGTTTGATTTTTCTACATCATGTTGAATAATTGTTCAGCAAATACAGCTGTCAGGGACGAACACTGTGAAATCTAGTACATTGCCCAGGTATTTTCTTCTTGTCTGTTAGAATTTCCCAGTAAGTAAGAGTGAAGGGGACTGAGATTCTCTTTTGTATTTCACAAAGTTGTGAAAGGTACCTTTGAGACAGATTCCTTACTTGCATAAATATTCTCCACCTTGCTCACTTCTCCTTCACCCACCTCACTGGAATATAAAACATACTTCTTTCAGATCAACAAAAGACATTTGGCAGTCCTCAGCTGCAATGTCATTGTCAAAGTTAATCCGTTTTTATAAACTACCCTTCTAAGAATAACGATCTGATTGCTTGAAGGGATTGAGGTTAAAAGCAGTTAAAAAAAAAAGGCAAATCATTTCCAGTGCAAGCAAAGATGAAGGGCTCACCAGTGCTTCAGGAATTATAAGTCTCCTAAAGTTGTAAAAGATGTCCTCACAAGAAGAGCAGAAAGTCCACATTTCTGATTGTGCTGTTTTTGTGAGTAACAAGCCGGCACATCAATCCTTATCATCCTGACTTTGTATATGTGCCCTTGGTTTAAAATGACTGCCAGTCAAATAAAGGGCAGAACCACCCTCTATTGGAGGCTTTCTGAAATAATGCTTAAAGGAGAAAATTCTTTGCTTGGTAGGCCTATTTATTATTCAACATGATCAGTTCTAATACTGTGGGTCAAATACTCAAACAGCCAAGTGCAGTATCACTACTTCTAATGGAGTTTTAATATGCCTGGTCTGAAACTGCTGACTGGGGTAGCCCTTATCATTCAAATCTGCCAAACGAATACACTTCTAAGAATGTTAGCTAAAGCTTAGGTATTTAAGCACTAATTATTTATTTGTTTGCTTTTATTTCAGCAGACTAATTTTTTGAGAAATTGATTTTTAAATTATAATCCAGAACAATCACGCTTCTCCAAATATAGAGCAACATAATTTCCTACAGTAGAATTAATGCACATATATCTAAGTATCAATAGCCAGTACTTTTGCATCTCGAGTCACTCCCAGCCACTGCTAAACGCCAGTAGAAACATTGCTATGCATCTGCTTTAGATGACCTTACGAAAATGAAGTATGTCACTTACTTTTCGTTGCTTTGCTGAATCCAGTTTTACCAACCAATAGGATGACACTTTTGTTTTATGATACTTCCAATTATCCATAATCTGTAGCCATTGTAAAACACATGACAAAAAATACACATGAAAACAACTGAAAGCTGGTCTTTCATTCATGAGCACTCCTAATGCTTAAAAATGTGAGCATCTTAAAGACCGCTGTGAGAAGTTTTCTCTAAAAGAAATAGCTAAGTATTTGCGAATTTATGTGGGGCAACATTTGCAAAGATCTGTGTGATGCTTCAGTTCAATCCTACCCTTTTTTCTACTTGATTCGGACAATCGTACACTACAAAGCAGTTAGAAAGTTGTCTTGACTGACTCAGCTCAGATTTCTTGAGAGCAGTAAGTTCAATAATGCATAACTGCTAATCTATTTAAATAGTGAGGGGTTTTGCTGCATAAGGGACATTAGACATACCTGGAAATCATCCTTTCTATAAATCATCATATATGAACTGCAACACTCTCCTTTCACAAAATCTAAGTGCTACCAAAATAGTTCAAGATGCGAACCTACATTTTTATTCTCCTTTTGTTATTTTATCTTTGTGTTCTACTCCAGACCTTCAGCAAGTTCTGTTTCACCGGCAACCAATACACCAGTACTCATTCTCCTCCGTATGCATTATTTCCCATCAGGAACCGGTTACGGCCAGACGAATTTTAGGAGTTCTGCCGTAGGAAGCGGTGTCTCACCAGGCTGGCGCCATGTGCGGAAGCACCGCCAGATGGAGCACTCGCACTCCCTCGCACAGAACTGCGCACACTCACAGGCATCGGAGACAACTTTAAATGAAGCATTTTAGCTCTGCTTCTGACATGTCCAATCTGCTGGTTATGGATGCTATCTTCCAGCATCACCCAAATCAACCATCATTACAGAAGAATTCCCTTCCACTCCAATGTAGCTGCAGAGATTACTAGAGACATAATCAACATTCTGAAAGCTCACAGAGCTCAGGACATTTCTGGCCAGATAATAAATCAGATGAATTTTAACACACCATGAACTGTGCTCACTACATCAGAACAGGGGTGTTAATTTGAATCCTTTCATTTTTCTTCTAAACTGAGAAGAGAACTTCTGACTTCATTTTTTTCTTTTCCATCCTGCTAGCTTCTTTGCATTAAATACTTAGAAGATATTCAGATATCATGTAATTTCTGCTTATTTATATTAATATTAAGTATTGGGGTTTAATTGACCTTTAGTTGGGCATCGTTTCACATGTCTTTGATACCAAACTACAAGGTTCAGGACAATGCTCGATGTGAGAAAGGCTAACTTGGTAGACTACAAGAGCCAAAAAGCGTGTGACTGGTGTTCTTTATGACCCTCAAAGCTCCATTCTGCCTGCAGCATACCATTCTGAGTTCTCTAGTATGCCTGCCTGAGAGCAAGTTAAACAGGTCAGGATCTGTTTTAACAATATCAGATGAAATATGAATTGTAACATTCTTCTTGGCTTACTTAAAAGTTTGAACTTCCTCTACAATGAAAAACTGAATTTTCCTAACCCTCCTGATTATTTCTCATATATTTTATAAGGACATAGGAATGTTTTCGGTGCTGCTCTTTTAAGGTCAGAGAGTATGCAAAGCTCCAAGCTTTCAAAATCTTTTGAGTTATCCTGAGTTCTGGAAGTTTTAGGGCCACAGGAGCTAATGAATCATAGATTGATCTTTTTACTTTACTTCATTTCAGTAGCCTAAACAGTGTCTAGACTGTTCTTCTTTCTTATTTATAGATACTTACATCTTCTATAATTAATTCAGATTCTTCGTTTGTTTTTCCTGGGAACTTGATTCTCAAGTCATTGATAAGGAGAAGAGTCTCTTTTGTCAAAGCAACTTCTTGCTCTTTTGTTTTCTGTTGCAGCAAAGACTCATTCTAAAAGCCAACACGAAGCAGGGAAAAACATTTCAAGTGTGCCATTAAATCACTTTACAAAGATGTTTGCTTGACAAAAAAAATTCTAAATAGAGTGACAAAAAGTATATTATTAAAGTGCATAGACGTATTATCTAATACAGAACTAATATATATCACTTACATTAATGCATAACCATTACTTAGAGTTGCCAAGAAATCCAAGAGAAACAGTTTAAATGTAAGTTTGTTTGAAATAGAATAAACAAACATATATTCCATATTTATGGTGCCCACAATTTAAAGTATAAATTTGAAATTGAGATAACAGACATTGAATTTAAACTCAAGATAATGAAAAATATTCTTAGTCATTAAAAAGCATCCTTTCAGTTCCTCACTTCAACAATTTAATACAAACTGTCAATATATCACAGGGCCAAGATTTCAGGAAGCATTAAAAAAGACACTTTCCTCTTACTTTAGTCAGTAAGGGGTCTGACAGTGTCTTCAGTTGTCCAGAGTTTCGTTTAAAATATTGGTGCTTTTTATACCAACACTGATCTGAACCCCTACAGTGCCTGCAGAAGACCATCTCTGGAGGGTTTGGGGGTTCTTCTTTAAAACATGACACACTAGTTAGAAGTGTTTCTGATCCTCTTTCTTTACTTTCATATACTTTTCGCATTTTCACATTTGCAAGACCAAGTCGCCTAATTTTAATGTTTTTCAAGGGTGAAATTCAAAATTTTTAGGCAGTTCTAATCTTTGTATCAATACTAAAGGATATTTTTATTTAAGTGAGTGATAAATATTTTCAAGTGCAAAAAAAATACTTTGGTATTTGATACATATTAATGTGGCTGAAATAATAAGATAGCAAATATTTTCAAACCCACTTTTGTTTATAATTCCTATAAGAATATGTCTGTAATTCCCAACTGTAAGTGATTTATTTTAAATTTTGTTTCCCAACCTTTAGAACATTTGGATCTCAGCAGACTCCAAAAATGGCAGTGTACTGCTCTTTTCTTGCCCAAAGGATAGATAAACTAACACTTTATCATGCACAAATGATTTCTTCTTAGTTAGTTGCAGTTTATCAATTTTAATGTTATTCTAGCAGTAATATATATTATATTATTCTTAGTTGCAAAAATAATTATGAACAGAGTTCCATTCAGAATACAGTGCTAAATTATGAGTAGTTCTTATCCATTCTGTAAGTAATTTTATTCACATCATTTTTAGGAAGCATGACCTAAGCTCTATCACCCAACGTAATTGTTCTGCACATCAAGATCATTTCTGTGGTGGAGCTTTCTCAATGAAAAAGAGAGTACGCTTTCTTACTAATGTTAATTTAAGCCAGTAGCCCATTTTTAACGTCAGATGGTAAGAGACTGCTTTTAATCCTTCAGTAATTTGTATTTGATATAAAGTTAATGTGAATAGAAAAATCTATATTAGCACTGTCTCATTAAACTCTCAGAGTACATCATGATGATAAAAGGGTACTTTTTAAACTTGAGATAGCTAATGCGATAAAAAATACCTTTAACACGTTGTTGTGAAGACACTATCTTAATGTCTTTCCAATTCTATTAGCTGACTTTAAAGATGGAAAACCATGTTAAGGAGTATTTCACAAGATGTCAGCACACAATTTTAAAGGATCCTTTTTCATCATTTAGACAAAGCCTCACAGGCAAAACAGACAATGAGCGTTCTACTGGATAAAAATGATGATTAGAGATAGTAAATACTATGAAGCAAGTTAATTAGCATTAGAAAAGGATTTCTCACAATCAAAGCTCACCACAATACAGAGAGGCTGCAAATACGGGTTAAAAGTGCCAATTTGTTTTGCCCCATCTCCGCACAAATTATTTGGGTGATGAAACATATAGGTCAGGCATCAAAGCATGAATGGAAACCAGCACCAGCACGCAGTGCAATCCTGAATGAGGCTGGAGATTGATTCCTGCAAACATTGCCTAGGGGTAAGTGAATATGGGGTCCATCATACAAACACAAAAGAAGAAATGCCTGGCCTGTGAAGGAGATACCAAAGAGGGAGACAATCTGCTAACAAAATGAAAAAATATACATGGTTCAGAAGTACATTGTGAAAGTACAACTAATCACACAAACTCTAAACAATTAAAAGGGTTTAATCTGATTTATTAATTATTTGAATTAGTTGCTTGTCTGTCTCATGGAGAGGGTTCAAATGAAAGACACTTCCTTTTTAAAAAAAAGAAAATGGCTCCTGAGTCAGTTACTGCAGAGGCAAATCCTGAAGACCACAAGCACTGTATAAATTTTCAACTGTTCACTTTGGAAGTAGAGCTCTACTGCACATGCAAAATAGGTACAGTAGGTTGAAAATTAACTTCATCTTCTACAATGGACAGCCATACAAAGACTTACTAATGTTTTATTCTGGCACACCGTATTTACCCTTGGACTAAACACTGGGTTTGAAATCTGGATGTATTTTTGTTAGTGTAAAGATTTTGAAGGTAGGTCAGCCTTATTTCAGAACCAGCAGCCCCCAAACAAATCATGGAAAATTTTTAAGAGAGGTAATGACCCTTTGTGTCTTTAAAAGCCTATTTAGGAGTGGAAGTTTCCCCTTTACAAAAACTCTTAAGATTTCCATTTCCACAAAATGTAACATCTCTAATGCTGCACCAGGAACACTGAAACACGACAGCTGGCACTCACCCCATGTCACATATAGGTTTAGAGATATTATACGCTTGGGTGTCTGTCAAAATAATCTTGACTACAGTACCTCAAGTTTTCTGATGTTGCAAAAATTACTAATGTATTTATTGAGTTTTAGAGAAAGATGGAACACATTTTGAATGCAACTACTCTGTTAACTCACCCCTGAAGAGTTCATAGTTCCCAGGGTGGGTGTCTGAGAGACTCTGGCTGAAGATGGGCTACGACTTAAAGAGTGAGACCTGTTCACTGAGGATGTTCGCTGCATTTGGAGAGATGCTTTGGCTGAAACGGGGCGCTGCTCAGCTCCCTGGGACTGCATAGTGAGTATTGATATGGAACGAGGGCAGCTCACAGAACGCCTTATTGGACCTGTGGATGATGTGGGGGAC
This sequence comes from Eulacestoma nigropectus, assembly GCA_013397775.1. Taxonomy (NCBI): domain Eukaryota; kingdom Metazoa; phylum Chordata; class Aves; order Passeriformes; genus Eulacestoma; species Eulacestoma nigropectus. The sequence goes on along the minus strand of VZTE01001983.1, from coordinate 311,621 downwards.
GAATATGATGGAGACTTTGCATTTTTATTTGAAGGTTTGCAGTTCATTCTACCTGCAGACAAAATAAATGAATGGTGTTATTACTTATTATTCTCTTAACGCCCATTTTTCAGTCTTTGCAACTAACAACACATATGATCAATGTGTGCACATATGCTCTACTACAAACTATATATGTAGAATTCAGTCATGTCAGATCCCCTAATAATACAGAATTTACATAGTTCTAGGAACATTTATTTCTTCCTCTTATTCACCTTTAATCAGGCAGACTCCAATCCACTATAACACGCATGAGATTTATGAGAGGGGGCATATGCTCTTTAGGTCTAAAAGTATGTGACTTCTGTGTGTGGTTTCCTGACTATAATTCAGCTTTCTGTTAAATAAATTCTACTACGAAAAATAAAATTTTAGAAGCAGCACTACACATGTGCAATTACATTATCAAATTCTTTGAGACAATACACCACTAAAACAAAAAATAACATGCTATATAAACCAGTGCTTAACCCTGAGATACAAAGGTTGGCACATTCTGAAAGACTGAAGAATTTCATATAATTCATCGTCAGTGCCAGACTTCCTTGGAAAAGTGATCATTTAACTTACCTGATCGTTCCAAAGATTTGTATTTATTTTCTTCAAGATCATATGAAACTTTTTTCTCTTTTTTTTCATTGTGATCTTCCTTTTCAGTTTCTTCTCCCGATTCTGACACACTGCTCCCGCTATCACAGCTACTGTCACTACTGTGGTTCTTAGGTTTCCTTAAGGAAGGTGCACTTTCTGGCATAGAACACAAGGGCTAAAGAAAAAAAAAGCAAAAACACCCAAGAAATTGAACTGAATCCCAAAGAAACAACCAACTATCACACTAGATCCTTGATTCAGGCAGGTTCAGACAGGATTTACACAACTATAAACCCTCCCAAATTAGATTGGAAGTTTGTCCTAAATTTTAGAATAATTGCTTAAATATTTCATTAAATTCACTCCACAGTAATTCTAGTCTTTCTCAATGAAGAGCAGCATAATATAGTAAGGAGGGGGGTGGGGGGTAAATTATTTTAAGTATGAATTGCACTAGCAAAATATTAAAACCAAAAACTAAAAGTATGTTTATGCAATCCCAAGCTGTTAGACCAGATAAGAAGTTAGAGAAGAATATTGCATTAAGGAGAGCCCTGATGATTGCTGTTACACAAAGAATATGTTGATACGTATCTGTCTGCCAAAGGGATAAAAGTAAGGTGCCTCAACACATATTGCTGTCTTAAAATAGCTGTCCTAATCATGAAATGCTGTGTATCATGAAGACATATCGATCAGACATTCCTGAGGAGTTACACAAGGTATAACAAACATTTTCAATCACAACTCACAGGGGCTTTAAGGTAGATCTTATTCCACTTATGATATAAATGTTCCTCACACATCCTACAGTAAACAATATCAATTAAGAAAGAAGAATAAAAAGAAAGATCAAAGAAATTACAAAAAGCAATAATGACAAAAAATAGCTAGATCTGGGTATAAATTGACATCTTAAAGTAAGAGCTATCTGATTGCTTAGCAAATCTAATCACCTTGATTTTCCCCTTATGCTAACCTAATTTTTCTGTGATTAAACTCATCTGATCTTATATCAAAATAATTAAAATTAAAATTAATTTCTCATTTTCTCTACAATATCTGTTTAGTTCCTTAGTCCGTTGTCCTGCACACACGGGTAACCCTGACAGAGTGTAGGTGTCAGGAGCCCTCTAGAGGCTACAAACAAACCGGACATTTCCAGAATGCATTTCTCCATCTACACAAAACTCAGTGATATTTTAAGTGCAGGAAAAATTCCGTGCAATTCTTGATTTCTTTTTTCCTACACTGAGTTCCTAATCATGCTCAAATAAATATAAGGCTGAAACTCCTAGCAAATATGGAATAGTTATTACATGCAAAGCTTATTTACACACACACACAGCCCTGTACCTCTCCTATGTATAGATAAGTATGTGTAAATTCAGATGTTTATATGTGTTTCTATGTATGGAGGAGGATGAGGAGGAAAATATCTCTCTCTCCTAACTATTCCAGTTGTTTTGTTAGTTTTCTGAGTCCTGACTGAGTTTTTTTTCCAAGGAAGAGTGCAGTGCATCTGATCTCCTAAGAGTAGCTTCTGTCAGCAGGGCAGCCACTGAATTTTAAGAGGGGACAGACTTCATGACCTTCTCAAAAAACCTTTCATGTTGGGTTACATGTCATGAAAAGTGCCAGTCATGTGGTTGATTTTTTTTCTTTTAGATCTTGCATATGTTACTATTTTAGTATGCAAATAGTTCTGTATTTGTAGGATTTTATGGTTACAAAATGAGGTTTATAGCTGGATTATTCTCCTACCTGACAGACTGACAGGCAGCCAGTAGCAAGTTCTACTGCCTGCCTGACTCACCAGATTTCTATACAGATATTAATTAAATTAATTAAATCCATATTATTGGCCATATCCACCTTAACCCTCGCAGGAAAGGGGTGATGCTCTTTTGGTGAGAGATACAAGGACCACCTGCCCGGGCACATGTATTTCAACGGGAACACACTGAACATTACGCAACCACGGAAATCTCTAGTTCACTGTAGGCAAGGTTGAAATGATTGAGAAATGTATCAGGACCATAAAGAAGATGCAGGAATAGGAATCCTGCATAGCATGAAGTGTGCACAGTGCAAGGAAAAGAAATACTCTCCCTGGATAAGCTAATTTCATTGTTTTCTGTTTTGATTTCATCAAATTTAGGGGGGAAAAAAAAATTTTGGTCATAAGCATCTTTTTCTTTCTGCTTTAAGTGCAAACAATATTGTACCAGTAGAGCAGCAGTAAGCTACACAATCCATTTGCCTGCTATAGAAGAAGACCATGGCATATAGTCTTATTCATAAATTAATCAAAATTCATCTTAAAACTAATTGAGGGAGGTTTCTCAATTTGGGCTTAGTATCCTATTAATGTTTAATTAAATGTTACAGCCTTCAGCCTGGGAATGCTTTGTGAGCAAGGGGTGTATAGGTAGGCTAGATCAAGTCAGTGTGCATACAGGCAACCAGACAGATGCTCTCTGAAGGTTGCTGGGAAAAGACAAGCTTCTTTTCCCTGGAAAAAGGGAAAAAATGTGACTGAGACGTTAAACTTGAATTAACTGATCCCATGTTAAAGAACTGAAAATGCAACTTCAAGGAAAAGAATCCCTGTAAGAATGTGGACTGAGTATACTGCTAGGGTGGACTGTTTTTTTTTTTTTTCTTATTTAAATGAATCCACCACTATTAAAGCACGAGCTCACAAAATCCCCATATTTGTAATGAGGTCCCGGCAAATCCATCTTAATACCAGATTGGGCATGTAGATCCTCTTTCCAGAATGCATGCCTGTAATAAGATGTAGCTCTTTGGATTCTTGCACATATCTAAAGTACCTCTTCAAGCTCAGAACAATTGTCAGCATTCATTTTGTACAGAAATCCACAGATTTGTACACCATGTCATCAGAAACATAAAACGCTGTAAAAAAATTTACATGCATCCATAAACAAATCCATCAGAGCTCAGAACATAGATGTAGGCTCTTCTAAGCAGACTTGACCTAAAATGTTTACAGGATATAAAAAACATACTTATTCTAGCCAAGCCCAAACTATTTATCTTTACTGGCTTAGAGATATGCAGTTTATTTAAGGCAAAGACTCACATGAACTATGCACTCAAGCAGAAAGCATTAAGCTAAAAATAACGCATATTCACATTAAAAGCAGATTTTGGATACAAAATGGGTTCCAAGATATACTGTACCACCCTCTTAGCAAGTGAGCAAGCTACAGATATATCAAAATTATAATTAATTCTTTGGCCTTCCATAATGCCTTTTATCCCATGATCTCAAAAATCCTAATTTTGGCACTAATCAGTTAAAGATTAAAGCATTCTGTTGAGATCCACTATTGACATGAAAACCCTTTCACACACTGAAATCAATCAATCTCTCATGTAACAGTTGTTGCCACGCATGGCAATTCCTCAAAATGGTTTAGAGAGGGAAAGAAGGATCTCACATTCCCTTAAAAATTTAATGAGATTTAGTTGGACAAATGGTAGTGATGCTTCTATTCCTACTTTAAAAATAAAAAAAAGGTTAATGGCAGTCTGAGGAAGAAAACTTCCAGCAGGATCAGCTAACTAAATTCCCCACTTAAAATTCTCAGAATACCTGTCTACAGAGTGAAATAAAAAACTGGTATCTAAAAGTCAAATACCTTAGGTCCTCGCTGCCTGGTGCATTTTCCCATTAGCTTTTCATCATCTATTTCACACTGCTCCAGAAGATCCAAAATGTCCTCCTCCTAGAAATGGGAATTTCATTACTATTAATCCAAAGCAGGACATACCCTGTCCTTCCAAAATTCAAGCAGAAATTGGTAGAAATTTGAAATTACTCTGATTACTAATTCCTGAAATAAGACTATGAATTCCTCCACAGGAGGAAGTAGAAATATTTCTTCTCATGCATGCATCTCTCCTTGCAAGCAACATCAAATTGAGGGTTAAAATCAAGCCTTAACATTTATTAAAAATAAAAGTCTGAAGAAAGGATTGAACAAAGATTCCTGTAAAATTGCTGGATGATGCCAACTGCAAAGATGAAAAATTATTTCTCATATTTCAAATTACATCATGTTAGCTGGTTATTAATATACTGTTTTCCTACTGTCTCTGACTAAATAAGTAGGCAATCGGGTAGAGTTTTTGGATGCCTTAAATCTTTAAACTAGTGGAGCTGGTTTTAGGATATCTCTTGGTCCAGTCCATATACGTGGATGAATAGGCTGGGAATATTACTGGAGGAAGAAGGAGGCAATTACCAGCTCAAAAGCAGTTTCTGCCAACCTCTGGTTTGGCCAGGGGTAAGGCTGAGGATCAGGGATATGGTAAAGTAGCTTAAAGCCATCTAGCCTGTCTCCACCCTGGGTCCACTGCAGTTCATCCAGATTCAAGGATCTGGCCCACAAGCTGCACAAAGAATAATAATAAGATCATGGAACATTATCAAATGCTATTTATTAGCCATCATACATGATGATAGTGAAACTAATCCACAAGGTCATGAATTCAAAGATAAGTCACTCTTAAAGCCAATACTTGGTGTACTTCAGTACCTTCATTCTTTTTAAAGGGTTATTCATTTCCCGCTGAAGTGAAGCGGCTCTTCCAGCAAGAAACGTCTGAAAAGCAGTGGCTAACAAACTCTCATACTTTTCAAGTAATGTCTTATCATCAGGAGGGTAAATTCGCCTGAAATAAGAAATAAAGAAGAGTTGAAGATAGAAGCTGAGCTATTCACCACAGAAAAGTAACGTCACTAATACACAGTATCTTCTTTAACGCATACGCATCCCATCTATAATAATTATATAATATCATATCATATAGCATATACTCTGAATATTGCTCTCTAAATCTAATTTTAATTCAGTGAACACATTCATGCTTAAACCAGCAATTAGCCAGTCAAAAGAAATACCACGTAGGTCATTCCAGAGGTATACCAAAACCCAGTTCTGCAGTGCTCAGAAATTTCAGTGGGTGTGAGTGATACATGCAGGTGTGAATGATTCATGAAATATTAACAAAATATTGTATGTCAAATTCAGAGCCACAGATAATTTGTATTAGCAATAAAAGGACAAAAAACAATTTGTATTAGCAATCAAAGAACACAAAACAGTGAAAATCTGAACAATCGCTTTGATCTCATGGGCAGGATATGAATTAAAGATTGAGAATGTACTGCACTTGAATGCTAAATCCTCCAAAAAATTAACAGGAAGAAATAGGTACTATAACAAAGAAAAAAAAAACCCAGGTACATGGATATACAGGGTGACTGATTTTCCATTAGAGCAGCTATGCCATTATTCTCTAAAATCACAGGTAAGGAGATTATGACAATATCAGGAGCAGGACTTGGTGATTTATTCATGTTCATCAAGCAACAATGGGCTTTGTAGAAAACCACTTCAATCCATCTGTCATGAATGCCTGAAACACAGCCACAAATAATGAAGATGGAAGACTAATTTCTAATGTATTGTAAGGAGTAATCCGTAAGTTAATTTTGTCTGCACTGTGCAAAGCATGGATACCATTTATATAGTGCATGACATTATGTGACTTTTATGTATTTGTGAGTCTTTTCTGAACTTTTTACAAGGTTCTTTTCTTTCTTGTTCTTCCTTTTCAGACTTTTTCTCCTTGAAAAGGTATCTGTCATGAGGCTTTTGTTGCAATGAAAAAAAGGATGATTTGATACCATTAGACTCAGGGCGGTTCTAGAACAAAATGAAGATGGTTCCAGTTTGTGTTAAACACCTAAAGGAGATTTAGGTTCTAGTTTAGTTTCAGTCAACACCTTTTAATGGTGTTGATTCTACTGCAGAAAAATCGCCATAGAAGAATGCTGTAAAGAAAGGGTAATATTCTTAATATATTTAGAAATAGACTGCAGCTAAAGGCCATTTCAAAGCCATGTACATCCTTTCCAGATCCTCATGATTTCACAAGAGCTTCAAAGTGTGGCTCCTACTTCGGCTGCCCAAAGACTCCTACTGGAGCCTGCTGTGCTTGCAGACAGACATGGACTAAGCCAATTGCTGAGCTGATATCCACAGATTAAATCCAAGCCTGCTGAGTTTGACTCAGGTTTCTCTGGATTTTTGTCCAGAGTGCAATATTAATCCATTCAGCAATACTAGCATCCAAAATTTCCATGATTCTATGTCAATGCCTGACACAAGCTAGTCCTGCTCTATAGAGGAATATCACATGGAGAAAATATTGCATAAGGTTCAGACAAAATTCCTCTTCTTCTCTAGCCAAAATTACTTTCCTTCTCAGGTTCTGCTGATCCTTCAGCCTTTTCTCAAACACCTGGTAATAAGAAAACACAAAGCTGTTCTGCCTTTTTACAAGTGCACATTCCTCATGAAGTGACACTTTACTTTTTCCTGAGGAAAAAAATATTTTTGTGTTTTTACTGATTTACATTAACCCAAAAGCTAAATAAAGAGAACATGTGGCTCATTTTCAGCCAAGAACTGAATAAGCAACTTAAAATGTGATCGGTTAATAAGCTAGACTTTTAAGTTAGCAAAAAGAAAAATGCGTTAAAGCATCATGGTGCTTCTCTTTCTTATAATAGCATGAAAATAACCACTTTATCACTTCATTGTACATCTAGAGGGTTTTTTTACTTACTAGTTCAGCTCCACACTTCAAGAAAATATGTAATTAAAAGTTACAAAGAAAGACTCTTTTTAAGCAAAATGTTAAGTCATCAAAAATGAGAATTTCATAGAAACATCTATTTGTTTAAATGAGAATTTTACTGGGAATTCTAAAACATCTGCTCAAAAAAAGGCAGCAATGAAGAACAGCAATAAAAGCATTCTGACCAGCTCACAATAAAATATGTGAACTCAGACCTCTCACATCCTGGATGAATGTTATAAATAGTGGGCAAATATTCCCATCATCTCTTCCTAGCCATACTGTGCTCCCTTTCAAGAAATATTCCTATGCCATGCTTTCACTTCTCAATGAAGCAAATATCAAGAAATAATAATAAAAAAAAATCACAAAACAAAATCTTTTTTTTCTGGTCAATGCCTGTTGTAATCCACAATGTAAAGCTCTCTTTTGAACATATTTTACCAAGGAACGTGAAGGTTCTTACATTTCAGCCTACCAAGATCCAAAATTGAAGTGCAAAAAATACACATAAAGTATTTCAAATATGAACAATCATGTCTTTCAAGCAAATGTCTTGCACAAACAATAGGGCGACTGATGTCATATAAATTCCTAAGTGCATGGAAAAAATTGGCATCAAGAAAAGAACTGTCTGAAAAAAAATACCTGATGTACATGTATATATTTGCTATAAATGCCTACACATTTTTGGCAGAAAATGATCATCTACCACAAATACTTGTTTCCACTGTTCCTAAAGAATACACTGAATACTTCCTACTAATACAGTCAAAAACATTCACCTGTAGTTCCCCATGTGTCTATTTTCATGCTCCTCTTTGGAAATCTGTTTACGTACTTGTGCAAGTCTTTCCTTCTACAAATCAAGAAAGTAAGACAATTAAAACAAAAGAGAGTATAAGCCAGGAGCAAGAAATAGCATTTTCCCCCTCCTACCAGTTCTTGTTTTCTCCTTTCCAGTGTGTGGCGCTGCTTCTCCCAGTCTGAGGAACCTGGCAACAGTTTTTTCACTGTCCCTTGGCCATAGAGTCTTTTTTGAGCCTCAGCCTTCTGTTGGGCTAAATTTTTCCTTTTATCACTTGTCCTGAAACACAGATGATATTAAGAAATGTCAATTTAACGCAGCTGAAATGAGAGGTACTTTCAAATCACCTGTATTTTCCAGTCAGTAGTGTGTTTATCATATAAAATTAGAACTGAAACATTCATTAAGATTTTTTTTTAATATTAACTTTCATGGCTACAATATTTTCACACTTTAAGGGATACTGTATTGACTCTGTGCTATAATTTAAAGTACACACATGGTGGTATCTATTTTCCTGAGGTGTAGATTTTTTTCAGCGTATCTCAACTACAAAGTTTTCCTGTAGAGGGGTATGACTTTTGACTGAATGTGACACTATCCCTCAAGCAAATTTCCGTTATGGCCACATACCCATGACTGCATGCATATGCCAACTTCAAGATGTGTTTTAAAAAATTTAAAAGAAGAAGTATAAAAATTACTATTACTATTCATTTTTTGCAAGCACATATGCACAATGAAAAATTAAATTTAGGTTAATTTCTATAGCAAAACTGACAGCAAGGGAAACATTTACATTTTGAAAATATGAAGGTGGAAAAAAGGTTTTTCATTTTCTCTGAGTCCAATTTAAATTTAAAAAAAAAAAAAAAATCTAAGCAACAGAAATAGAAGCGGACTAAAGAAAAGAGGACAAGGTACCGTATGTTGAGAAGCTTTAATGCATTTAGCAGAACACCTTTTTTTACATCATAGTCTATTTTTTGATCCGTTCCAAAGCTTGGGGCACGATTAATCTGAAAAAAAGAAGAGACACAGAAGACTCAGGAATGTTCAGGTTCACTGGGAACACACCTATTGTAACAAGCTTTGTAGAAATGACTCTTTCAAATACAGCAGAGATTAAGAGAATACATGTTGAGAAGTTCCTTTTTTTTTTTTTTTAAATAGAGTATTGAGTATCACAGATAGTGGGAGCTGGGAAATGTACCCTTTCAGTCACCATATTATCCAGACATTTACAGTGAACACCATTCAAGTCCTGGCACTGTGAATCCAGTCTAATTTACTCTTGGTTGCTGCCACCAGAAAATTTACCACACAAAGTGCTGTTAAACATGTTCGAATAGATGATGTGCCACGCTATGGTGGTCCAGCACAGAAAGAGTTAAACTCCTTCCTAGTTCCCAGTCCGAAAGCAACTTCAAATACTACTCTAAAAAGTAACAACGATACAAGGATAGAAAGAGGCTCTAATCCAAGGTCTTCTTAAGCACACTTAAATAACTTTTCAGATACACTTGACAGCAACATGTAGAGATCTAAGTTATTAAATCAGTACGTAGTGTGAAAACATAAGATAATTAACAGTCTCAGCAACAAAAAGCTTACAAGCTAAGCACAAGATAAGAGATTAAAAATGGTACCATCAACATAGAGAAACAGGGAAAGTGAAACTGGGAGTCCCACAGAGAGACTAAATCACACAGTTAACAGCCAAGAGCCTCAACCAGCCATCCTGTAACCCTTACAAGTTTCGGAGTCCCTGCAGAACCTCAGTCTTCAGGAAGATTTGAGGAGGAATAATGATTTATTCTAGGAACTCTTTCCAGGCTGGTATAAAAATTTATACTTAAGCAATGGGTGCTACTGACAAGCAGGAATCTCACCTTGATAGTGAATGAGCAGTGCTGGTTACAGAAGGGACAGATAAAAAAGAGCTTCAGAAGTGAAAACTAATACCTTGTGCCCCACAGAAATCAGAAGTGCGATACAGTTTGCATGTCCAAAGCAGAGGGCAAAAGCAGTTAATTTTGTTTTAGTACTCTCAATCCATTAGAGCATCTTAGAGCCCCTACAGCTGTGGGACAGAACTATTGTGGCTGGTGTGCCACCCAGTGTCCTGTTGCTGAGTCCCAGCTGCCCCATCGCTTATGCTCATAAGTGACGGGTGCCTTTCGGCTTTGGGAATCAGCTTGTTTGCTGTTTTTGCAGACAGACTGGCAAAGTGAGAAGTGATATCTGATGTTGAAAGAAAAATCGCGAAAATTCAGCAGAAATAGTCAAAAAATTCATACATATTCTTTTATGGAAGACTTTCATCCAAATATTTACTTGACAAACCTCTTTAGACTGACCTGTTCACCTACTATCATATCACAAAGAAGACAAGAAATATGGTTGCTGACTAATCTGTAAGAGTGTGGCATTGTAATCTTGATAATATTCTAGTGATATGCCACAATAGGTATTCATAAAAACTGGTTACCAAACCATTGTCTGTGCATCTGTCAGAGAGATGGTTATTTAGAGTTCAGTGACCCAAGAACCAGGACATGCACAACTGGGTTGTGTTAATATAACATCAGTAATTTTATCAGCAAGGCACATCTTGATTGTTGACAAAAACAGGATTGTATCTGGGACCCCAAAAGTACAAGCAAATGATGATTGCAAAAGCCTTGAAAATTCAGACACTGATGCCAGTGGCCACATTGTGTTCACTACAGGAATGCAACCTTGTAAACTAGATAATACTGGTTCTAGAGGTAACAAAGAGAGCACGTGGCATGATTCCAGGAGATGTAAAAGACTTGTGGTAAAACTTGGAGACAGTGAGGAATTGCTGGCCAGTAAATGAACAGTCAGTAAGTGGATGCTGGCAGCAAAAATAGAAAAATAACCCTAAGTGAAACTAAGAGCAAAGAGGAAGAAAATTTCAACATCAACAGTGTGTTCTTCCTGGTGAAGAACATAAGACACTGAAAACTTGGTATAACCACTTACCCATCTCTTTTTGGAGAAGTAGACTTCTCCTACCCCATGTTGGCCTTTGGACCTCCAGAGGTACAGACAGGGCAAGCATAACACAAGAGAAACAAGTAGATGCCACAAAGTTTGTGTATGTGAACTTTAACTACTTCATTAATAGGAATTAGCAATAATTGCTTGGTTTAAGATGTTCACATTCATTTCACCTGGATTGATAACAAAGTTTTGAACAGATTTTGCTAGCTCAGTGACACTAAATGATACATTTCTGAATGTGTATGTAAGGTTTCTTCTGCCTTGTCCGCATAAATCACAAGGGAAGTTAGGTATGCTACACTTGAGGCAGTTATTAAAATGTATGTCATCTTTTTCTCCACTGATCTCAACATTGTGATCCCAACTGGATATAATGAAGGTCAACAAGGCTGAAGTCCATCCAAGAACTTCAACTGTATGATTTTTCCTTTTACGTAAAATAAACTATCTCAGAAATTCCGGTCCAAAAGAGTAAAACTGGATTTCCTGGGAATTGAAGGGAGATCTAGGTCGTTGTTGCTACTCAGAAAGGATGCAGGAGGCTACTCAGGAGGCTGCACAGATCCTTGCCAGAAACATTTGGTGCCACAAGATGGCAATCACACATTTCCCACAGCCCTCACTGCTTTAGAAGGTTCCGGAAGTTCAGCAGCATCAAGGAGCAGGGGAGCTACAATGCATCAAGGCAATATAAACAAAAGTCAACTCAGGAAAGCAGTCATTATACTATGTTGCACAATTTTTTTCTTTTAATAGTTTATTAAGCTATCTTTATAACAGAAAAGCTACATGAGGCATGGAAACATGAAACTAATCATCCTAATCCTATTTTGGCAATTTTCCCATAACACTGGGAACATTCAGGGCCTTGTGATTAGGACTTGTTACCACTGTTAGAAAGAATGATTCACTCCCCTAAGGGGGTTTTGGCAAGAGGAAAATGGTGGAAAGAGATAAGAGTGGAAATCTGTGGAAGAAGCCAGAAGTGTTTTAGAAAAAAGGAATTATCTATATATGTGCATTTATATATACACAGAGTATATATATTATGTATAGTCCATGTATATACACTGCATATTTGGCCTTTATTACACTAAACACAGCATACATACAGTGTGCATACATTTACATACTCTGTTGAAAGTGCTGCAAAAAAGCATGAAAAAGCAATATAAAAAATAGTAAGCAAGTATACAAAATGAGTAAGTTTCACAGTTCGAAATTTCTGTTAGTTTGGGTAAATGTCTGGCAAAATAAGTTGAAGGATACACATATTACCAAAAGCAGAAAAAGAAATACTCTGACTTCTGCTTTTTAAAAAAATAATAACCAGGTACACAATTCCAAGTCCTGAAGTATTCTCCAGCAACTCAAAATACCAGAGGAGCATTTACTACTTTACTCCCTCATGAACAAGGAGTCTGGGACAGCATGATTCTCCTCTGAGACCCAGAAGTGGTGAATCAAGCCCCTAAAATCTCCATACCTCATGGAAACATCAAAGACAGCGAAGTGTCCTTCAGAATGGACTCCCTATACCAGCTGACTCACCACCTCTCACAGAATTGGTCTGTCAGCATTTGCTACAAGGCTGAATGAAATGTTACACAGACCAACTTCAGTCTGCACTTAAATAACTACATACAGTTATATGCAAGCTACAGGCAACCTACAGATGATAATCTGGAAGTGCAGAGCTAAATCAAAGGGACAGCAAGCTTCACTGGGCAAAAACAGAAGATGTTGATATAGTACAGACTAAGTTCATGTCATGTGCTGCTTTTGGCGAGAACATCAAAGCCACCAAATATGCTATGTCTGCATGGCAACAGTGGAGGAATTTTATTTTTCTAATAAAAATTATAATGAACCCCTGAGAGAAATAAAGCATGACAAAACAACTGTTGACAGTATTAATGGCCTGCAAATGAGGTTATAATTCACTAAATTAATTGTGTACTTTTTGTTCATCAGTAGCCAAATCATATTCATGACTTGCTGTCAATAGACAGATTTTGAATACATTTTGCTTTTCTCCCCAAGCTGCACAGCCTTCCAAACAGCTAACAGAATGAAATAAGACAATCTGAAAAAAGACAAGTGAACTTCATCTATATTATTTTTAATAGGGCAATATAAGAGACACAACAGACAAACCTCAAACATTCCTGGTTGAAAATGTGTGTGAGCACCACTTAAGCTTAACTGTACCACTTATAAACATATCAGAAGAGAAACATTTCTTCCAGTCCCTTCATGCCAATTGTTTGCAGCATTTCATATATATCAAATTAGTTTCCTCTGTTTATGTGGATGCTTTTAAAAAGCACAGGAGAAAAAAAACCACATATCCCCAAAAACGAGAAGATTAAGAGCATACATTACAAAAGTTGCCAGAGCCATATTACATAGCCATACCCATGAAGGAAATCTGTGTAGCACCCAGTTGCTATAATCAACTCCATTGTATCCTCCAGCAACAAAAACAGCTAAATTGACATTACATTTCCTATTAAAACTGTCAAAAACATCTGAAATGCAACATCAGTCCAGAAAACAATTACCTTTTTTTCAGTATCAAAAACCACTGCAAAGTGATCGCTGCACTTCTGTGTGGATGCTGCAGAAAAGCACCATTTATGTACTCAACAACAGTGCACAGATTTTCTTTGCAAGTTTTCTTACATAGATACAGATTCAGCTGGGGCTTAGTCAACTTTACTCCTAAAAATTTATTTTACATCTGTATAAAGAGGTTTACCTCTAGGAGCCATGGTTTTAGCTTTCTGTCCAGCAGAATATCAAATCCCAGGACTTCAAAGCAGACACTGTCACTTCCGGGTGCTTGCCCCGGCCTGCACATGCGGTAAGCATGAAGAACATGTGGCTCTGCAACTATCAGAGTCTTCACCACCAGCTCCTGCAGGGATTTGTTTCAGAAAAATTCATCAAGAAACAAGAACCTAGCATATACTGAACTACAGTGTTCCATGCTTTAATATTTTAAATTTCATTTACGTATCTACTAGAAAAAAAGATTTAAAATACCAAATAAATAATCTATAATAAATAAACTATTCCTATGTAGTAACATATATAACTTTATATAGTTCTAGACTATATTGTTATACTTTCCATGGTACATACAAACTTTGAGACATGCAGTAAGTTAAATAATAAAAGCAAATTGGTAACATAGTATAGCCAATCTTCATCCATTTAATTTTGCAGTCTAATTTTCGGTAAGTGTTCTCAGAATCATACAAACAGCTTTAATCTCTAACAGTCTTAAGGCTATTCCTGATCTAAAGACATCTGTAACACAACCACTTCAACTGTGCTTACTTAAGTACACAGATACATGCAACACTGACTACAATTTCGTAAATATTCAAACATAAAATTCACTTTATACTCTAGAATAAAGTCTCCAAGAATTTCAATGGCATGATTATTTTAAACCGTATTACTTATGTGAATAACTGTTTGAAAGGACTTTTGATCCTCAGAAAAATGTTAACATCAAATTTGTAATCACTCTGTGATTATAGTCTTTTAAAAAGCATAATAATCATTTATAGTACATCTTTTGTGACATCCATTGCTGAGAATTTGGATTAATAAAGTTTCAAAAATCATTCTGAATGCAGTAAAGCAGATGGCAGAAGCAATCAATTTTCTAAAAATACACAAAATAAGGAAAAGTGCTTTAGTCTATCTTACTGAAATATCACTCCAGAATTTGGAGACATCAAGATTATTTGTTTCTAGAAACTCAGTAAACCATTTTATGGAGCGTTTACTTCCTTTGTCTTCTGTTTCATCCCGTTCAAAGTGTTCATTATGTTTATTGACAGAGTAGTTAGTCAAATGCATATATAATTGACTCTAAAATAAAGGAAGAAAAAACATTTAAGAACCTTAAATACAATTCTAAAATAGTCAATTCAAAATCATGTAAAGAAAATTTACATTAAATCAATAATGATGTAATCAAACAGCTCATATTTGCTACGTGCAAATATAGTGTTTGCACTACGTGCAAATTTAGTGTTTCCAATTCTGGGAAATCTCATTACTGAATGTTCTGTATCCTTCTTACAACAAAACCTGGGCTTCTATTTAAGCCAGTTGCTGTCAACTGATCTACCACTCCACATCTGGTTAGATAATACAATATATCTGCCATTTTTATATGTCTGTATGTAAACAACTACCTAAAAAAGTAAAGAGCAATTTTATTAACTTAGAGAATGATTACATTCCACAAGAAGCAAACAATAAAGATGGTATTTTGAAGTGCTACTTTAAAAAGTGCTAAAAAACACTCTGGCATCTGCTTCATAGACAATCCCACATTTCAGTTTTCACTGTAGCTTATTTATGAGAAGTGTTCTCATGATAGTGATACTTTAAAATATCTTTTACATATAAACTCATCTGCCACGCTTATATCTGCCAAAATTGCTCATTTTTAACTGGCTGGTAGCCATACATCAGAGGGAGGTAAATTTCAAGACATACATTACATAAATGACTGAGTGCTACAGTTCCTTTATGGAGCAAAATGTCACCAGCAATAGACTCATTTTATCAATTGAATTCAAGGAAAGCATTCCCTTTCCAAGGCCAATTTATAAATCATGATCTGTACATTTACATTATCTCCCAGTATAGATATTAATTCAGCTTTTCACTTACACTACTGTGATGCCTATCCTCATCACAGTGACAGTTCTCTGTCATGTTTGATTACATACATGAGAGTAGATGATATTCTAAGGTGACCATAAGCCTTCTGTTCCAATTCATCTTTGATAGCTAACACAAGCCTTCTGCTGTCATTTATCCCACTACACTTCCTTATCTTTAAAAAACTTAATGAAATTACCAAAACCAATTAATTTAATTGCAAGCTAGTTAACAGTATATTGTAGTAGCACTGGAAGCAATTAATTTCTCCCATGGCTTCATTACTCCTTTAAGAATCATTCTGAAATCTATTGGTTTGAGTCTTTCCATGAAATTCAAATTATTTCAGACAAAAGTAGTTATTTTTTAGACTACAAAAAAAAATAAATAAAAGAAAGTGTTTGTGCATCTGAACTAATAGTCTGAAGTTATTTGGAACACTGTCACTGTAGAAAAATGCCATCCAAAGAACAATGTCATTAGTAACAAGCAGGTTATTTCATACAATAGACAACCTCCAGCATGAGCAGTTGTGAGAACACAGAAACAACTGCCTGCTCTGTTTATTCGCTCAGAGCATATTTCAGTGCTGTTAATGCCGAGATCAGCAGCAATACACAAATATTAAAAGCAAACTATTTCAAATATAGTACTGGAACACTTCCAAATATAGCATTCGTATTGGGCTTCAAATTGTATCTGCATTTTTCAAAGGCACACCAAGAGATAGGCACAGTTTTAAGTTTCACATAGGCAAAAAGGCTCTACGGTGTTGTCTGTTACATAATTACACTGAAGCTGCTCTTAAAGCAATGGAGTACAGAGTGAGGTATAACAAACCTAAATCTACTAATACCTCCCTATGCTGCAAATCTACTTCTTTCTTAGACATCTGCTTTTTGGTCTGAGTGAAAAGAGAAGAGTTTACACCCCCCAACAGGGCAACATGCTATACAGTGGAACAAGAGGATGAAACTGTGCAAAATCTTTAGCATGACCCTTACCATTTCTCGGTTTTCTCTATGTTTATAGGCAGCCCTACTGAATCGTCCTAAAGCTGCCAAGTACATACTCCTGTCCCTGCTGAAGCAGTCACTGACAAACAGCAGCAGCAGCAGGAGATCCCTCGTGTTCAGGGACTGCAGTGGGCACTGGTCCCTTGTAGTGCTGGTTCTCTCCTTTCTGCCTAAGTTCCCAACACAATGGCTGAATGAAACCTGGCAGGACCCTCAGCAAAGGCTCCAAACTTCATGGATGCTAAGCAATAATCTAGCCAGTAGATAAACCTTATTACCACCTGCCACCCCAGCCTCAGCTGAACATAAAAGCAATGTGAGTGTTCTTGAAGTGATTTTCTTAATTTTTTGGGTTGATATCTTTTGCTTTCCTCTAGAAAATATTAAAACTCTTTAGCATACATACATGCAAAGTCATATAAAATTTTTATATATAAGCAATAATACGGCTATACTTGTGATTTTGATAGAAAAGCATGTGTTAAGTATCTTTCATGTAAAATTTTTTCTCTTCAATGACAATGCAGAAGTTTATTCAGATGAACTCATGTCCCAGTTTATTTAATTTTATCGCCTGCAAACACTACACAGGTTAAAGTCTACACCATAAGCAATAAATTGGAATGAACTCCAACTTACCAAATTTGAGTCACTGGGGGGGT
This sequence comes from Eulacestoma nigropectus, assembly GCA_013397775.1. Taxonomy (NCBI): domain Eukaryota; kingdom Metazoa; phylum Chordata; class Aves; order Passeriformes; genus Eulacestoma; species Eulacestoma nigropectus. The sequence continues at coordinate 294,099 of VZTE01001983.1, read as the reverse complement.
GATACTTTTCCGTGCCCATTCTCACCAGTCCATCATGATATAAAAATACTTTTAATGGATCACAGGAGGTTACAAGAATATACACACGTAAATCAAACTTGTAGCCTTCCATAAGAAATGGTTTGTCAAGATATTCCTGAACAATTAAGTGATCCTGAGCTTGTAACTTTTCTCCATTTCTTATTAAAGAGATCCTGGTAAAAACAAAAAGTTATTTTAAAACTTGGACATTACTCTTTGGAATAGATTATCATGGTTGCCCAGCCAAGTAGTCGAAGTCTGCCTAGAGAAAGAGACTTACACATCTGATTTTTAGGGCAGAGAAAAAGTTCCATTCTCTTACAAGGGCTTTGGTTTCCTGTCCTTTATTGTGCTTCACTAGATGAAGAAAGGCAACGAGCCATTTCAAAGTAACTTTCTGCTTGCTTTGATTCAACAATTTGTAATAATGGATTTGCTCTACACTTAGAAATTGTTTGGCAGAACGACCAGTCTCCAGCTTCTGTGATTATTCCCCATGCAGGTCTAAAAATAGACTTCCAGTCTTTGTCACAACTTCTGCCCGAGTACAGGCTGCAAAGAACTTTCAGTGCTAACCTGACTTAGTTAGGTGATGATGTTTGCAAAGCAGGACATTGATCTGTATGACTAAAGATGGCATAGATTACCCTCAGTATTTCTGTATTTCCAATTTCCCCATACCAGAATAAAAAAAGGTTTGCATATGAACTATGAACTTCCAGTCTCTAACTACATCGATTTTTAAATAACTGTAAAAGAATATTTTCAGTATAAAATTATTAACCTAAAATTCCCAGACCCTTAATGCTACCTTAATCTTATTCTCTATTATTTATTATACATTTCAGAGGTTTGGTGCTGAATACCCCTAATAGACTGAAGTGCTTTGCAGGAATTTCTCTGAACTATATTGGTACCCTTCCCTTTAGCTTATCTTTGCCCTTATCAAGAGGACTGAAAAATGAGGAAATAGAAAAGTTTGGGGGCCCTACTTTTACAGTAATTATGACATATGCTGAAAAACTAAGAGGTTTACTATATTGTGTAATTCAAATTGATATTAAAAGCAATAAAAGCTAAAACCAAAATATCTAAAAACAAGAACTAAAAATGCAATTGCAGTATTTATCTCATTGGATTTTTACTGTGCAGGCATGTCACAAACAAAACTTTCTCAACTCAACTGCAGGTTGCAGTCCCTTCAGGGATGTGCCCTGCTTCCAAGAGTGCACATCAAGCCACATCCCCAGCAGCATCTCCCCTGTCTCTCCTACACCTTGTGGCTGCTGCTCTCAAACACATTTCTGCTTCTCTGACTGGCTGCAGTTTGGGAGCACAATGGGGTGTTTGGGCTAGTCTTAAAGCTGTGAAAGATCCTGACCTCTCACACAACATCCCTGCAGCCTCCAGGCACCAAAACCCCGCCATTTATGCCCAATACAGCCTCACCCTATAAGTTAAGGCACAGCAAAAAAATTCACAATAAAATAATTGTGTTCTTAGTAATTGAGTTCATTTAAGGCTTGTGAAGCCTTCACACAATACACTGACTTTCACACAACTTGAAATACAATCTTCTTACTAATACACAGCTTCTGTTAACATTGTAAGTAGCACGGGATTTCACCTTTAATGGGTAAGAAGACTGAAGTTAGCTCACAACTCACCCATGTCCCATTGCACCATTAGCTGGTTTGACTATGAAAGTTTTCTGTCTACGTTTCTTCTTCAATTCTTTCACATAGTTCTGAAACTGTGTGTATTCTGCAGGAAAGATCCATGTTCGAGGAATGAAACTGTACTCCTGAGGCTGACTCTTGATCATTCTGCAAAAAAAGTGTAATTGAGTTAAAATCTTTTGACTATTTTGATGTTTCAATCCTCAAAATTAAAAAGCACTTATGACAATTTGACAAAGGAACTTTTTTAGCAAAATTCTGTAATATGAAAGCAAACTTTCGCATTTCTTTAAGAATAGTTAGGGTTCTATTACATATTCATATGAGTGTGAATATGTTATATTCAAAAGCAGACTATCTTGAGTATTTTTGGCTTATGCGCTTATTATGTTACTGGCATCCATCTCGTTTCTTGGCATCCATCTCACTTCTGTCACAATTTTTGGCCAATTACACAGATGACTTAATGCTATTCCTATTCTTAGAAATATTGAACTTATAATAAACTTTGGATGGGGTTTTTTTGGGGGGGTGGTATTTGGGAAGCATTTTAATTTTCATATTGGTATGTGTCTGGGGAGGTATGAGGATCAACACACACAAAAAAGAGGAATTGAGATATTTGGAGTTTCTTCCTGGGTGCAAAAAGGACTGGATTTATAATTAAAATGGAAGCAATTAAGGAAGAGTTTTTTGTTCCTTTTGAAAGAATCTTAAAAACAAGGAATTGTAGTAAACAGATTTTTACCCAGGCCAAGCAACTCATTCATTTCCTATACAGGACAAATCACACAAGCTTGGATTTGCGTTTGGTCCCAGCATATTGGGATTAAGATTCCAAGAGCACCTAATTCAATCAAAAGAAAGCGAAGACATTCAAAGCAAGACCAAGCAGAGAGGGAGTGGAGGTGAGGCGGTGGGACAGAAGAACTAAAATAAAAATAGGGAATCAAACTCTGAATCTGGGGAAAGGATGCAGCAAGGTCCTGGTCTCCCTGCTTTAATAGCTGTGGTAGCTGAGGTAGTGAGTTTATCTCATTTTATACCTCTTTTGTCTGTGAAGAAAAATAGAAGAGGAAGAATGGTAAAGAATTCAGGTATCAGAAGTTTCCATCACCCAAAGCTGTGTGTGTGGCAGACAGGAAGATACACCCACACCACACTGTCAGCATGGCTTAGGTACATAGGGGCTGCTTTAATGCTGGTTAGCAGCCAAGTTACAGGAGCAATGGAGACTTGGTGGTACTATGCACACTGGTATCATAGTTCCCAACAATAAATTTAGTCTTTGCTGAGTTACGTACTGGTGCAGCTACCTTGTTTCTGGTATCAGAGTATCTGAAACTTCCTTCATACAGAACCTCATTTGAAATTAGTTCAGGTAACTCACTACTACTCCATAGCAGAGTGGACACATGTAAAATGCAAATATCCATAGACCAAGAGAAAGCAACCGGAAGTTTAAAAAGAAATTAACTGATGCAGGAAGTTCCCCAACTTTGATTTTTTTTTTTAAATGCCACTACGGCAAAGTTTAATACTTTTTAATGAAATACAGATTTAGGTATATTTCTCCTTTTGTATTGAAAACTAATAGCATCAGCATAACTAATGTGTAAAAAAGGCAGTATCATTTCCATTTTTCATTTCTACTATGAGCTTACATAATACTCCTGGGCAGATACTTTTTCTTTAAGTGGCTAAAATACTAATGGAAAAAACAGAGCTGTCAGCCACGTGTAGGGCTAGGACTGTAGCCAAGCCCTACTGGTATAATGGATACGCTGTCACCAAACTGTGTAGCCACTACCCAACAAACAGGCTGCAGAAACCACAATAGCTACAGCAGTACTGCATGAGGTTCAGTGCTTCTGCAGCTTCATTGTAACTATTATTCTTACAAATCTAGTTTGACGAAAGCCACTAAATATTCAGGAAAACTTTTTAAAAACATAAGTAGATATTATAATTCCTGATTCATTCATATTGTTCAACTACTCTCCATCTGCTCCATGTTTACAAATGTTATTACTTTGCCAAATGACTAGCTTATCTAGGCAGAAATTATCCTTTTTTTAGGCAAAAAGCATTTCTGTGTTAGTTTAAATCCCTCTCCAGTTTATTTATCATAAGCATCCTGTTACATGCTAGAGACCTGCCATTTAACTTACTCAAGGTTTCCATACACACACTCCCTACTCATTGAATACAGCTTCAAGGTATTCCTGATATTTTTATACTATTTTGTGACTGCAAGTCTATCAGTTCTATATGCCTTTTCTTTATAATGCATAACTGGGTAGATTACAAACACTTAATAAGATGAAGTGGAACACTTCAGCATTGTTTATAGGTTCTGAGGCTCACTAAAACTTTCAAAAAATAATTCAGCTCTGTTCTTTCCCTGCAAGGCCCTATTCAGAAAGGGCTTAGGAACATCATCAAGTAGCCTGTGGAATCAAGGCCTATTCCATTACAATAGCCCTATTTTTCAGCACATGGGCTGTCCACTACTGTGACTAACCACTTTTTCACTGTGCTGCTCTATCCTTTAGCCTTTGCTGTCCTTATCAGGAGGTCTGAGAAATAAATAGCAAATTATTTTCTTCTGAGAACTATTTTAGCTCACAAATGTGGTCAGACTGTGCTCTTGATCTCAAGAGTCCTTTCTGTTTAGAAGAATCAAAGGTATTGAACAAAACATGGCTTATTAAAGGCACAATTTGTCTGTCTAATAATGCAGATTCCACTTCCTACATTTCAAAATCCTCTGACGTTTCAAGTATGAAAAGTTAGTGGATATGTATGAATGAGAATGATTCTTGGCCCATGATTGCTTCATGAACCTTTTAAATATAATCAACAAAGGTGCTGGAAAAAGCAATATCTCACAGATGGATCTGCGCCCTTTCCCATTCCCATTCCTGTGCACCTTCTCCCCCACTTACTGAATTCATTTTGTAACCACACTTATCCTTCACATGAGGAGCTCTCATCTAAGGGATACTTCACAACTGTCTCTTAAGATCTCGTTGCCCTACAATGGCACTTCTATTGTCACTTTTTTCTTTTCTGTGTTCTGATTCTTATCCTTGAAAATTATGCTCATGCCTGCCTTTTTTTCTCAATTACATTCCTCTTTCCATCTGTTCCATTATGCTGTGTTCCTACACTTTCTTTGCTGAGTTGTCTTCTTTCATATGACACGTTACATATGACGCTGCTCCCTTCCACCCTACCGCATGTGAAAACCACATTGCCCTGTGATCCAGAGTGCCTGGATATTGCCTGCAAAAAGAACTCCTGAAGTGCATGACGTCCTGAATAGTATTTTCCTCTCAAAGTAAGGTAGATTTGCTCTTTCACTTCATTCCCAACAACTTGCATAAAATAGATGGGTGAAATCAGTACAACAAACATAGAAGTAAAAGAAAACAAAGTCTACTCTCTACCAGTTCTCAAGATAGTGTCATTATCTCTCAATGATAGTAATCAATAGTCAGTAATGGGAATAGCAAAAATGGCATGCAGCAGTAAAGCAAGACAAGAGAATTAGTATTTCTGCACATTCAAATTTTAAGACAGAACAAGAGCTGTAGGAAACAAAATCCTGCATTCTACAGGCAAGAGTCTGCTCAACCACATATCCCAACTGACTTCTGATTTCACCAGCAGTCTTAAGGCATATCATGCTGATTTTTATAAAGTATGAATACTAAGTGTTGAGTTGTCAGGCCGGTATTGAGATAAAAAACCTGACTGATAAAGTCTTTCTATATCTACTAAGTGAAGTCACAACATGGATGTTTGACCTAGAGTTATAGTGTAAGAGAAATTATTCCCATCTTATCTATATGTGCAATCTCAGCACTGAGTAACTTTAAACTGTGTTTTGAACTCAGAATTCAGTAGGTTGACAGAGGTATAATCAGACTGTATTTGAAAGAACGTGTGTATGGTAACAAGAGCCTTTTGTCCATTTTCCATATTTTTTAAAAAAGATCACAGAATTGTAGCAATACACAGGGGTACCACTGTGTACCAAGCCAACTGACTGTTTCCAAGACCTCTCCAAACAGCTGTCTGCCTCTACGTGCCATCTCTGTGTTTTTACTTTGAGTCTGAGAGGGGCAGTGAAAAGTGTTTGTGCAGCACCACTGACAGGGGCGAGCTCTGGTCGACACGCAGGACATGGACACCACAGCAATGCACACAATATTTGCATCATAATAGTTGCATACATTCTACATGTTATGTGTTCTAGTTACAAAATGGAAAAGGAAAGAACTTGAAAGAGGGGGAGAGAGAGAGGAGATATCACATAATTACATTCATATGAAAACAAATTCTATTCTGTTAACAGTTAATGCAGTGTAAGTAAGGTTGGGGGCCAAAAGATTAACTCTATTAATAATTGCTCTACAAACTAATTTAGATTAGAATAAAATATTGACATATATTTACCCTCAAACCTTTCCTTACTACCAGGCTATCAGATCATTATTTAGTATTGTTTTCTTACAAGTCTTACTCACAGATTCTCAGCTAGAACAATTCCTCAGAACCCAGTTATTCCACTAGAGTGAGGAGAATTTGTAATTAGACAAATGAGCCTCACTGACTAATTTTTTATAGAAAACAGTAAGATGTTTCACACTTTTTTAAATTTCATATACACAAAAATATAACCATTAATTATTTTAAAGAAATACTATCACAGAATTGGTCAGGTTGGAAGGGACCTCAGTGGGTCATCTGGTCCAACCTCCCAGCTGAAGCAGGGTTATCCTAGAGCACATTGCACAGGATAGTCCAGATGCACTATCCAGCCACATACAGTTATTTTTTCTGTTCTACCATTATAGGATATATACCTGAGTGCATTATGTATTAGGTTTATTGTACAATAATTCAAGACTCACCTACATTATGCAATGTGTAGACAGTGAAATGATCCTACATAATTTTCCACTGAAGTCAGTTGGAGAAATAAAGTAGCCCACTCCAAATACCACAGATCCAGGACAAAAGCTAAAGTTATTAAAGAACTTTGGAAATTACTCTTGGTCCTCTCATAGTTTCTTAGTAAAAATAAACAAGCCTCACAAGCAATAGTTCTGTGTATTATGGCATTAAATACTACAGCTGGAAAACTTCTTAATATTAAAAGAAATATTACTTAGTCATGTTTCTTGCCAGAAAATCCTTTCTGCATATCTCTCCCATTCCTGGAAAATGGTTGATTCTCTGAGGAAGTAGAAAAAAAAAAATTGAAACTTTTTAGTTTTTCTGGCATACCTAATACAATCATTTAAAACATTCAACAGTATGCTCAGGCAAACATAATTAGTGTTATATCTTAACTATTTGATATAATATCTTACACAACACTACATACTTTTAGCAATACTAAAGATGCTGTAAGTTGTATTCTCTTCCACCAATATAAGTGCCCATTGATTTAATTTCATACATGAGACTATCATACTTTTATTCACAAAGCTATCTGGAAACAAAGAATGCAAACACAAGGTAATGGTAAAAAACCAAAATATTTATTCACAGAACTGTGGAGAGAGCTCTGGTTGTTAACTTAATGCTTAAAAGCTTATGAGAAACTTATAAATGATGTTTTGCATCTTCTTTTAAAATGATCATTCACAATACTCAACTAGCAGAAAAAAACATGAAAGAACAGCCCCAAATATTTACACACCAGATTCCAAGTGGTATGAACAAAAAACTCTGGAAAAGACAACAGGATTTTAAGCTATGCAGTGGTACAGCCTTAATGCAGCCTGGTTGGTTGTGGTTTGTGTGGGGTTTTTTTCCCCTCCACACAAAAGGAACTGAGCAGTTACTGACAATTACTGAATATTTCAGAGTGAAGCAGTTTACTTAAACATGTCAAAAATCTTAACCACCACTGTACCTGATAGTTCCTTAGTTCAGCAATCTTCTCTTGCTGCACAGCACAATCACTCCAGATAAGATTTGCTGTTTCATCCTCATCACGCGTTTTCACAAATCCCATTTCTTGTATTACTACACGTACTACGGAGAAATCACACACTTAGGGACTATTTTGAATCTCTAAAATAGATTAATTTTCAACATTTAAAAAATCAATTAAGATTCTAAACACTTCCAATATAGAATACTTTGTCTGAGAACAATGGTAGCATGGCAAGCTATTTATCTTGAAATATTTCTATCAGTCTATTGAAAACCTGCCATTACAATGTTACAGCACCTTATAGTGAGGCAGGAATCAGCACAACCACTGATGAGAACTGCAAAGAGCTTCAAGGGATTCCCCAATCATCCAGCAAAAATACTCTTGTACAGCAGTTAGGTTTAATCTTGGTTGTGCCGTAAGTTAATTTTAAAACAGTGATGATTTACATAAGTGCCACTGCAGATAGGGAGAAAGATGCCTCCTTAGACAAGGTACAGTGTTGCAAAAGCAAATGCATGCATTATTTTAATTAAAAAAAAAAAAAAAAGACTGATTATATGGCATGCATAACCGATTCTAGGAAAAAAAGATTTTAGTATCAAGCATGAAAATACAAAACATTAACAGATTTTATTGAGAAGCGTCTGTATAATAATTAGAGTATTTTACATTAAATTTACACTGCTCATCTTTCAAGGCTTTCAATAAACTTCCAAACACATACATAACACATATTTAGAAGGTTCTTTCACAGCCTTCTTGATTACTTAAGCTTTTACATTTCAAGGTAACAAATGGGGATTAATATGAGTAACAAATGGGGATTAATGAGTAACAAATGGGGATTATTAGATGCACAGTATGCAAAGCTATGAATTCAGTGTTACAAGAAAACCCCAGGTTTCTTACAAAATAAACTCCTTCAGAAATATATCACTGTCAGCTTGATGCAAAGTCCATTAATTCACTCCATTAATCAGTAATTCTCTCACATCAAAGGCTATTAGGATGAAAACAAAATATGCAGCTTCCTACCAATTTCATATTTAGTGCCAGCGATATTTGCAGTGATGACTCCATTCTTCTTCTTCTTTCTGACTTTTCTTTTAATTGTGCTCTGATAGGGTAGTTCCGAACTCAAAGTCAGAGGAGCTGTTCCATGGTTATCTTTGAAAAATAATGTAACTATCAACATTTTTATATCTCAAATAACATCTACAAATTACCTAAAAACACATACTTCATCACAATTTATAGGCACAAGCATACTGAATAGCTCATAGGGTATATAAAAATCCAAGACTAGCATACCTCCCTCATTAGGAAAGGATGGCATTATAACATAGGATAGTGCAAAAATAGAGTTCAAATTCTTTCTGTTCCAAGTTCTCAGTAAATGGTGAAACTGTCAAAGCCAAATTACTTAAGACTCCAGTCATGCCATTTCAGTCTCTGGTTGTAGAAAATATTAGTTCTGGAATAGATAGATACCTGTAAAAAAAATGTAAGAGAGACTTTGTCATCGAGAAATCCTGAAAAAAAACCCTAAACAGCAGGAAACTAAATATGAAAATACATTTAATAACATGTATAAAGAATTGCTTATTTCAGAAGATTGATGAAGCTATTGTAAATACAAAACTTTGTTCATTGCACTTTGATTATTTTCTTTCTGGGCAAATCATTTTGCAGTGTTAATTTTCAAAATGAAATTATATTACCTGTTTTTCTTATTTGTGTATGGGACATTTTGGACATGAAAACAGGTAACACTGAATTCAATCAATACTTCTGCTTTCTATCTCCACAAAGCTCAGTGAATTTATACTAATTTTAAACCATGTTTTAAGTAAAAAATTAAAATCAGACACACTGTATGATAGGTTTTCAGTACCAAATGGGAAATAACTAAAATCACATTAATAATCTGTTTCCTCTTTTTTACTTTTCAGTGTTTTTTAAAGCAATTGTCCAATAACCATGTGGTAACGTGGCTGCAGTTTCATGACCACTTCATGACACAACAGATACGATTTGAAGACATTTTGGGTTGGCAAACATATAAATTTTCCGTCTTTAAAGTGAGCATTATTTACATAAAATGCTATTTTTTACATCTACAATCACACAAAATTCCTTTTTCTTTTTTTCCCTCATGAATACAGCATTACATGAAAAATGACACATCTTAAAAAAGATTTTTAGGTCCAGCTTAAGCACATAAGAACAATGGGTTAAAATATTAGGAAAAAAACCTTGGGAATAAATCACTTCTAAACAACTGCTACATGACTATGGGCATGCAGCACTGTTATACCAAAGTCTGCAAGGAAACAAATGCTGTCTTTGGCAGGCTGCCTCAAACAAATCTACAAGTTTTCAAAACATATTATATATGTTACTGATCTTTAAATGCTTTCATTTCTTTTCTGCAGTTATATGTGTAGCTACAGTTCCTCACACTAGCTTTAGATTAGTTTATATTGCTGCTTCTGGTGATTGCAAGACTTATTTAAAATAGCTTTATAGAGAGCATAAGGAATTTCTTCTACTATAAATAGCAGAAAATTACAGCAAAGTCAAATTCAGCCATTACTTATGATGCGAAATATATTTGGTCATAAGACTGGACAAGATGTGCATTAACAAAATTACCAAAACATTACTTATAAACCCACATTTCTTCTTTGTCTGTGTGTGTACACACAAAAGAGGAGAGAGAGATGTATGTATGTTCTGGACAAGTCACTCGCCTTTTAAGAAAATATAAAAGCAGGTATTTTGGGCTGCAAGATCTAACTTCCTTTCAAGACAGACATTTACCCTTAACAGCCCAGTAATGCAAAAGGATAAAAAGAACAGATTATGGTTCTTTTATGACTGTCACAAATGTACAAGGAGCCAAATTCTGCTTTGTAACACGAGAACCAAATCTCCCTCGTACCCATTTAGTGCCCCTGTGTATTTATCCACAAATAGGAGATCTTGTATACACACATACAGTGTCAGACAGCACAGCAGTAACACCCAGCCATTTTGAAGTTTGAATGTTTTGGATGACATTATCTGAGAAGGTGGCCTGAAAGTCCTCAGGCCTGCTGGCATACTATAATTAGACACAGAGTTGGGAAAGCAAAGCATTCGTCCTCCTTAAAACTGCTGTGAAGGAAAACTAGTGCTCAGCACAGTGACTCACTGGCTATTGCATGCTATCTGTTTCTCAGGCTAAGAATACCACCAGAGTACAAGACATGTTTAGTTCCTGGGAATAATACTGAAGTACAGCTGATAGCCAGTTAAGGACTTCTACAAACGTACAAAAATGCCTGGCAGTTATTTCTTTGCTGTACTGACTAGAAACTTTTAATAAATTTGGAAGAATGTTAAGAGGACTAACATTACCCTGTGAGAAACGCCAGCCCTTTACTAATACAGCATGATTTACAAGCTATGACATGCTAATAAAAAGCAAGCAGCTCATAGAGCTTTCATTCATCTTACAATCACTGAAATTTATCTGCCCAAAGTTACTATAACATTCTGTATTCTGAAGGTGGATCATAAAATTCCAAACTGCATTACACTGCTGAATTACTGCTTTTCTTTAGATAGACACCATCCTATTCTTCTCAAAAGAATACTCTTTAGGGTCTAAATAGCATGTACCAACACTCAAAGTCTGTGACCAGTCAACTTTTAAGCACACATACATGAGTTGATGGTAAAGATTTATGGCCGCCTTAAGAGCATTCTAAGGACAATTAGTAGTTCAGCCATATGGAAAACAAAATAATGGGATTGTATTCTGTAGTCAAACTTACTTTAGGATTTTAACTTGTCAAAAGCAACATCCCACACCAATAAGTTAAACTGTATTCTGACCTAAGCTAGTATGCAATAATTCAAAATTGTTTTACAAGTGCTTGACTTCTCTTCAGTAGCCCATCTTCAACCAACCATTTCACTGAATACCAAAGCACCAGCAGTTCTAAACCATTAGTTTTCCAAAATATTTTACATAGGATGCAGGGCTGCTGCTGAGGGGAGGGAGCTGGAAGGAGAAAAGCGCACTCGAACAGAGCATTGACAGGCAATATGGCAGTGCACAGGCCCTGGCGGCCACAAGCTTCTACATGTCTTTTTTAATTCCTTACAGCAGAAATCATCCCAAAGTTACTTTGTTCTCTGAACCAGGTCCTCCCCAGGCACCTTCTTCTAGCTCATATCTCCTGATTTGTAATTACTGTCAAGCCCTACTCCCAGGTCCAGAGCACAGCTGAAGGAAAAGACTTGCTGCAGAGACTGTTCTGCAGGCAGCCTCTGCCAGTTACAGGGCAAAGCTTACTGCAAGACTCACCCAGATCATGCACAGTAACAGCAGCAGCATTGTCAGGTTATGATTACATCAAATTCTGAGTCAGTTCTTATACCTGTGACAAGTTTTTACTTATAAAATAAGCATAACCTATAACCTGCATTAAGCTACAACAATGTAGAGGCATATCTCGCTAGTAATCTACCTGAGAGATCTGTTTCTATGAGATTGCTTTTAATAACATAGAAGAAAGCATTCTATTTTCAAACTGGGACTTTTGGAGCAAGTCAGCTGTCAGAAATCTCTGAATTCACACTCAAGCAGAAAAGGATTGCAGTTCCTGCTGCATATACCATTTCCCTCCTGAAATCCTGATACACATAAATTGGTGAAGGTTTGTTGCTCAACCATACAGATTCAAGGGTAGCTGAACAAAAATGGTTAACATATAAATGGAGAAAGACTCGTGAAGAAGAAATCAATGCGTCTTCATCAGGTTACCACATTCTTATATAAACAAGCACTTTGATTAAAAGTGCTCTACAGGGAAAAAAAAAAAATGAGATGTTATCTTTACAGCTGCCTGGCAGAGGTGTGACAGTGACAGGAGAGATACATTGCACACAGTCCTGTCCTAGAAAGGCACAGAAGACCAAAAAAAAAAAAAAAAAAAAAAAAAAAAAAAAAAAATNAAAAAAAAAGAAGAATCTTTTTTCCTCCACGGACAGGAGAGGCAGGATACTCTTACTGGAGAGGGAAGTGTTGCACACAGACAGAGAACATAGCAGATGCTCAAGTCCATTTAAAGGAACAGTCTGAGCAAGATATGAGGGCCTTGGTAAAGAGCAGGGAACAGTGGAAAGAAGTGTTTATAGTTAACAGAATGATTCGTTGACAAGTTGTAATATATTCTAGAAACTCAAAAATTAATACTATTTTATGCTGTTATACAAATCAAGGGTATCATAATAAGTTCGTAAATTGCCTGAAAAATATTCTTCTGCTCTAGATTATATGTAGGTATTTTTAACAAATCCCTCTCTAATTTCCTGGGGTTTTTTCTCCATACTACTCACAAGTGACCTCTGCCTTTCATGAACCTTCACTTTATGTCTTGATGCAGTTTGGACCTGAACATGTTATTTTTAATCTCTAAAGAGCAATTTTATGTCATTAGACCCCCACTCTCCTTTTTTTTTCCCTGAACAGTAAGTATCTCAGAAAAAGGTTTAATTAATCAGATCAAAAAAGAGCAGGGAGAATCAAATTCAAACTGAAAATAAAGAGTGCAATTTGAGAATCTCTTCAAAACAACTCAAGTCAATGAGATTCTTCAACCTAGTTTGAATCATACCAGTAACTATGAAACCACAACTGTGCACCCTGAGAAAAAGAGACTAGATTGCCTGTGCACATTTAAAATGGATTTAATCTGATGGATTTAATCACTAAGAATGGTAGAATCACCTGCTACAAAATACACCATGTTCCACACATCACTCAGTGTGCTGTTTTTAGTGTGAACTTGCTTCCTTCTAAGCAATTGTGACACTACTGGTGCCCAGAGTTATACATGTGCTTAACTTTACATACATGAACAGAAAACAGGACTTCAGATCTTAAGCCACGGTACATATTTCAAGACCTCTCGAAGACAAGTAACATCCTGCACACCGAGGTGAAATGCTACAAAAACGGATTGTCAGTGTAATTTCCTGAATTTTTTGGGTACAGATAAGTAATCACTCATCAACAGTGGAATATTTTAGAACAGATTTTCAAACTAGCAGACCGCTTTCCTCTGAGCCCATTAGTGCAATTTACTCAGTGCTGTCACAAGTGTCTGGAAATGCAGAGTAGCTGGAAAGAAACCCACAAAGCTCCTGACATAAGGAGCTTTCGCAGTGAAATGGAGACACACTGGAGATACAGTTACAGAACTTGGCAGGTGACCACAGGGATAGAAGGACAACATCACACTGCTGCAATTCCCACTCTCCAATTAGCTGGAAAGTTAAAAAGCCAAAAGTTTCACAGAAACAGGAAAAAGAAAGACGTGGACATAGTATTCAGAGCATTGACCTAGCAAACATCTGAGTTCTGGGGTTTTTTCAATCTAACAATTAAGTCGTTTACCCTTAGATCTTAGAGTGTGGAAGTCTGGATACACTGTAGAGAGGGGTGTGCTATTTATTACAGTTATGCAAACCTATAATCTACTGCTGATCTGGAATTAAAATATAAAATGCAGATTCAAAATGAGATTAAGAAATCAACAGAAAATATAATAGAGAAAAATGTCTTTTTCAGTACCACACCCAGCAAGACAACAACAATTTTCAGTAATGAAATCACAGAACTAAAAGCCTCATACCCTTTCATGATTTTTTTAAATATATGTCCCTATAAAATATATGTTGAAGTGTTCCAACTACAAGGAAGCATAGCGACCAGTTTTATTGCTACATGCTCAAAGAACAATTTGGTGGCAAGTTCCCACTCTTGCAGAGAAATTCTACATGCAAAAAGGAATCCTCATTTTGAGGCTTGATATGTCAAAGTGACAAGCTTGTTTTTAAAAGGCTGTCAGCTGGCTTAAATTTGCATATATTTAGGGTTTAGTTCAAAATATTCTGCAGGCAAATGAAGTCTATTAATTTAAACATCCTCCATTCCCACCATCAAAGAGATGAGACGTTTATTCAGCAGTTCTTTTAGATAAAGTCAATGTACAGAGTTCTCAGGTGTTTGATTTGCTAAATGGACAGATAGAAGCTACAAAGCAATACAAACAGCATGATTTTTTGAATCTTTTTTTTGAAACTTTTTTTGAATCATGCAGTTCTGTAAAACAATTGTCTGAACTAGTTTATCCAAATGGCTAGCATTCCTAAAGCTTCTAACATTTGCCTAAGCCACCAAACCAAATGACCAAGCCAAGCTATAGCATGTTACCTTAAATGGCTGGAGTCCAGCCAGGAGATGACCCTTCAGTGCCAGCTCCAAGGCTCAGCAACACGCAGTGGCACAGTGCCCCGGGAGCTTTCCAGTGTTAGTTCATGGAAGATTTTACTTTGGTCTTTTCCTGACTTTGCACTTCACAGCTTTGGACTGAAATTTTTCATTGTTTAGTATCACAAAACGTCTATGAAATGATAACTATAGAGCCCCTGATTCAGAAAACAGGAAATGTATGAGAAGCTGTTAAAATAGTGGAAGTTTCACATCAGTTTCACAGGCATTAATCATTTCCTACTCACAAAATATAGAGATCACAACTGAGCATAGAAGCAATTTTTTTATTTTCGGTGGTGTCTTGAAATAATATTGCTTCTTTCTGCGTTCATCCATTTTCCAAAATGAAACTTCAAATCATTGGCCAAATTTAAATCAATGTCAAATCTTTCAAATCTGAAGATTGATTTTTTGTTTAAAAAATGACCTCCAAAGTGACTTTCACAGCAGAGCACACAATGTGACTATCTGTTAACTCATTCTCACCCTTCAAAAGCCCTTTCTAATGTGACAACATATTTCAGACTGTTAGCAAATTGAATACTATAGAGTTTCATAGTTATGGTTTGAATATTGAAAGAGGGCCATCAAAGAAAGTGAGACCAAATTAGAAAACTTCACTTCAGTAAGTGTCAGTAACACCATAAATCTGACAGCAGGACAACATTTCACTAACTCTGGAACATAAAGTATTCCTATCCCCTGATCTCAGTAAGTTCCACTGAACACTGCTGAATGGAAGCCAATCTCTATTTATTATAGAACCATTATATACAACCATTTATATATATGAGAAATGGTTGTCTATAAATATATTATATACAACCATTCCACCTCCATCTAAAACAGTGTGCTGTAGGCATTTTGAGCCTAGAAACACACACACCATTAGAGTATCAGCCACATCAGCTCTGCAAGTGAGAGCTGAGTGGCCAGTACTCATGGCCATTGGAGGGCTGGACACCTGTCACCTCAAATGAAGCATTCCCTTGAACCAAACAGCACAAGGACGTTTGTTTGCTTTGTCTTGAGGACTGAGTGCAGGAAGCCACGCTCACTGATGGACTGACACACACTAAGGGCCACCACTCCGTGGTGGGACAGCCATGGCCTCTGATGAATGAAACAGAGATGATAATGTGCCATAATGATCCTGTGTTATACTAATATTGAGGTGTGACATCAACATTGTGGATTTGGTAGGGGGAAAGGTAAACAAGAGAGAGTTAGAAGAGGAATTTGAGTTGTGGCACCTGTGGGAGCATCTCTGCTCTGCTTCTGACTTCACAGTGTGCCACCCCTGCTCTTCATTACAGCATCTCAACGCACACCAACAGCTATCACAGGGTGCTTGAAATTGTATACACCACACACTAATCACTGCTGGAATTATACTACTCCTTTCTTTTTCTATCATTGACTTCTCAAAAGATTTATTTCTCTAGTAAGAGCTAGAGGCCTTAGGGATCTACAAGATAGGACAATTTAACATTTTACATATATCAGCAGAGCTGTCTTAGTATAAAAAGCACTAATCCTTTAATGAAGCTGCTATGTTTGCAGTGATTCATTATATTATAAATAGACCTTGGGGAGAGATTTGCTAAGGATCTTGGGGAAGAAAAAAAAGAGAAAAAGATATCTTTAGATGGTTCCCCCTCACACATCAAATTCTCCCTCCCTTGCTTCAAGCTGGCAGCATTGGCTTAGTGTGAAAACAACCTCAAGCTCAGGAACACAAGAACACAAATATAGTTAAATGAATTTCTACAGAGTTCTGTGTATCACAAGAGCCACACCTCAGCCCCGTGTTGGTCTGCCTCATTTCATCTCATATTTTACAGGCCTGCGATTCATAGATTCATTTCAGCATCACTAGACACAGGCTGCAGTCCTCACACACGGCCCATGACAACTCTGATTGAACATTACATCATCCTAATTCACATGCTGCCACATAACAATGTTTTCTAGTTTAGCAACGAGGGTGACACTCCCACAGCAGTCTGAAATTTAAATTGGCAGATATTAGCCTGTAGTTTCAGCACCTGATGTGCAAATGTTAAGACAATAACAGATCTTGAATAAATCACCAAAAAGAAGTTTCTTGCAATCACAAGAAACATTTATTCAAAGGCTTCTTGACTGTGAAAGTACAAGAAAGGTGCTCTAACATGATCACTAAATTCTTTATCACATTATCCTGACATTTCCAACTCTGAAACCATTTGCTCAGCTCCACTGGCAATACTTGTATGCTTGTACGAGTGTTGGTAGACCTCTAACATTTTAATGACTGTCATATACTTCTACTCTGTAAAGAACAAGTGACAGTCAGAAATATTCACAGTTGGCCTAAAATATCACTGAGGCTACTGCAGCCAACACTCAGTGCAGTAACAGTTTGGAAACAGTTGATAAATAACCAGAAACTCCAGGAGCTACAAAACATTTCACAAAAACATGCTTTCCTCCCCACAGCTTAGTACTTGGGGCTCAGTGGGGTACCACGGAATCAGAAATATTTTTGCAAATCAAAACAGGAGAACATCAAGCAGTTTCAAAAGGATGTGAGCCCTCAGAAGCTTCTTTAAATGAATTGACCTGATTTATACAAATTCCCTTAAAAGGTTGGATTGGCTCCAAACCCTGTGTGTCACACTATTTTATCCATTGTAGGGGATCTCAATAGAATCACTATCCTCATTAGTAATGAGATGAGACTCCATTATCCTACTGTAGGAATATTTTGTGCAAATACTGCTCACCTGTAGAGAAATACAGCATGTAGTCACAAAGCCTAGAAAAATAATGTCTTAAATATTGATCCTAAATTGAATACTTTGAATACCAGAAACAAAAGGGAAAAGTGAAGTGCACCAGACTTTATACACACTAGCTTTAATTTTTACTTAAAACATGAGAATAGTCTACCAAAAGTAATTTTCTGGGATTTGCTTGAACTCATAGGATCAGGATAATGTACTTTCTGAATGATAAGTACAGCATTACTGAGGTAACCCTGTAGTATTCAACAGTTTATTTATGGAGTAATCACACATTGTCTCTAAGCTGCAGAGCCCATACTGACAATAGCACCAGAGCTTTTAATGTAGTTTAAAATAATTCCAAAATCTGAGGAGATAACTGCCCTAAGCATGACTATTGCCTCCATTGCTTTAAACAGAGTAGAAGCAGTGTTCCAAGTTTGGAACAATATCACAGTTAGTCCTGTCCTCATCTATCTTGCTCAAGTCCCAAAAAGCTACACTTAAAAGTAAGTGGTTCTGGTGTGTGTGTATTACTTATTTACTTTTTTTTTTTAATTAAAAAAAAAGTGTTGGTTAAGATTAAGAGCTAAGAGCTACACTTGAAAAGTATTCTGAAATAAAAGTCCTCAACCAGAGGCTAGAGCAGTGGGATATTCAATTCATTTAGGAAGGCTCAATTTTATTTTTCATTGTTTAATCGTATATTTCTTAAAGGTACATTCTTAATGAAAAAGAAATGCATAAACTTACATAGTCAAATGCATGCTGGCTGCAAAGCTAACTGCTTTTCAAATATTCAAAAGAAACAAATACATTAATTTCTTATTATGTTATAGCAACATACATCACAGCCAGCCAAAATAAAACATGACTGGGAACTGAGCCACACACTTTTTTTTAACATATTATCTTAGGCAGAAAACTATGAAGTTTATTCTTTTGTGCTTCTGACTCTCTCAGACATATCATACCTTTCACACTATAGAAGAATATTTGTAGCCAGAGAGTAGTATAGTAGCCTCATAACCACAGATAAGGAAGAAAGAAATGCACTGAACTGAGTCAAAGGCATTTTTAAATCCAAAGGTATGGAGAAGTTACAACACACCTAATAACCAGAACAATAAATCTTTCAGAAAAAGTTTTATGCAAAGTGTTAGTACAAATGAGAATGGAGATCACAACTGACATACAAAACAGAAAAAAAAGGAGAATAAACTGGCATTCATAGTTGGCTATTGATGCAGGACTCTGAATTACTTCACAAATATGAAACTTCTTTCCAATTTTTTATGCTCCTTTGATTGCTCAAAGAAAGAAAAAGCATTTTTCAGGAAATTTCCCAGTTCCATCATTCTGAAGATATGTACAAAAATTACAAAATTTGTCTTGAGTCTATAGTGTAAATGAGATCAACCATACAGGATTTTCTCTGCAACCTAGTCAAGTAAATATAGATATTTCTATTGACTTTCGTGGACTTTATATCATGATGTTTCTGTTCCAGGACAGACCTGCTGCTGACACAATTCAGAACTATAATTAAGACACAGACTCTGGTCTCATCCATGTCAAAACTAGAGTCCATTTAAATCAAACTTTCATCACAGCAGAAATTACAGCTCAAACTAACTGAGTTGCCACCAAATTTCTTTCTTGACAAAGATTACAAGCTTCAAGTATCACTTTCAGAATTGCTTGGCTGTCTAGAGGCAGGACTTCATATTTCACATGCAGGATTCCCATGTTTAGAAACAGGGATTACTGTGCAGGTGATATACAGATATACTGCCACAGAAAATGCTTCATGCTGCTCTCCACAAGCATATTTTGTCTAACTAATGGTTCACAATTTACTGCATTCAGTAGATGCTCCTGAATCTAGTTCTCTGTTATAAGGAAAGATAAACTGCAAGCTCAAGGATGGATGAGCAAAAGCATAAAAATAAAGAAAAGTAACAAGAATCCCGGAAAAAGAACTTGTTGCAAAATATATGTGGTGGACAGAACGCATGAGCATTCAAATTTAAAGCAGTGGATTTCAATTAACATAGTCTGCAAGAGACAATCATAGTGAAAAAAAATATACAAACACACAAAACCTTTGCAGCAACATGTGGCAGGATGATATATCAAATTCTTCTGCATACCATTACTGATAACAGTGCAAAATGTTTATTTATCATGGATTTAGCTGACAAGATTACATACTGCAGAATACACAGTCATACCAGGACCTCCCACTGATACAGAAACAGATTTAAAATAATTCTGCAGTAGAAGTAGCAAAATGAAATCACTTACCATTAGTGTTGCATCGCTGAAACTATCTAAAGAATCAGCCCTCCAGAAACAGGTTTTTCTATCAATAATTGACAGCTGATACAGTTTCAGGCAGTAATACACCAGGGAAAGACCGGCTGCAGCAGCAGCTCCTTCCCATTTAGCCTATCTCTAGCACTTTTTAGATCTCCTTCTTAACCCTTTCTAGGTATTTTCTCCCTGTGTTTTGGGTGGCAAGACAAAGACATGATCTATGCTATAAGAAAAGAATGCATTATTTCCCACTTTACTTAGTGAGAAGAGTCGTGGGAAGAAAGTCAGTAGGATTTAGTCATAACAATAAGCTAACAAGAAGTAAAATCTAAAAGCAGAAAATGACTCAGTGACTGGAAAGAGATATAACAGGGATATGAGCTACTGTAACCAGGACAATGGTTTCTCCAAATGTAGAATTAAGAGGTCAAGATCACAATAACACAAGACACTAGCACAGAAGAAGGCTAAAGAAGTTAATAACTTGCAATAAGAAAAAAGATCCTCATTCTCTTCCAGCCTTGGACCAATGAGATTTGAGCTTTAAAATCAAACCTCCTTGCTTTCAGTAAGGCCAGCATTACAATATTACAGATCAATTTTTAAACCAAATAAAATATTAAGTGAAATGGTGGAGAGAGAAAAGGTACTTCCTTTACTGGAATAGCTTTTTCTGTAGTATTCTGAAATCATTCCTATTCCTTAAATGAGGTGGTTTTCTTTTACAATGTCAATTTATATCAATTAGAAATTGTTTTCTGACTTCACTTCCCAAGATGACTTTTCTTTGTCATATTATTCTTCTACATCAAGAAAAGATTGTTCTGATTTGACAGCTCAGTACATTTATATGGACTGTGGCCCACAAAGGATATCTGACAACAAAAGGTTTGGAAAGTTCCGTTGTTCAAATGGATTACTCTCCCCCCACAGAAAAGAATAAACAAACAAAAGCCACCAAAAAAGAACAACTATGGAAGAAAACTGGAGATACCAAGTGCACTCCGTTCTTTTGCATTAGTTTTGTAGGAATCTGGCCCGTCAGATGTGCCAGACAAGACTGACTGCACCACTACTGCCACACCTATCCTAGAAGGATGAAGTATTATGGATAGATTCTAGTTAGAAGGGAAAGGATATATTCACATAAACTGTTGGTAGTGCTACTAGCCCAAATGACAGCCTTTGGAAATCAAATGCAGTCAGAATGCAGCTGGGAGCAGCATGTGTAGAGGCTACAATGTATGTAAAAGACATTTCCCCTTACTTCCTACCCTCTTAGTTAGCAAAGGATAAGAGCTTATACTGTCTCTGAACCACAGAGAATGTCTCTCTTGCTTGCCCATTCAAGTGAAATAGAAAAACAAACAAATGCCCAGGTTTGTACCCTAAGTACAAAGAAATAAGGCTGAAAATTCAGTAGCTCTACCAGTTTGTTGCAATTTTCCCCAATTCCTAAGAAATACAGTTCTCCATTTCACAAACACAAACAAACAAACAGAAAAAAAACCCAAACACCAAGGATTAAGGCCTCTATTTCAGTCCTGATTGGCCAGGTACATCTTGAAAATTGAAGAAATTACTTCAAAGGCTTTGAAACAGTAGGAAATTATAGGAGGAAGCTCACTGCAACCAACAGAGATGCGATTTCCTGTGGAAGAATAGAACTGGGAGTGAAATATGGGCATCTCTTCCCATAGACGACTTTTCCCCATAGGTCCTTGTGCTGTTTTGGTTCCAGGTGTCTTACATCCAGCTGTTGCAGAGACTCAGCTTCAGCTGTACCATTAATCTACTATCTTCAAACAGCTGGAACTGTATTATGTATGCATGTCCCATGACTGAGAGGTATTTCTCCATCAATGAAACTAAACGATCTGCACCAGGCCTTCCCAAATACAAGTTCACAAGAATATATCTTCTTTTTTATTTTCATTTCTCATAAATTTTATTTCATTTTCTCACAAGATATCAAAGACTTGCTTCCTATATGTGTTTGTATTTCTGAGTGTTGCTTTTGGCAAAAAGACCACAATGTCCTTTCATTTTCTCTTCATACCTAGAGGCAACAGAACAAAGTAATATATAGGCTTTTTTAATTGACTGCTCGGAGTCATTAACTGCATAACTTCTCAACTGGTGTCCAGAATTACAAATCTAACTCTGTATTGTTCCCTTACTTGTCTTCTATTTCTGCACTTGTGGATGCTGATCTGGGTCAATATCTGTCACGGTCTAAGCTGAGTTGCCAACAAGCACCACGCAGCCACTCACTCCCTTCCCCACCACCTCAGTCTCCCAGGATGGGTGAGAGAATCAGGATTAAAGCAGGAAAAGTCGTGGGTTGAGATAAAGACAGTTTAATAGGGAAAGCAAGAGCTGCACACACAAGAAAAGCAAAGCAAGGAATTCATTAACCACTTCCCATGTGCAGGCAGGTGTTCAACAATCCCGAGGAAACCAGGGCTCCATCATGAGTAGCCAGTTATTCAGGAAGCCAAAAGACATCACTCCAAACTTCCCCACCCTTCCTCACCCCTCTTTATATGCTGAACATGATGGCATATGGTAAGGGATACCCCTTTGGTGGGTTGGGATCTGCTGTCCCAGCTGTGTCCCCTCCCAATTTCCCAGGCATCCCCAGTCTCCTTGCCTGTGTGGCAGTACAAGAAGCAGAAAAGGCCTTGGCTCTGTTTAAGCCCTGCTCAGCAGTAACAAAAACATCTCTATTATCAACATTGTTTTCAGCACAAATGCAAAATGTAGGTCCAAACTAATTAACACTACCCCAGCCAAAACGAGCATGATACCCTACAAGATTCCCAACTCTATGAATTTGCAACAGTTTTAGATTGAAACAGCACTGATTCCTGCATCTCCATGCTTTATTTTACTCGCTGGTTATCTCCTTTCCATCCTCAGAAACATTATTGTCAGTAAATGCTTCCATTTTTTGAATGGCACAAAATGTACCAAACTCATGTTCTTGCTCATTTTTAAGAAAAAACCCCACTTTTTATTCAAATTAATGCCTAATCGTTAATGCTCACTAGTTATTTATAGTCTTTCACAGACTTCAGGTTGACATAAAAAGTTAGGACAATATTATATCCCTCTAAAACGCCCCATGAAATAAAATGTAATCCAAAGAGTAGTTTTTCCTGGGTGACTAAATCGCACATCTTTGACATTTCTTTCACCAATAATTCATACGAAGTGTTTTTGCATGTTTCTCGCACCTTCCACACCACCAAGATAAGCTTGGAAGGATAAAACACTATTACAAATTCACAGAAATTTCATGTTCAATGAACACTAAACACTTGACAACCACCCAGAAAGGAAAGAAAGCACAGTCTTCTATCACATAGCTCTATTCTATATTTTTCAAGGAAAGTTCATTCTGAGCAAGCAGGTAAGAGCGATTTCCGCACCAAATCTCACAATATTCTGTCCTGTCTGTCCGCTTGTTTTTTGTGGTCATAATCAGTATCAAGATCTTTGCCTCTTCACCTGCAACAATTCAGTATTAAGCATTCGATTTCATTTTCTTGTCCTATACTCCAGTGCTTCCACTGCACCCTATAGGGATGTGACTGTGTTGGTTTTCAAGTGCTAAAAATAAAACAAATACATGTCAACCCAAGGACAAAGTTGAAAGGAAACATACTTTAATGTAACCAAAGAAGAATATATTTAGCATTTTGCTACTAAGCAAAGATGAAAATAAACATGTCAACACATTGCTGTGTCTAACTGTGAAACCCACACCCTACTCAATTCTTTCTGCAGCATTTATTATATATGAAAAGCGGATTCAGTCTTCATTTCTTTCTTCTGAAGAGTGACTGTTAGTACTCTGTTACTACTGCTGGCCACAAAGGGCTCCTGAACTGCAGTGTAAAGCACTTCCATCCTTTTAGGCAGTCTGTTTTTCTATCAATTAACAGTAATGCAGCCACCTAAGGTGCATTTGGACAGTGGTGCATATTAAACTTCAATCTGGAACCCTCCCAAAACTAAATACAAGCTTAAGTGGGAATTGGCATGACACTCACTCCACTCCAGAAAGTGAAAAGTGATCCCTAAATCAGAATGCTTTCTTTTGTCTTTTTTTCCTTATTATTACTAATTTGGGCTCTCTATAAAGCAGTACTGTTGCTCTGTCCCCAGAAATGAATGCTCATAAAAACCCCATGTGATTACATTTTTAAATATTGCCCTTGAAAAAATGTGGATCTATATTTTAACATTTTAAACTATCTGAACTTTAATTTTTAACACTGGGAAAACAAACAGCGCAATTGTATACAGTGGTCTTCATTTTGGAGATCCTGTATTCTGATTAAAGCTGATATTGAAAGCACGAACCATTATGTCAGCTTTATTTAACCCTTTAAAACACAAAGCCAAAAATTTATTCTAATATGTTACAGCTTGTTTCCTGCCATATGGAATTCACGGCAGAGCAAAATTTTTGGTAAATGAGTATAAATTAATGTGGTAGAATTGCGATATTGTACAGCTGTATGAACATTTAAGAGAGAAGGCAAGGAGGAAAACTGGAAAATGCTCTTAGCAGAAAGCTATTACTTTAAGCCCTACAGAACCTGTAGGTTCTTGCCTTCACTGCCATGAACAGGAGTATTCAATAGACTGAGGCACTAAGGAATCCCCTGGCGTGAAAGTTTCTGGCTCCAAGGAGTTGTGACCCTGGAACAGGAAGATTTGCTCTAATGCCCACCAGGTTCAAAGGCTCCTTCAGAATGTCACCTTTTGTCTCACATATCCATTCAATTGCAAGTAATTCTTTTATCCATCAGTGTAGTAGACATCAACAAATTCCATTCTAAATTTAAAAATACATTAGTATTTTAAATATTAATGTTAAAAAGGTTCACTGGTTCTGGTAAACGTTCCAGGAAGCTTGTAATGTCTGCAAAAGGAGTAGTTGCAAAGTATCATTCTGGCAGGACTTTAGGTAAGCATTAATGGAGCTCTAAAAAGCTCCTCGTGCTTAATAAGAGCCATTTGACTTCCATCAGTAGGATTCAAATGGCCCCAATTAACTTCTAGGTATGTAGAAAATAAAAATTAATCGAGGGCTAAGTATTCTAAAGTTCACAAGGGAAAAACAAAATCCAGCTAATATGCTACAATATGTATGCTGTGGTACTTGCAGAGAAATTTCTTAGCTTTGACAGTCTGTATGAACCTTTCCAAATAAAATGAACTCCCTCTTTTACGAAAATCCGAACTATTCCTTTCCCACTCAGATCATTGTAGAGTCAGTGTGTCAACTATGGATGATGGAAACACCTCATCAAAAAGACTGGCAAGCATTCATCTTTTTTGTCAGGGACTGATACAAGGCCTATCAAAAAAATTCATTGTCTGCATGGCTTAGGATTGCCCCAAAAGCCACAACACTTCAAGGCAGTAATAACACTTGGAATTTTCTGAAGATTTGCGGAAACATATAAAAGTGAGAAATTAGCATTGTCGGTTTCTACAAGATACCTTTACACTGATAAAATCTCAGCACAAAATTAAAAAAACATTAGTAACTCATATCAAAAAATTAGCTTGCAACATGCTGCCACGTGCATTTTTTAAGACAGAAGCTTTGCAAAAGTAGATGCAGGGTAGCTTGGAAGATGCTATCCATTTCTCTATTTCAGACATTAAGATTTCATTTCAATTTCTTGTTTCCTAAGGATTTACATACTTTGATTAATGTGTTCTCAATTAGCATGAGACACCTGCAAGTATCTACTAAATGCAAAAATACTCCTTAACACAACATTAAAATATAGGCAAAAAGAAAAAAATGAAAAAAAGGCGCAGAACATTAGAGAATGTGGATCTTCAAGAAATTTTCCATATGTATCCTACAGAGACTTCTAAAATTTATAATAAATATCCACAGATGGAGATTCAAATCAGTCATTCTTGATGTTGACAATTCAGAGCAAGCACATTCAGCAGCCAGCATCAGTCTGCCACATTTCACCTTCAAAATTCTATTTATGGCTTTCATTACAAACATACGGCATTAGAAACATCTTAGAAAAAATCGTAACTATACAAAAAACTGCAAGATGGCTGAGTCTAATTGCTTCTTGATCAATTTATCTGCCAGTTCTTCAGACTTGTCCACAACTAAATCTATGCTGCCAATTTACCACTGTCAGCTTTGGCAGAACGTGGGAACAAATTTTATTTTGATTGCAAACCTGAGCCTCAGATTACTAAAATGACTGTTAGATTACTGAAATAATTACCTAATAACTGCTGACAGGCTTGATCTCCTGGCCTCTTCTAACACTCCCAAATTGCTGGGTAGATGGGTAGATCCCTTTGGAAATATGTGGAATGTATCCAAACCATCTGAAATCTAGAATGGGGGCATTTTTCTAAAAAAAAAAAAAAAAAAAAAATTGACAACTATTTTTCTAGGCTTTCTTGCATAATATTGCCAATACCTGCAGGTAAAAATATTTTTTTTTCATTATGAAGGAAATCACATATTCTGTATTAAATAGCTCATGTAGTTTTCTGAAGCTTTGTAAAATTTTTCTCCAGAGAATCTTGCTTCAGAAGTAATAGTTCCATATGTCATCACAGACATTATATTTACTCATCACATAGGAAAACCCCTGGCATAATACCTGCTTCTTTAATTTTTTTTTTGTTCAAACTAGCATTGACATGTTTTATTTCTACTAAAACCCCCATTGCAGCACTTAAAACAGGAGCAAAAGCTTCAACAGATGCCAAGTCACTATATATTTTGAGATACTCTGCAGTATTTGGGGGACAACCAATTCCCACAGAGAAAAGTGCTTCTAATCCTTCATGTGTAGAAAGAACCAGCAGGATTTCTCTGAATATTATTTAGATAGGTACTAACACTCTGGTTAATTAATGAGAGATTTAGACAGAAAAGTATGCTGAACTAGGGGTGGGTGGGATGTGTGTCTTTGGTTGGTTTAGAGGGGGTTCAAGAAGGAATAAAATCTAATTTTGGTACTCAAACTGCAAATACATAAGAAAGGCACAAAAGCAATCAACACTGAGACCTTAAGTCAGTCTCACAGAGTTCAGCAGCACGTTCAAATTCCAGCATCAACTGCTCTTCCCTTTTGCTTACAATTATGTGTGGTTTCAGCAGCAGAAATTCAAAAAGATCCCACAGATTATGGGCTTCCAGCTAAGCACAGAAAGCACAGGAAGATATTTGACTTGCATCTCCAGAGATTTAACTTGCTCTACATTTCAGCCTCCACTGGGTACCACTGCCAAAAGACGATCCCATTTTAACCTTAACTGGCTCTGAAGAGACCCGGCCGTACATGCGATACGACCCGCACAGATGATGGGCTTCGCATGCAAAATCTGGGGGGAGGGGGGCGAGAAGAACAAATTAATACCTTTAATCCTGAAATGCCTCCTGGTTCCCTATTCCTCACACTGCGACACGCGCAGTCATCCTCCCTCCGTGCGCGAGGGCTGCCCGCTGCATTGAGGAAACTTCCCGAGGGGCCGCTGCCCGCGCTCCCGCCGCACCTGCCCGCGGCCCCGGGCGGACAGCGCTGCTCCGTGTGCCCCGGGGCACCGCAGAAGCGGCGGGGCTGCCGGCACTTCCCCGCGCTCCCGCTCCAGAGCATCGCCCCGAGACAGCGACAGATCCCGCTCCGGCACCCCCCGGTCGCCCGGCAGCCCCCCGGCCAGACACGGCTGCCCTTCCCCGCCGGCGATGCTGAATCACGGCGGGCCG
>VZTE01001983.1:246684-265852 GCA_013397775.1 Eulacestoma nigropectus | reverse complement strand
GCGCCTGAGGGGCGGCGGGAGGCCTTCGTGGAGCGGGCCCGGCGGCGCCGCGGACCGGGGCAGCGCTGCCGGTGCGCCGGTGCTCCCCCTCCGCTTGCGGTGGAGCGGCCCGCGCTGTCTCGCTGCCCGAGGACGCGAGCGGACCCGGCGGCCGCGNCGCTGCCCACGCGGCCCCCGGGAGGAGCGGGGCCGGCCGCCTTCAGGGCTGGCTGCGGCCACCTCCCTTCGGCCCCTCCGAGCCGCGGGACACGAGGCCGGCTCCGGCGGCCGGGAAGCGCCTCGGGAACCCTGCGGAGCGCTCCCCGGCCGAGGAGCCACGAGCGCCCCGCCGTGAGGCGCGGGGAGCCTCCCCGAGCGGCCGCGGGGCCCGGCGGTGCGCGGGGCTGGGGAGGGTGGAGGCGCCCGCGGGCCCGGAGCAGCCGGCGGTTCCCTGCGCACAGCCCGGCACCTGCCCGGTCCCCAGATCCGTGCCCCCTGCGCGCGGCTCCAGACAGTTTTTTTCCTCTTCCCCTTTGGACCCGTAGCCAAGTGTTTTCCTGCCGTGTGCAAAACCTCTGTGCCACTCTGAAAGAGCCATTTCGGGCTTTTCCTGAAATACTTTGCATCCTCACATAAAGGCACGTGACCTAATCAGATAAATGCAATAAAGATTGAAAAAATAGAGAAGCGCTTGTCAATTAATTTTTTTCTTAAAAGAAAGAAGAATTAAAACTTTCAGAAAAATAGTATTTAAAGAATAAATAATAAAACTCCAACTGAAATTTAGTCAATTATCTCAACAGATTATGTAGTATCCTCTGTTTATCAAGGTTAGGAGCCCAATTCACAAGCAGTGGAAGTCGCCATGGCATTTGATTTCGGCTGAATTATGTTTGCCATGGAACTAGCTCTAATCTTTAACTGACTTCTTCTGGTTTATAAATTAATTATCGTACTTTGTTAATACTGTTACATTCTTTAATCACGCATTCCTCACTACTGTATACCTTTAAAATCAGTTCGTCTAACCTTTTCTACACAATCTCTTGGCTAAAATAAGACCTTCCATGAGAATGTCTACAACTACCTTTTTAAGGCAGTTAGAAATAAATATATTCAGTAGGCTTAGTTTCAAGTTTTCTTTTTCTTGGTCTGAAATAACTGAAACAGAGTTGACAATGTTAAATGAAAATTTAACTGCAACTTGATCAGCATTAAGTTTCTTGCTCTATTTTAACATATTTTGAGGTAAACTGATACTTTAATAGGAACAGGTTGTGGGCTTCTTGCAAATGCTGAAATGATTGTTAAGGACAGCAAACCACATGAAAAATCCTTTAGGAAATCCTAGAGAGATATCAGACTGTTTTCTCATGTGTGGTATCAATTTGTAGCTTGTAAAGTTGAAGAATTTACTTTTTACAGACATTATATTTTTCATTGAGTTGGATGACAGATTACATTGTGGTTTTTACTGATATGCAGAAATTACCATTTATCTGATACTCAAATCTTCATTTGGTTTGTAAAAAAAAAAAAAAAAAAAAAAAGGGGGGGAATACTTTTCCACCAAAAAANAAAAAGGCGGAGATATCATTTCCAGCCACAAACATGTCATCTCATAGAAGCTCCCATGCTTGTTTTTGTAGGTAAGTGTTTGTAGTAAGAGGTCTAAATTTTAGTGATAGAAATCCCATGCTAAAGCATTGGGATCTAAGCTCGTCCCCAGGTAAACAGTCATTATTCTCACAGCTGTTCAAAAGCTGCGTTCCAGGATGATCCTAAGGAAAGGTTTGATTCTCTTTCCGTTAGTCATTTGGAATGCTGCCACTGACTGCAGATGAAACCATTTACAAGATTGACATGCATTGCATGTTATCTCTGGGTCAAAGCTTGGGTTGGGCCTATAGCAGACCCTGTCTGCTTTGTTTTAGTGGTGTGTCCACATTCCATACCCCAAACCAAGCCTCTCCACCCAAGCAATGTGCACACCTCTGCCGAGCAAAGTACATTATATACTGGGAAGAGCAGCAAACCACAAGCAGGAGTTTGTGATGAGAGATTGCACCCAGCTGTTGCTTTATAATTCACAGGCAAACCTGAAGTTTGGGAATACAGTCGTGTCCTGCTCTGCTCCTGGGAAGTTTTTAGGAAAAGCCTCCCCTTCCAGGTGCAGCTAATGCTTCCTCTTTCCAGAGGGCTGGTACCAATGAGTGCTGTTCTCAGCTGGGAAAGCACAACCCGTTACACATCCTCCCAGCAAAGGCCAGAGCCTCAGAGCAGAAACGCTTTTTCTCCTCTCCATTCCTGGGAGGCAGGAGGCATTAATCTCTTCCTGAATGTGCTTTTAGTTGTTGTTTCCCAGAAGCAGATCAGATTTACTTTTTTTAATGCAATCTGCATTCTGAATCACTCTGAGAGTATATGGTACTCGCTACCTCCATGTTGAAATACTAGAGCTAACAAAATGTAGTAAGGAACCAAAGCAGGGTATTAAATACACAGATGCTTAATTAGGAGCATTAAATAGAGTTATATTTTTAATATTGAGCTAGTTTAAATATTGAATATTGATGCACTAGAGAACAGATGTGCCTAGATAATAATTGTAAATAGAACTAGTAAAAAAATACCTTTTTTATGGCATGAAGATTATCTTATGAATTTCACAAATGAACAAACAGGCAAGACAGAAAACCAGAGATCAGGAAGAAAGTGCTTTCTCAGAAATCTACATATTTCTAAGAATTTTCTTAGGTTTTTCCTAGTTTTCCACACAGAAATTCTGGATTTCCTTATGAATTTTAATTGTTACAGTTGAAGAACGGTTAGGGCAATCAGATCATTTTTATCTTTGAGAGAAAGATTGATGATTTATTTGAACACAATTCCTATTTCACCTTTCCTGTTACTATGAACGTATTTCCTGAATAATTATGAGCACTGTAATGCTGTATATGTAATCCATCTCCAAGTCAGTAAATACAATGTCCTCAAATTACAAAGAGGCTAATTAAATTCTCTAAGAACACCGGTGTTTGAACAAAGTCACAAAATAGATTTTGAAATGCAGACCTATTTCTCCTGCTCACTCAACTGCCAGCTTACAGAGCTGCAGTAGGATGCACAGTCTCATGTGGTCCAGAAAACCTAAAGTTGCATTTTACCTCTGCTGTTGAAATGGGCTCTATCCTTGTGCAACTGTTAGTACTGACACATGCCAAAAAGAGCTTCAAAATATTAAATGTGACAATCATGAAGTTCAAAACTTTGAAACAGAATCAGCATATAGATTTATAATAGGAATAATCGCTATTCCCAGTGTGTTTTCTTCTGTTTGCGCAACACTCATCTTAGAATATATTTACTAAGTAGACAATGACACTTTTCTAAACAGGTGCATTTTCCCACTTGCTATAAAGCCATATCCAAACATAGTCTGTGCTATCATAAACCACCCATTTCCTAGTGTCAGCCTAGAAAACATTACCAATGAAGAAGCAAGGTTCAGCTCAACTTCCCTCTCTATAGATTTATATTCCCTTAGGATTCTTGGTACAATACTTCTCATCCCATACATAACTTTTGCTTCAAAAAGCAACACCCATTTCTTTTATAAGCCATCTGCTCAGTGTGTTAGCAAAATCCATGCAACAGCTTCCCAGCAGCACCAACACCCGCTAACAGGGGATGGTGTTTCAGGCAGATACTGCCAGCCTGTCACAGCTTCTTATCTCCTCTCTCTCTAATCTTCAAAGTACTGTCTGGGATTATCTCCTGGAAATCAAATGCCCAGCAAGATGGCTTGTTACTTTTTTATGTATCAGCAAACATGCACTTGATTGAGTTCATTAGTGCTGTAAACATCTTTTATTATACAGATCAATGTGAATTTACAAGCTATAACAGTATGATATTGACATAATGTAGCATTTCACATACAATAACTTTTTATAGGCCTCATCACACCAAACATGCTCTGGGTGAAACTCAGCACTGATGTAAGCAGATACTGTAACACCAAGGCTATCCACAGACTACAGTCAATTATCCTCTAGCTTAATGAAGTTCCTTTGGTTCAGGCATGTTTTTGAACAGCTTTAAGATAGGAACACTTCTATTTTTAACCACACAAAATATCATTTCAGAGCATCTATATCTGTTTAGTAATCAAAGCTTGGAGGTTTTTCTTCAAATATCTTCAAGTTTCCATCTGCTGTCTGCCTCTGTTTAAGAAAGGAAGAGTCCCAGAATTTCAGCAGTTTGGAGAGACATTTCCTTTTGTTGGGCAGCCATGAAGAAAAAAATTATGCTACTGTATGAAGGTTGTAAGATCAGATGAGGCATAAGTTGAAGGAAAGTGGAAACTTATATCTTCTGGTCAACTAAGTTAATATGGTCATCCAGGAAATAAAACCAGTTTTCATAAATATGCACAAACTGGGGCAAGTTCATACAATGTTACTAAATACTTAATGCTATTGCTGGCATGCAGGCCCAAGTAGAAAGGGATGTGAGCTGCTCCTCCTTTGCAGTTGGACATAGCAATGAAATCATTATTTTAAGCAATATGTCAAATATGAGAAAACTGAGCATGAGACTTCCACCCCAGCAAAGTTGTGCTTTTCCCCATGCAGGTAGTATGTCCTTTCACAGTGTAAAAGTTCTCAGTATCTGTTCAATCCATACCTTACCAAGTGTAAGTGGAAATTCATCCATACGGGTTTGTTGAAGTAAGTCTGAAGTGATTGGCTCATTACTTTGATGTTTTTTAATGTGACAACTGTTGGGTTTTATATTACTATCACCATAACCATTTTTAAGATAGATAATTGGTGTCTAAACTTTACAGCCTAAAGAACCTCTCAATCTTTTGAAGATGTTGATTCAGTTGACAGAAAAGTCTGCATTTATTTTCATTATTATGGTCTCCTGATGGTTTTTTTAATTTGAATTTCACCTGGGAGGAAAAGAAATCATTTTGCATAAGATACTAGAATTTGTTTGGATAGGGTAATACACCTCATAAACAAAACTTTTATTCATTTGGCAATACCATATTAAAGAGTTGCTCTCTCTGTGTTCCTATCAGGTAAAAATGATGCATTTCTATTAAAGCCATGGATACAGATTCAAATGTATTCCAAGGCCACTGGTTCAATGTCACATCAGGCAAATACTTTGTGCCTATCAGATGAGTATATTGTCAAAAGCCACACAGGAGACAGTGATCTGAAATATGTACAAGGTTGAGAAAAATCTATTGTCAACATCTATATAATTTACTTTACACTTTGTGTACTGTTTGAAATATGACCTCTGGAGTCCCTGGCTGAATGAAGTGCCCAAGTCCACCCAGGTCCCATTCACATGCTCAATAGATTAGATGTCAGAGTGTTATAAGATTTAGCATATTTAATATTTATTAATGTATGCCTTTCAATATTTCTTAAAATGAAGTAGGATTTTCATACAGTACCTTCAGAATTTGTGTTCTGCAGAGCATTCCTACAGTAGAGATAACAAGTAAAACCATTTCCAAAGTATTTGTTCTAGACACAAGTTCATTACAGTAGCTAAACTACAGAAAACTTCACATCACAGAAACATAATACTTTTCATATGAAAAGGACTACTGAAAAGTTGATTTTTGCTTAAATAGAATAAAACTGTATGCAGACTATTAATAAGAAGTTTGGATTACATTAGTATGCGCTATTAAAACACTGAAATATTTCAGTTCCTTAATATTTCTACACACAAATTTCTCAAAAATACCCCTAGGTTAGATGAGAAGCTCCTTGTTTGGGTTGCCATTGTACCTCAAGGCAGTTTCCAAATGCTGGGGAAAGCATATTTCTTTTATGCAAATGTAAGGTAATATTGCAGTGGTGACAAACACTTTTTAATGAGAACAACGAGACTAGAGAGTCCTTTTAGATATTTTTTTAAAGTAGAATACTTAGCCTTCTTTACAAGGAGATGATAGAGGTATCTGTATAACGATACACTGAAGAAGGGATAAAATTTTCATATACATAAACGTTTCATTACTAGGTAGGTGTTTGAGACATCCCAACTTAGTAGGATGACATTAGAATCCATACTGACTTCTCTAGGGCAGTGAGACAAAGAAATCTCATTAAACAGCAGAAAAATCTTCCTAAAACCATTACTACAGGATACACTGGGCTGCAAAAGGCAAAGATATCTAACTACATGTACTGAATTCTGATCCATCAGGGCTTAAGTAGTTACACACGATGTCAGATGTTCAGGTGCCTCTATAATGCAATTCTGTTTCCTGGAGTGCCCCTTAGCCAGGCAAGGTGAGCAGCTTGAAGGGAGCACACGTTGCTTCTTGCCCACTCAAGGCAGGATGTCAGAGATTAATAGAAGCGGTAAGATACTTCTGCGGAGAGAAGCTAGAAATCACTGTGGTGGGGATAAAGACTCTATAGCCGTGTGCATTTATCGGAATAGTTAAGTCTAGAATTACAGTATCCTCTTTTGCAACATGTAATAAATCCTGCCAAATCTGAGTTTGTGCCACATGGCACTAAGTATTGCAAGATCAGAAGCTACTGAGATGGGTCAGCTCTGCACACAAGAAATACGGAACATAAGAAGACACAGACAGAAAGTAATCGCTGAATCTGGGCCATGTGCAGCAGTCTCAGTCTTATGCAAATTAGATGAACTTTTAAGGATTCAGATTTATATTATAAAGATGCAACATATCAGGAGGCAGCAAGAGCAGGGCTCCTTGCTAAGAGAGCATGAGCCAAGAGAGCTCCCACCACCGAGAGCAGCCCCAGCCTCAAACAAGTGGACAGTCCCAACCAAGAATCATATCCTGAGGCAGTATCACAGTGACAAGGCAGACCCAAGGTCGGGCCAGGAAGTCAGTCCATAGAAAGGATAAGGTCCAGCAGTTATCAGGCAGATCCATTACAAAAGCAGGAGTGAATCCAAGCTGTGGAGCTGCCTGAGCCACAGCCATGTTGTGACTGTACAGGTGATCAGCACTCCTCCAGTGCAGCTACAGCAAGAACTCTGAACTCAGGGCTGACCTTAAATAGAGCTCCTGAGCCCATGGCTGTGGGGAGGTGCCAGTTGAGGCTTCTCAGCACCTTTAACACATATTAGTGCCCTCAGTGCCCTGACACAACAGGATTTAGAGAAACCTGGAATTTTATTTATTTATTTTATTGTATTTGAAATTCTGTAGTAGAGATTGTAGGATTTTTCCTTTTGTGTTATCTTTCACAAGGAACTTTTGTACAGTATGTCTCATATTAACCAATATTTATCTGGATAGGCATATGAAATTTAATTCAGAGTATAGAAGGAACTTCCCTGTTCAGCAATAGAGTTGTGTTTGCCCTTTCAATCAAATCTTGCTTGCTATTTACAAACGGAAATTTTTCTGGTTCTAGAAAAGGTAAACAACATAAGAGTTAACTTGCAGGACAACTAAGAATACCCTGATATAGGTAACATTTTGTACAGACTGAATAATATGTATTTGCTCTTGTTCTGTAACATTTAAAGACTGAATATTTGTCTCTATTGTGTAGCATGCACCAACAGGAACTATTAACAAAGATTATAAAATAAACTGAAATGTGTGGAGTAAGGACTTGTGGAAGTACACTATGAACTGATCGCACTGAAAGAATGCAAATTTCCATGCACAATATAGCTCATGTCTCAAAACCTGTTTTATCCCTCTTTAAGATAATAAGTAAGATGCAAATGTAGAACAGATAGCCTGATATTAACCTTCATGTCTTTAAAGACACGGTGCTTCTGTTAAAAATAAGAATTTTGCCACCAATGATCCTGAGCAGACAGTGGCAGATTATGGGTTTGCTACAATCCAAGTCCCATCCTTTTCCTATGTCAGATTAAAAGTCTACGGCAATACAGTGAGTAGAAGAGAAATACCGTGTCACATTTTATAAGAAGTGCAGTGGAATCAGAAGCTCCATGAAGATTTTACATGATTTTACCATTCAAAGGTCCTGCCACAGTAACAGAGGATTAAAATTGTCATTCAATTTAATTATTCTTCATTTTACCTTGTTTTGACTCAGGTATATTTTCTGGTTACTTTGTTCTCATTTTAAAGTCTATGTAAGACTTAAGATTATATTAATTTGGATTACATAAACAAGAATTGCTTTATATTCCTTTTCCTCTCTCAGAAAAATGAAGGCAAGGATGACTTTCACAGGATTCAACCAAAAGTTCTAAATAACTTAATATTAATTTTTGAGATCCAGTTAGCCTAATAAAGCTACTACTTCAGATTTTTTCGTCATCTAATCACAAACCCACCGATTTTACATATGAAATTATATAAGTTTTTCATAGCTAAAGTTTAAGAAGTGTATTTTTTTGAGTATAAGTTATAGAGCTATCATGTTAACGCAAACCAAATGGAGATTTTCATCTTAAACATTAGAGATAAAAAATGGAGTTCAAAGTTAATTAGTTGTTCATCTATGACCAAGTTCACCTGTCAGTATATCTCCCACAGACAGCAATTATTTTATAGACAGCAGGAGGGATATCTAGGAATAATATAACATTTTAAATCTGGAAAAGCAGTAATGTAATAACTTTATATAACTACTTGTAACAATAACATACAGCAGTAATAATAATTTTCTGAAGCAACTTGTTGTATTGAAACACTGCCAGGAGAGGAGACATTTTAAAACATTAGCTGGGAAAAAAAAAAACGAGTTCTGAATTATCAGGGACACAGAAATGCCAGATTGTTTTCTTGTTCTGGTTTTTTTGTTTGGATTTTTTTTTATTTCTTCAGAAATCCGTGTAAGATAGAACCTGCTGTTTCATATCAGTAAGAAAAAGCTTTGAAATATTTATCAGCTAACAAATATTTAACCCCTCTATTTATGATGCCTAATGGAAACTCATATTGCAAATGGTAACTTTTTCACCATTATTTGAATTTCCTTAGTACTTTTAATTAGCTTTCTAATAGGCTTTTCACCTTTCTAAAGCTATCACCTCAAAAGGCACAAAAAATATTATCAAAAAAATGGTATGTCGAGTTGTCACTTTTGTATAGTCAAAGTATTCTTTCTCATATTCTTCTTTCATTACATATAAATATTTAATCAGTATATATTTATGTCACAACAGAAAGCAATATAGAAAACAAGAAAAAACCTGCTGCCAGAAAACATGTTTATTTTTTCCATATATCACAAATTAAAACAGACTATAAGAGCATGAAATATTCAAAAAGAAATGTGCAAAACAACTCTGTGAAAAAAACGTGTGTCTGCTCATATAGGTAAGGCTACACTGGATCTGTCTGTCCCCAAACGACCTCGTTTTTCCTCAAGGTCCCCAGCTTTTTGAAGACCACATGTTGTTCCACTGATGTTTACAGGGGTTGTCTAGGCAACCAGATAAAACAGAGATTTAAAGGGGCCTGCCCTGTCTGTGCTGTGAACTCCAAACTCGCATCAAGGAAAGGAGCCCTGCCTGTGGAGAAGCGCAGCCTGGGGCAGGAGAATCCTCCAAATTTTAGCAAATCCTTTGCTACAGCTGCTTGTTCTAACAAAGAAACAGAAGACTACTACAATTATACTTTACATAGACATGGTGAGTTTTGATTCAGACTATGGATTGCAATTTTTTTGACTATAATAGATAGTATTAACATAATTTACATTTCCTGATAATCTCATTGGATTTTTATGTCCAAGAAGTGACAGTGACGACATTATTGAGTGACCATGATTAATTATTTCAATTACAGTAGAAAACAGAGACCCCATTCAATATTAGGCCCCCATTGTGATGCAGCTGTACAAACATATATTAAAAGCCTGTGTCTGGACCAGAAGTCTGCAAATTACTCTACTCAGAGTCATCAGGGAAAAGACAGCAGCACACATGAAGCACACAAAGGCAGGGATGAACCTGGACAGTGTGTGTATTGCCAAGATTTTAACAAACTCACAGTTTCTCCTAATCATAAGCAACACTTTTTCTCTCCAAATGAGATAGGTTACCATCTCCTCCTATTTTCTTTCTTAAAATGCCATATTGCATATTTTCCTGTTGCATGAGGCAAGTTCTACAATTCTTCCATAATTATTTTATCTTTTCTCCTTTCTTCTGCACATGTATGTGCTCCAATTTTCCTGGCTTCCTTTTCTTCTCTTTACCATTTTCAAATGTTCTCTTCTGTCCTGCAGTATTTCATTCCTTCACCATGCTCTCCATGGCAGGGTGAAGCTTCCCTCACCAAGGGATCCTGCTGCTCTGCCTGTACTTCCTCCAGCCTTTCTCCTCCCTCCATCCTTGAAATCCCAGCTGCCATGGAAATCCTGCTCTCCAACACTACTGAAACGTTCAGAAGCCTTTTACTTCTCTCCAACCCTAAAACTTGTGGATGAAAAAGCACTCTATAAATGGTAAGTATTGGTATTGATTGTGTTATTAATATTTGCATGTTAAAGGATCAATATACAAACCATTTAGCTCCCCCTTCAAACAGACAATGAATTGAAAAAAAATATTTCTCCCTTGTCATCCAGAGGGAAAGTGAGCTTTAAACTGAAGGAGAGCAATTGCAACCTGGATTTAGCATTTCTAAGAAATCACAGGAATCAGTTATTTACCCAAGAACCATTTCTAACGTCTTTTGTGCCTATTCAATATACTGTCCCATGCTAACTTTGAGGAATGGATATGGCCAGTTAGACTCTTGTCTCTTCAATAAATTGATGCAATGTTATTGCAGAAATGAAAAAGAAGATGCAAGAGAAGTATGCTTTGAGATAGTTTATGAGAAGAAACAGGCACAAAACTAGAAAACACACCCAGGTCCAGTGTTGCAGGTAACATCCTGATGTCACTGATGGCAGAACTTCATTTGAGTATGAAGAAATCAAGATTGCATTTGAGAATTCAGAAAAAATAGTTTCTCATCAGCAATGGCTTTTATGGCCTTTGCCCCTGCTTGTGTATGCTCAGGGGATCAGAAATCTGGTTTGTCTTTTCAGTAATGATGAGGAAACGCCCTGACTGATTTAGACATGCCTTCATCTTTGTTCAGCACTATCAGTGAAAATCAAGATCTAATGTACCAAATATTTGGAGGAGGCAAGGGATGCCAAACACCACCAAACTGTGCTGCTGAATTCCATTCGTTTTGTGAACTCTTATGAAATAACAATTCCGGTAGTAAATCTGCAGTCCAGTGAATGGAAAGAGCAAGTAAATGGAATAGGGTGGCAGAGAGAATGAACGTAGGCTAAAAGGGATAGAAAAGAGGGAAAAGCAGAGTGTGAAACTAAAGGCATACAAAGCCTTTGGAGTATAGAAAAGAACATTTTTTGGGAAGGAATGGAAGTATTTTTTTTTAGCTGTATTAAAAAAGTAGAACTAGGAGGAAGAAAAACACACCTGATTAATTCACAGCATAACCTTATACTGTGATAAAGTAGATGGAAGGGAAGATTTCTGAGGAGAGATATCAAAGGACAGGCTTTGATATCTAGCTGCTCCAAGTGATCTACACATATAATGCCATCACCTCTGAGTTAAATGAGCATAACAAATAAATGCAGATGTTATCCCCAAAACAGTCAGATTTCTATACATCCTCTGTTAGAGACCTTGATTGATTCATTTTACCTGAAATAATTTGAAAGGAATTACAGCATTGGAAATGAGAAATGCTTGAGGATAATTTTTATACATAGACATTTATTGGCTAATAAATTACTTGGGAATGCATCTGCTCTTTGCACAAAAAGGAATGGAGTTCTTTCTTGTAAATGTGATGGTTAAAATCATAATACTTAATACCAATTTAAAAGCTCTGTCTTTCACATTCATGTGCAAAAACTGTATTTCACATGGTTACCACCTTTTAATATGGATTTTAAAAATAAAAGCTTCACTGGAAGCACTACATTTATTTCAGCTATTATTAGAAAATTACCTCTATATTTCAGGTGTGAAACTGAGTTTAGAGAAAATGCGGCTTGGACTAAATGCAAATAGAAGTCAAAGTTCTCTGTTTCATGAGATTAAAACAATGCTTGAAAACGCTCAACTTCTCTTTCTTGGTGAATCAGCCATACATCTATCAAATATAAAGAACATCTACTAATATCAAAGCATAGTCTGACAATGGCTTCTCAGACTCTGGAGTTGAGAGGAAAAGACTTTTACATTGACATTTGCATTACAACTACTTGAAATAACCACTTCTTCTTTGTGCTAATGAGAATTAATAAGTTCTCCTTGGTTTGAACCATAGATATTTCTCCTTTTAGCTTTGTGAGTCAAAGACAAATCAAAAGAAATCCAAAAATAGTAAATAAACTTTATAAGCTGGTTTTTTGGCTGCTTTTTTTCATATGCAAAGTGGCTTTTACTCTTTGTTTA
The DNA here is from genome assembly GCA_013397775.1 of Eulacestoma nigropectus. NCBI lineage: Eukaryota > Metazoa > Chordata > Aves > Passeriformes > Eulacestoma > Eulacestoma nigropectus. Next base: position 253,426 of record VZTE01001983.1, on the reverse strand, counting down.
TTGCATGGATTTTTTTTAATAGATTCACACCTATGAATATGACACTCTAATTGTTTTTTCTTATTATTTCTCCTTATGAAAGGTTACTGGTCTAAATGTTCTTTTAGAGATTTAGCTTTCTGGCTTGTAAGTGTGAGGAAAAGACACTGCAGACACATAACTGAAGAACATCTACTGAAACCCTCTGAGCCTGGAATAACTCCTCATTCATGGTACTAGCAATAAAAAAAGCAAAAAAAAAAAGACCCTGAGAAGAAATTGAAGCATTTAAAGACTCATACTCTGGAAATACCAGAAACTACTGGAAAAGAAGGCAGGAACACTTCAGTGTACATCTGGAAGCAGTAAGTGTTATTTAAAAGCAAGTCTATCAGAAGGAGGTTTTCCTTCTGAAAATAGCAAGTGCTGATGCATTTGGCATATTTAACACTTCTCAGCAATCCAAGAAAAGAAGGATATTCATGAAGCTGTTACAAAAAAATGAGTATTGAATTCTAAATAAAAATGAAGCATATTAACGTTATATGCTTTGGTCCTGAATGTTTAAAAGTATTTTTTACTGTATAAGATTGGGGTGACAATTTTATCTGCTAGAGGTGTATGATAAAGCATGGCATTAGCCTGCCATAGGGTAAGATCTATTGAAGATTTGTAGATTTAAAAAAAAATTGAAAAAACCCTTCCAACTTTAAAAAGCCACTGGTTTTCAACAGGAAGTGAAGCAAATAATACAGAAATAGACTCCTGGGAGAAGCAGACTCCAGATGAGGCAATTTAGAACCTGCCAAGAAACTAGTACTTGAATAAGTGTTGGACTGGACAGTGCTTTGGAACCTTAGTTATTACCAAGAGCTGAAAATACCATAAGACAAAGATATTAGAGGCAGAAAAGCACACAGAGCTTGAATTCCTGAGCAAGGAATAACAACACAAATAAAGCAGATGGAAGAAGCTGAACATTAAGCAAAAGCTTGTATTAATTTGTCTTCAAGTGCCAGGGAACCATGAACAAACTGCATGTTGCTGCCTTAGATGATTGCTTTCTTTAGAATAAAAACACTTGCAGCAAAAGATGGTGTGTGCAGAAGAAATAGTAAACATGAGAGCAAATGGGATCTATTACCTTCAGTTAGGTATATATGCACAGCTCCCAGTATTTCTAGGAACTGTGCTGTAACTCTGAGATAAAAACAGCAGGCTGTAGAAAGATAAAGGGGTAAAATTACCGGTTTATGAAAGTGATTTTTTTTTCTGTTTAAAAAATGTGCTTCTAGAAATAAATAATAAGCCAGGAAAACCATCTTAGACTGTTTTCCTGTTTTTAGATGGCACTACTAAAGATATTATAGCAGACCAGCTGATTATGCATTAAGAACCTTTTTTGTTAAACTTCTTTAACCAATACAGTGATATGTGACAGTGGGACACAATTTACAGGACATACATTTGAGCAGAATACAGTGAATCCTAGATTTAGATGTGAGACTACTAGTTCCTCATCATTCCTCACTTATTGCATGCAGAGTGTGTACAAAAGCTTGCTGAACTCTTTGAACTTTCCTAGCTAGAATTAAAATGACCTTCAGTTAACCTAACATATTTCACTTCCAGAGTTAGGCTAAACTGAATTAAGGTCATTTTTATTTCTGAAGAAAAATAGATACTGAGGCATTTAATATAGCTTAGTCTACTTTAAATTAACAGTTGTAATTAACTTGGAGATCTCTGTAGAAAAGACCTAAAAAGATAAATTAAAAACACTATTATTTTTGGTTTTTATTTTTAATCTTCTTAATTCTGTAGAAAGTGATTCAGAGTCTTAATATACAGTAAGAACAAACATCAGTATAATATTGATTACCTCGCAATTATGGTAAACATGCAAATAATTAAGTCAACTACCCTGAAAGTGGCTTACTATATAGTTTTTTTAAGAGCTATGCATTTTTAAATAACTTTGACTAAAGTAGTATTTCTATACAATTCTGTAGGAGTAAACTAGAATCAAATGTCAGACAAGTATACCATCAACTTTATGTTTCATTCCTTCTATAATTCATGTGCAGCAATACAAATATGTTGCTAAACTACTAAAAATACAAGAAAAAAATGTGCCATTTTTTTGTTTGTTTTCCTCTACTCAATATGTACAAAATCAACTTTTTGGAAGTGCAGCAAATCAAGATAATATAAAATATCTTACAAGAGATTTTTTCAAACGAGCTGATGGCAGCCAGATACCCACAAAACGATCACAAAGCCAGTTACAGAGACAAGTCAGTATGAATTTTCTGTAACAGTAATTAGCAATTTCTTCTGAATCACAAATTTACAGGAGTATCTTCTAAAAATACAGAATGATCTGCAGAACAATTATAAGCAACTGAAAAAAGTGCTGCTTGGCTGATAGCAAGAGACTACACCCACTCTACCAAATGATCATAGGAGATAAAGGCCAAGAACTGAGCAGCTGGACTTTCCCATTAAAGCAGTCTGTAGCTTATCTCTGAAAAAAACATGTCTATTCTGCAAGACATTGACCTCAAAACAGCACCTGTCACCTCCTGTGCATTAATATGTAGCCACTATCCACAGAAAATTTGATCAAGTGCTCTCTCGTCAGGGGCAATACTGACAGCAAAAGCATAAGAACCTGTTTTGTTGAATTAGGTCTAAAACATCAGAAAAAAAACCACCTTGCAACTTTATGGCTCTTGAGAGGCTTGTGGTGAACTGTAGTTAAAAATCAATAAGGGAATATATAAACTCTTTGCTTTTATGTTTACATGGGGGTTTTCTGATCAGTGGCTATCTTGGGAAATATTTAGGAAACATCTAATGCCAAGAAGGGTGGCAGTGGTGAAGTGTTGGCTGCTGATGTAAACTTCCTTTGGAGCTTTTTGCCTTAAGTCTACCTAGTCACACTGAAGGAAGCCCAAGTTGGCCTTAATTAAGACTCCCGCCAAACTAAAATGTTCCTCAAAATTGTAACATCCATGGTATGCCAAACACCTTTCTGAGGCTCCAGATTCCTTTTGGATTCACAATTGAAGGGCCATCATTTTTCAGGAGATCTGGCAGAGCAAGTTCTTGGCCAAGTTGCTTTAGTTTCATCGTGGATTCAGGGGCTGGAAATCTGAGATATTGTAGAAACATGATGTAAGTCCTTTCACTCCTCTCTGAGTGGGTGGGTCCTCAACTGGATGAGTGGATTGGCATCAGTGGATTAAGCCTTCCCTGCAGAAGGATGTAGTTTATTGCTGTCTGTATAGCTCATACAGGGAGCAGGGGAAATTGCTGTACTCCTGCTTTCATCCTTTCCTTTAGCACATCTACATGACATAATTGATATATTCTTGGCAGGTCTGAAATTATGCTGCAGTGATGAATACTCCTGTTTCTGGGTCAGAAGCTGTAAAATTTGGAAAATATCTTCCATATTCACGAAATACATATGCTTCTTGGCACGTTAGCAACCTGCTAGAAAAGCAGCCCACGCTGGCAGAACAGGGTTAGCTGAGAGCGGGAAATGTGCCAGTAGCCTGGAACAACCCGAAAGGAAAACAAAGAGTTAAATGCCAAATACATCAGTCTGTTTAGGAGTAGAGAAGGAGGCTGTCAGGGGTATTCAAAGATGCAGGAATGTGGGATTTTGGGAAGAGCAGTCTAATTTGGTATGCAAACCCTGCAGTTTACAGGCACTGCTGCAATGGTAAGGCAGGCTGGCCACAGAAAGAGAATCCCAACTAAGACAGGTACATACTCATAACCCAAGCACAGCCTACACCCTCAGGGCAAGGATGATCACTACTGATGGACTAAACCATCAATCTGTATATGCCAACCCCTTGCAATGCAGGCACACCTCAAATGCAAGAGAAGAAAAAGAAGACGAGTAATGACTTAAATTTAGTGATTTGTTTAAAATGTGTATTGAAAGCAACTGCTGTAGTTGCTACAGAAATAACACTATCTCATCTAGAAATGAGAATGATTATGGAGTGAAATTATATGTGGCTCCAGAAGTAATTACCACATAAACAGGTGATTTCTACTAAAAGGACCTGAGACTCATTAATCTAGAAGAAATTTACCTTTTTTGTCCTGAAATGACCCTCTCATTTTTAGTTCTAAGTCTATGTAAGGTAAAATACGTGAGTTTCATGAGGGAACTATAGATCTGATACAGAGCTTTAGGCTTTATCAGAGTAAAGGACTGGTCTTGTTAGGATATTCCTAATTGATAGTTCCCAAAAAATATGTAAAAAAAAGGATGAAAACCTGCTGAGAGTCATTGAAACAACATCATCAAATCCATACAGTTCTAAAACTGCTGAGTTGACTTTCTTAGAGTATATTTTTTTAAAATCTCATGGAGATCAGCAAAACGAATGAAATTTGAACTTTTAGATTTGGCCCTTAGTGAAACAGTTTAACATACCCAAACAGAACTTTTTTCATATTTGCATGACTTGATTTTTTAACCAATTGTGTTGAAAGAATGAAGACAAACTACTTGTATATAAGCAGTGATACGAGTCATTTCAGCATAAAAGGATTTTATTTAAGAAAATTAAGGCAACTAAAGATTAGGGCTGGAATAAGAGTTGACAGTCTGAAGGCTAAGTAATTGTATACACCTAATATCTATAATCATTGGTATGTTTTGGAACTAATCAATGAATGTTAACTTGTTAATATAGCATAAGATGTGTGAGTAGTGTGAACGTGAATACAAACGTCCAGCCCTAAGTCCTTATTTCTTTTATCTTTGCCTAGACGTGTAATGCTAGGACCATGGATATGGTTCATTTTATGTTTCACAGCACTGTTGAATTGTATTCGTTACATTTCTGATAAAGAGAGTGTTTGGGTAAAAATATTTATGCAAATCCATCAGTGTTGCATGTGCATTCAGAGCATGTGGTTATTTGAGAACCAGTGTCATTGCATTGGTGCACACACACACATATATATATGGTGCTGGACATGTATCTGTAGGATTTTGCTGGAGTACATGCAATGACCAGCTGATCCTCGTCCACCAAGACCCAAAGGGCAGTAATGTCTATTAAACCTTGGTGGATCCCCACATATGCAGCCTTTGCAGCAGAATTTGCTAGCAAAGGGATGAGCTGTAACGCCAGGAATATGCTAAAGATGCTGCAGCATACCTCATTTGTTAGCGATGCCACTGCTGTCTTCTCAAGGATATCAAAATGCCTGTCAGCACCTGGATGAAAATCAGCTGACTCAGACTCAATCTGGCCAAAATGAAAATTATGATGGCTGGAGCGGGGAAAATGTTTAAAACTGGGATAAGAGCTTTACCTATCTGAAACAGCATCTTCAGGTATTTATTTAAATACTACAGCACCTCAGAGTTCTATTTTTTGTCATTGTATGAGTGATCAAGATGGCAGGTGACAAAAGTACTCTTTCCTTTTCCCATGCTTAACTTCTCCTCCTGGTGCAGATCTGGCCATTGCAATCTATCTGCCGTTCCTTGGCAGAGTGAATTACTGGTAACTCACTGAAGCTCTTTTTAAGTGTGTAAAGTGCAGATTGCAGCTTTGGCAAAATGAGACAGCCCTCTTCAATAGTAGCAGCTTCACTGCCCCCAATGGTTTACAGGTTATTTCCTCACTGTGTCTTAAGTCTTGTTTCTGATCTTCAAAGCAGTAGAGACATGGCTTCCTCAGAGACTGCTTCTTTAATCATAGAAACACAGGTACTCCCCTGAAGTAAGCAGTATCACACAGATCAGGAAAATGCAAGTGAAAAGGTGATGAAAATCGGGAGAAAGTCCCTTAAACTGAAAAGTTCATTGATGAAACCTCAACCTACAAAACATCAAGATAATTCAGGTAAGTGTTCCCAAACCTTTGCAGCCATACAATCCAGGCAGTTTGTACAACTGTCAAGGTAGAACACACACTGGCTAGATCTGCCCAGCGTTCCCATGCAATGTACTGCACTGCACAGGCTCAAGAAACTGGGAATTTCCTTGAAGTATCTACTTTAGTGTGCATTAGTGTACGTGTATAAAATCCTGTCTTGGAGTAAGGCAATTCAGTATTAGGCCGTGACAGCGTGTGCTTCACCAGCAGGCAGCCCACGGTGCTGGGAGAGGATTTTGATAGCCCCTGTGAAGGATGGTAGCCAGAACAATTCCAGCAGCCTTGGGGAAAGAATGCTGCCAGAAGAGGCTGGGTATCACATACATTGTCCTGGCAGAATATATGCAGTTTATGATCCATAAGATTAGCACTTCTGCTCTCCACTCTCCCCACTTTAAAGCACATAAAATAGAGCCTTTTTTTGATAAGCATTTCCTTCCAGAGCTAAAACACTCAAAGCGTTTCACATGATAAATATATAAAGAGAGCTATCATCATCTTGAAAGTCACAATACCGCTTGAAAATGTGTAGCTGTAGCTATTTATGATGGGAGGCAGCAAAAGGGGGGGAGGAAAAAAAAAAATCTTTCCTGGCAGCCCGCTTACTTTCTACGTTTTTTTTCTGTAGTCTGGTGAGCCGTGTAAAAACAGGCACTGAACAGGCGGCAAGTGCGAGTTTCCTCCCGTCCGCCGCCGGGGTGCAGGCCCGGGCGGGTGTCCTCGGGGATGCTCGGGGGCGCGGGGCGGGCGCAGCCGCAGGGCCGCGGCCCGCGCGGCCTCCCGGGGTCACCTTGGGCACAGCGGCCTCGCCCCCAATTCGGCCGCTGCCCCGCGGGCGGGCC
>VZTE01001983.1:168150-245982 GCA_013397775.1 Eulacestoma nigropectus | reverse complement strand
CTCAGCGGGCTCTCGGGAAACCAGCGGGACAAACCCGCCCGCGGCCGCCGGGCCGAGGCCGCCGCCGGGCCGCGCGTGCGGCTGTCCCGCAGCAGGTGTCCGTCCCCGGCGGAGGAGGAGCCGCCGGCGGGGCCGCGGTGTCGGCGGGCAGGTGTCGGCGCCTCCGCCAGCCTCCATCCTCGCCCCGGCCCGCTCGCTTTCCCCACCCCCGAACACACCCTGCCGGCGGGGGGGGCCGCCCGCCGCGCCCTGTCTTTTGGCGGGGGGGGGGGTTTTCNNNCGGGAGGGTTTTCATCCCGCTGCGGAGAATGTAGGTCAGAAACTCCTGTGCCCGCCCGGATGGTGCAGCCCCGGTGACCCCGCGGCCCTGCCCGCGCCCCGCGGCGCAGCCTCAGCCCCGCGGCGTGTTTACATCGCTCGAGAGCGCGCCGGGAGAGCCCTCGGTGCAGCGTTGCTCTCCTGAGCCCTGGGTAAAATGGAAGACAAAAGCATTGATCTGAACTCGTCATGGCAGGGAGCTTTCTGCTGGTGTTTCTGTTCGTTTGTTTGCTTTGTTTTTGTTGTTTTGTTGGGGGTTTTTTTCCCCTCTAAGTATTTCAGCATAACTTTAAACAATATAACGGCGATTCAGTTGTTGGGAAAAAAATCCTAGACTTTTTTTTTGTATGTTGACTTCCGTACTTCACTTCTAGTAAAAAACTTTGGGTATGTTTGTGATGGATAAGAGTAAAGACAAGACGTAGTGAGCAGGCAGTTGTGCAAGCTCGGTGTTGTGACAACAATACCCTTTGTTACTGGAAAATCCTAGGGCATTAAAATGGAAAGGAACTTTAAACGTCGAAGTTAGGGGGTTTTGTGGGTTTGGCTTTTTTTGTTTTTTTTTGTTTTGTTTTGTTTTCTTCCAGTTTGTGTACTTCTTTTGTGTTTATTATTGAGGTCTGGGGTAGAACTGGGTAACTCGATTTGCATAGGCCGGGTCCTGCCCACAGAGCATTCCTCTGGCTTCCCAGGGATCTGCAGTGGGTGCTTCCAGCTGTGGGACCAGGGGCTCTACTTGACCTACCCAGTTCTGATGGTTGCTTTCACCTTTCAATATTTGTGTCTTAACTCACTATTATTATAGACCTCACAATCCAAATACATTATGAGTATTTGACCATTATTGTTTAGTGGTTTTATTTTTTAGTTGAGTGCATTAATTTTGATGGGAAGTATTCTAGCCTGGTATTTTATTATTTATCACTGTAAAGATAAATGTGAAGAGAGAGTGGATTTTTTCAAGTACTTCAGATGACAAAATAGTGCATTTTGTACTTCATGGTAACTGTACTGCTATTAGTTTGTGCAATTAAATAACACTACAACACACAGTGTTTACTTCCATTTTAATGCATTCTCATATTATAAAATACAGTCATTTTGTAGGTTGCAGAAGGAGTTTCCTTCAGAACCTCTCTCTCCCTTTGTTAGTGCTTAAAAATGAAATGCTGCTAGAGCCATCAAGCTTAGATGTCTAATTACTCAGTATGTTTAGCAGCAAAAAGCTCTGTAATGATACAACTCCTGTAACTAGGAGAAAAAAATTGGTCATCATTGACATACTGCTGGGAAAGACCAGGATTTACTTGCCGTGGAAGATTGATAATATACGAATACTGTACAACTAATAAGTTATTAGAAGCAACGTTTGGTTTACTGTCCGTGGATGTTGATTGTAATCTATTCATATGATACACGGCAACTAAAAACTAAAGAAATATAAAATGTGATGGAGCTTTAATATTTCTGAATTATTTATTTGCATTGTTGAACCAGTTTTCTAGTCTTGCGTGTAAAGTGTCCTCAGTAGCATGTATTCCAGACTACAGGACACTGAAAATGAAGTTGTCTGAAGGGGTAACAGAAGAATCTCCAGGTTTGAATTCTAAAGGTGATGTTATGCCCTTGATCCATGCATGGAGCTTATGGAATTGTGTGGATCAAGGACATGCTAAGGTCCCCGAAAGAACAATGAAGGGTAACGCAGCTTCCCCTGATAACTATACTTATTAGTTCATGAAGTGTAATTTGAGACCTCTTTCACTGTCTATGGTCAGCACAGTAAATGCTGTTCACCTAATTATGACCCTTATATCCTTCTCATTTATTGTAGCTTTCCATGTATATTCAAGTATCTTTAGTACTTGTTACTTCACTTAGGCTGTGAAGTAGAATAAAACCACGTGTATGTGAACGCCAGTAGTAGATGAGAGCAAATGTTTTGGAGTATTTCTGGGCTGAAGTTGCAGGTGAATGGAGTCTGAATACTGGTGATCTCTTAAGCTTGGTCACCAAAAGAGTGAATCGGGCTTGTGTGGCAGGGAGGGTGAGGTACATGTGTGTATACACAAGATGGAAAGTTTCAGTGTAGTCTGTTAGGGGTTTATTTCTATGGCCTTCTGTTCCAGGTTCTCCTAATATGCATTGAATTTTGACTTGGAGGACCAAAATTAGAAGCTGTCATTTAGTGACAAGAAGCTTAAGAGTTCTGTATCCATTTTAAACTTTATCTGTTTTAAATGCCTTCATGGTTTTCCACAGGGCACAGCAACCTGCAAATTCTGAGAACCTTTTAGAATAGTAATATAAGTATCTTTCATTTGAAATCTGGAGAGGCACAATTATCAGTTACCATAAAAGTTACTCTGTTTGATTTCTCATCCTAATATTCATTTAATTATTCTCTTCATTATTTGTTGGTTTTTTTCAGCTGCTCAATTTACAGTAGTTGAGAACTTTTGCAACCTAGAACTTAAAAATATCAACATGTAATAAGTTACTTTTTTTTAAAAAAGGCCACAGGGAGTGTTCCTTAACTTGTTGCAATTAATGTAGGAAAACTTTAGCTTTATTATTATTCATTATCTTGGAATAATTTGTGAAAGTAGCATGAAACATAACTACAACAAGTGAGGTTTGAAAAAGGTTGCGTAACTTTTTAATTCAGCAAGTGAATCTGTTACTTTCAAAATCATTATTGATTTACATGAAACAGGAATGTTTTAACTTTTCTAGAGCTTCTTTCTAAACTAGAATGAATGTCAGCCCTGCAAAAGTACGTAGTTTGTAGAAAGATTTGTGTGTTTTACTTCAGATAACACAATAATACAGATTTTTAAAGTAATTATGATGTATGGCTCTGAATTATTTGCCCTATTAGATATGCAGAGCAGCATCATACATGACAGCAAGAAGTCTGGCTATAAATTAAGAGTAATCCTACTTGATGTTTCGTTTGTGGTTTTTGTTGGGTTGTTTCTCCCATTGTCCATTCCCCCCATTTTCCCCCCACAGATTCAAGAGTACTTAGTTGTGATGTTATCTATTTCTTTGTAACCACCAAACTGGATTAGAGATTAGAATACAGGTGATTGGAATACACTCTTTAGGGACTGAAGATTTGTAAACTTTCTCTTCTTCCAATAGATTTTGATGACATAGGCTTGGCTTCTGAGTTTTATTTCCTGGGATTCATATGGTCTTTGCTGCTTTTTCTGTGGCAGTGTGTGGTAATAAATTGCTCTTAAAATGTATTTTAAAAGGAAACAATACATGATTGTCAAAGCATAATTCTGTACATGTATCTTCTTACCTGGTAGCCAGATCTCCAGCTTTATTAATCCAGCATGATTTTACTAACTTTGACTTCTGTGGTCCTTAAATAGCCAAGTACAGCATGTGTGATGTGTATTCTGCATGTGAGTTTTATGTTCATTCACTCCTCCTTCTCCTCAAAGTGTTCCCTACAGTATCTTCAGTATGACAGAGTTCCCATTATAGTCAATTCTTTGCTTTTTAACTCTTATAATTATTCTTTAAGTAGTGCTCCTCTGAAGTGTGCTTGACAGGAAGATGCAGCCTTCTACTTTTTCTTTTTCCAGTAGATTTTAACCTCCTCTGCATACATTTCTTAAGAACTGAGGGATTTTCTTCTTATTTTTCATGTGCATTCAGTGCTGGGTCATTCTGTTGTATTTTCTTGTTGAAGACCAAAAGAGACCACAAGTATATTTCTTGTATAGACTAGATGAGGCAAGGCTCTATCACTGCTGACCTTGGTTAGATTAAAATTGGTGAAGTAGAGGTGAAATGCTCTGTATCCATTGCTATCCCAAGGTAGCTGATTCCCTGTCACTTTTCCAGATACTCTTGTTTGAGTGTTTTTGATCAGAGTGTAGTTTTATTCAACAGAGAGTCTTTTTTCTTTTGCTCATTGTATTTAGCTCTCCAGTTTTGAAATGGGTAGCTTTTGGAGCCTTGTTCTTGGGTTAGAACATCAGCTAAAATATGTATTTTATAAAGAGTAATTAACAATATATATTGGAGTGATGCTGGAAGGGTCTGCATAAATAGCATCTCTAAACAATGTTCGTAAAGGTTCTTTTCCACTATGTTGGGGTTGTATCATCTATTAATCAGGTAGGTTTCAGTAATAAGAAAATAAGAAATAGTTGTAATTACTTGCTGAAGAAATATCTGAAAATTCCTCTGCTCTAATCACCAATGTAAGACTACCAGTATGGACCATGTGAAGAGAGGGACCATCTGAAAATTCTGCTTTAATTAAAAACAAAATGCTTATTCACATCTTGGACTAGAAAAGAGAGAGGTTATCACTCTTTAAGATAGCCATATGGTAGCATAACAAAAGGTCAGAAGAGCCTCCAAGTGATAAATTGTTTTGTATTTAGCTGTTTTGGTTAGGCCTTTATTACAGGCTCAGACTACTTTAAAGACAGGGTATTTTAAATTACTTGGCGTTCCCTTGTTGCTGTGTTTGTTTAGAGTTTCTTCATGTACCCATATATCCACATTTGTAGAACTGACATAATCAAAAGTAGTATCTTGAATAATGCTGGGATTTCTCATATTCTTTCAAGTCACTTTGTTCCTTAGCCTAATTAAGGCTTTGCTATGCTGCAGAAATGAAGCCTCTCATTGGTACAGGGAGCAGCACGTAAGGATGCAGCAGTGCAGGTTACGGTGTGGAGCGGAGGGCTCTGCTGCACTCCATGCCAGGCTGGCAGGGAGTCTTCTCCAGGTAGTGGAAGTTCTTCTGGAGCAAACAGATCCGTCCTTTGGAAAGGCTTTTGGATGGCTGTCAGATTTTGTGTTTTGTCTGCATCCTTACTGGACGTCATAAAGGACTTGTTTGTCCAGATGCTTTTTTTTTTTCCAAACTACAGCAGTTGATTTAATAAAGAATATTGTTTCTGCTATACAGCAGGTGAGTTCCAGATCAGATCTGAGTAGACAGGTTTGTTTGGTTTTGTTTTATTTAATCAGTGCTCCTAGCATTTAAACTTGCAAAGTTATCAGTGTTAGGAAGACCTTGAGTCAGTGGGGTTTTTCCTTATGAACTTGTGAAATTTAGGGCTAGAACTTGGTAATAAGTCTATCCTGCAGTGCTGCTCTCAAGCTTTGTCTTCATTTCAGGTGCAAGGTGCTATTTCATAAGCATTTCTTTCAGTTGCAGTTCTGCTTTTCTATCCCCTGCCACTTGTTTTCCTGTCTCTGTGCCCTCAAGTGTGCTGGAGCAACTATTTATGAGACAACAAGGTGAACTGAATTTGAGATTGATCTAGGTTAAAAATAACCGTACAGAAAAGGGAAAGCAAAAGGGACTTCAGTTAACCTGGATTTGGCTTCCTGATCCAGTTCACTGCAGCCACACAAGAAGTTGTACCAGTGCAGGTGGGATATGGCACAGAGAAGAGAGTGGATAGCAGGCACAAAATAGGAGCTGCCTGACCTACTGCTGTTGCCGAAAGGAGAGCTGTGGTTTCAGGCTGTACTGCAATTATTTTCCTACCATAAGCAGTTTCTCCGCTGTGAGGTAGAAGTGCTTCCTGGGAAATGGGAAAGAGAACAAAGTAGCAGTGGAGTTCTGAGGAGGTAAGTGAAGTGAGAAATACGTTGTGTTAGAGTTGCAAAACTAGAAGATTAAATCACTTTGTTTCCTTTTTTTTTTTTTTTACTTCCCCTGCAATGGTTGGGAAAGGATTACACACATTTTATTTCTTTGTTATCCTGGCATTCGTGAGGGCTAGTCATGAGCTAGGACCTCATTTTGTTTGTACACACACAACATAATTTGTTCTCTGAAACCCACGTGTTCTGTTTTGGAAAATAAGGTGAATACTGACAGACAGGAAATGAAAGTGAGACTCGGTTTGTGTAGCAAGAGAGTTGGGATACAGCAGTTTAGAGGGTATGCTATGCAGGGAGCTAAAGGGAGACACTGCCCTGCCTGTGGCGTTGGAATCAGCAGCGGTAAACAAGAGTCCCTTCAGGGCTGCTTTGAGCCTCTCTTTGCCATCTCCCTTGCTGTTTCTTCTGCATCTCAGCAGAATCATGTCCGCTAAGAGTAAGGTTTCACAAAACAGCTGGGCCCAGCTGGTGACTTGCACTGTTGAAAAATCAGGTTTTATTCCTAGACCCTTCATGGTTCACAAGTAAAGTATTTCTCCAATCCACTGTTAAGCTCTTTTACATAGGCAGAAAACAATGTGGGTCTTATCTCTTTGGGTTATCCATAATTATTTTTGCGCACCAAATCAATTCACTGAGGTGTCAGATGGCAAGAGACAGATTCAAAGGAACCGCTGAAAGCACCATAGGCAATGAAATCGTCAGGTGGCAAGAAAAAGGAGTCGATTTTTTAGCATTGAGCTCTTTAAGACCTCACCCTGCTTACTTCTTGAAAAAAATATTACTCCAAACTACCACTTTCTCATCTGCATTTGTTCATATAACGAATTACTTCAAGACTTCAAGTTTTTGGTGAGAGACGTTAGCATCTAGCAGTTGGACATCTAGAGCTATATGAAGATAGAGAAAAATAGAGCAAAACATTGCTTGTTTCTATCCCTACACTTGCCATATGGGTCTTTAAGACGATAGTACTTTAGAAGAGGCTTTTTCCTTATCTTTGTTTTTCATTTTGTATTTATTTGGTCTTTTTTGTTTGCTTTTTTTTTTGTTTTTTTTTTTTTTGTTTGTTTGTTTTTTCAAATTGATATTCAAACTAAGAAATGTAACAAAGTTTTTATTTCTTCCATTAAATTACTTTCTGCTTTTCCCTGCCCAGAAGAAAAAGATGTTTGCTGGCTTCTGATAGAATGAGTTCTGGTACATATTCCTTGTTAAACACGTAGCAAGGGTTAGGCTAACTTCTTAACACTGCGCTATGCAGTAAAGGTGTGGAAACACCTTGGTGATTGTTTTGTGTAGGTTTTTAAAGCCACAATTTTTGTGACTTCAGAATAAAAAACCAGTTTCTCTACATTGGGATGTCTTCTATCTGTAGTTCTGAGCAATAATTTTGAAGGTTTTAGAAATAGTTTTCAGTAAATCAGGGAGGCATATAAATACGCTCTGCATGTAAGAGCTATATGGGTATCCAGATTCTGAGAAAGCAAAAATCTTTTCTCTAATACAGCTCATCTTTACCAGAGAAAGCCTGATGAGCATTTTGAGCCAAGTTCTCCCCTTAGGAAGGGCACAGAGGTGCTGTTCTTGCACTGACCTTTTTCTCTAGAAAGACACAGTATTTCTGTGATACCTTTCTACTTTAGTGTTAGTCTATCTTACCTGTGGTGTTAAAACAAGAGATGTAGGAAATCCTCCTTTAAAATGTTGCTAGGTGAATGAATATATAAACGGTTGGGTGATTTGTAAATGTAATTGTTAGTTTGTTATTCCTCTACCTCTTGTTAACTTGTATCCTTTTGCTAAAATACTGTAATATTTAAACAGAGGACATCAGGAACTTTTTGTTCCTTCTGTTTCATTCTGGTTAAGCTGCTTCCAGGAAGTATGTACTCCTTAACATACTGCACTTGCTGCTAGCACTTGTCTGTAAACCCACAGACATCCACAGCTGCCATGTGGCTCAAGAAATTAAAACAAAGGAAAGTGCATTTTTGGCAAGAAGATGGAAACTTGAAAGATAAAAAAGACTGTTACTTTGCCTGTGCCTAGAATCAGTTTGCTTTTCCCTCTCACAGACTGACATAATTAAGGGTGTATGTACTCTGCTAGTTCAGCAGTTGCATTGTTATAGTAATTAAGGTTAGTTTTGATTACTATAACATTAGGCAGTTTGAAATTCTTTGTCTTGTAGCAAGTAGCAGTAACAGTTTTATTGTGTATGTAAATTCTGATTGTTAAGCATATGATAATCTAGCCTCACTTTGCACAGGGTGAAAATGTGATTTAACTGCACTGAAGTCTATCATTAAGATAAAGTTTTTAATGCAAATTACCTGTATTCAAGCATTTTATTAACTGATCCATAGATTAATGTGGAGGATGGAGGTTTTGATCCGGATTTCTCATTGAAAAACAGGGTAAGTGGTGAGAGAGAGAGAGGAAAAGCAATACATAACTAAAATCATGCCAAGCCCATTTCAAAGATCATGGTATTTCCCTCTAGCAGGTGTGATGAAAGGAGGTATGTTTTCATTGACTTGTTGAGGACTATTTTATATTGGGCAGTTTTGAAAAATTTAATGCCTAGTTTGTGTGTTTGTTCCTTGTGAAAACTTGTGTAGTGAGATACACACCCTGCAAATCCCAGCACTGGTCCTGTGCTTTGGGAACTATGGATTAAGCATTCCAAAGCAGTAGACTGCAACAGTGCATCCTGTGTTCAAGCTGGATTCTCTCCATTGGCTGAAAAATCTACATTTGTAGTGGTACATGTTTACATGAACTGAACTTCAGAGAGAAATTAGGTGCTAGATCTTTTAGCCTGGTTTAATGGCCTATATGAATATCAAATTGCAAAACAAGCAAGTTTTGAAATTTGTTTGAATGTACAGAAACTTCATGAGATGTGTAATTGCCTGGAAGCTTGAGGTGTGTAGTGCTTTGTAGTGGTTCTTAGGGTGTTTCCTGGTTCTTTTGCAAATTAGCAATTTTTTTTCCTTTGAATTTCTTGAAGATGAATGATCAGATGCAAAACTGACACTAAACAAAATTAGCCTCAGTTTTTCACACAGATTGCACTAATACCTAAGAAAGTTCAGTTTCTATCTAAATTTGGTCTATTGTTATGACATGCTTTCTGCCAAAACGATTTCTCTTTTGATACTACCTACATCATCGTCCAACTGTTCATTTAATATTCAAATGTAGAATTTATTTAATTTGCGTATTAACTTAGGTTTTTTATATTGAACTCCAAGGTAGGATATTCTTGAACTTTAAATGAATGTGTTCAGAGTTTGGGGTTTTTCAATTAACAATTCTCGTTGTTAAGCAGTACTTACTACCATGTGTTGATGATGAACATCAAACGCCTTGCATCTCAGGTGAACACTCAGGAGAAGGTTGGCAAGGATGGAATGATGTCCATGTGAAGAATTATTATCTAATTGGTATGTAAGTGACATCTCTTATCTAGAATAGTTAGAGGGCATGATCTGTAAAACTGTGTGGCATGGGGAGTGAGGAATGTCCTACACTTGTTTTTTTCTTGCTTTTTTTAAGTAGCTGCTTTGAGTCATTGTTTCTGTTGGCTTTTTTCTTAGGAACAGATATCAATTCATTCCTAATAAAACATGAGAGCCCTCCTTGAGAATGAGAAGCTACAGAAAATGAGGATGGAGAAAAAATAGGCAACACCTGGTAAAAAAAGGAATGTGGGTCGAGAAATGTAAAAACAGGGAGCCAAAGGGAGCTCTAAGCAGAGTATGGTTTGGGTCTTGTCCACATACTCCCATCCCAGAAAAGGGAGCTGATGAATGCTGGCCAGAGATGCTCTGCCTGAGGAGGTCGAAGAAAATACCACAGGTGTTGGGACATCCTGAAGAGCTTCTTCTACCTAGTTGCAGCTTGGTCAGAGCAGTAGAGTGTCTGATGAAGAGATCCTGCATCATGTGGAGCCTTAGAGGGGAAATGTATAAATGTAAAAGTGAACCAAGAGCATCTTAAAAGTAAATTTTGGAGAAGCTGAAGTAGAGGTTGCCATTAATCCCACTTGGGCCATGGCATACGTGTGTTCCACCTTATCCCAGAGGGAACTAACTTTCAGGACCCTAGGCAGAGCATTATGGATTTGCTCATATCTTTAATGTATTTTTCCTGACTGGGCTCTGGATTTAGCCCAAAGTATAAGCTGATCCACCTGGCATCATATCTCTTCTCGTGGTAGGAGATCCCGTCCCCTGCTGTCTAGGCAGGGCAAATGGTGAGAAAGTGAAGTATGAGGGCATAATGGAATTTTCCAAGATGAGACGTCAAGATGAACAGGATGCCATGAAGCCTGCCAAAATACTGCGTGGGGAAGACGTGTACCTCACAGGACAGCAATCTTCTGCTGGTGTTACTCTTGCCTCAGTCTTGTAGTTGAGTTCAGCTCTTGCTACAAAGGTGGCAGAGAGGACACCCCTGACTACCTTCATGCCAGATGCCCAAAGCTACATTCTGTGGTTTTGTTCTGCCACAGGTGCCAGGTATACTTGGCACATTGTATAGTTTCATCCAGTTCTTGTGGGGGTTTTGTGGGTTGTTGGGTTTTTGTTTTGGTTTGGGTTTTTTTATGGATGGTGTCTCTTTAGAAGCTTGCTACTTTCAAGTGCTAAAATGGTTTATGAAGTTGTTCATTTCAGAAGACTTGAGATTTTTTGGTGGTGGTGGTTTTTGGGTTTTGTGTTTTCTGTTTTTAAGCAGATGCTTGGAGCTGTGCCATTTATTAAAGAAAAATGTTTACTGAGTAATTGACAGCAGAAATAGAGAACATCATATGGCCAAATAACTGTTGCGCTTTTCAACTATAAGACAGTGTTGTATGATGATTTGGTTGAATTTTCAAACCAGTAATAGCCCCCATTACTTGTTGCTGTTTCTTAAGAGTGGTTTTCTCAGGACCTCTTTTAGAAGCAATTTTATAGTGTCTACCGGGCAAGAGTTTTCAGAGTAGAACCTGATTTTTGCTGGTATGATATTTTTGAAAAAACCCAAAACATGTTTGTACTGTCTCCAGCTTGAGGTTTGAGGCTATAATTATGAAACATTCTTCAACTTGCTGCTTATGGAGTACTTACATGACCAATTTTCTTTGGCAGTAAAGCTGACTTGAAAAATGCCTGTCCTTATCACCCCTGCTGCTGTGCTCATAGCTGCAATTCACGGCTCTTCCTGTGCTGATACAGCTGTTCAAGGACTGCTCTGATGTCTCACCACAATGGTTAAGACCCTTGCTCCCACCGGGCTCTGCTGTTTTAACCCTTTATTTAATGGACCTATCTTAAAACATCGCCCCACCTTTTGTTGGGCTGATACAAAGGAGGAATGCAAAGTAAGGGTGAAATGGTGTTACAAGTGGCTTTTGCGTTGAAGAAAGCACACACGTTTCACTGAAGGGAAGAAGAAAATGCTACTATTGCATGGTGTTGAACTCACCTTTTGGATATGTTAACATGAGGTGATTTTTGGTTTGAGGGACTCTTTGGAGCCTTCCCTTCATCCAGAGATGCTACTGACTGACTTTGTAATGATATGCATCACCATGCCATTCTCAAGTACTATCAGCAAGAGTTGTCCTATTTTTTGCTTACAACTGATACTAAAATAGTGTTTGTATCATTTTAGTTCTGTTAAATGTGATTACCCTCATGGTTGTCAGACCACAATTTATTTTGACAAAGTTATCAAAAAGATCACCAGCCTTCCTCTTCATATTTTTAATTGCTCCAGAATGTACTCAAGTATTTGTTAGGACAAATAAAACTGGAAGATGACTAATACATACACACTCCTTTTAGATACAGCATGTGAGTAGGGAGTAACAGGAGGAAGAAGAGACATACAGAACTGTGCAGCAGCACAATGAGAGATGTGAAAGAATCCAATACCAAAATTAGCCTAAATGGTATGATAAAGCTAGAAGTGTAAGCATTGCAAATTTAGTTTGATCTTTGGCAAGAAAAGGCATCTCTTGTGTTTTTCTTTTCTGCAGTTGAACTGAATTTTCCATTTAATGGTGAAGATACTGATTTTCTGCAGGATTTATTTTTCATTTAAAGTAAAAATAAAGTTCATAGCCCTACTGTCCCTTCTTTCAAAAATAACTTGTGGTAGTTCTGCGTTTCTTTGTGTGAAAATAGTTCCAAACAGAAAATAGTAGTTGGCTGGTTTTCCACAGTTCTATTCACAACACTATAATTTTCTCCACCAACTAAATTGACTCATTCATTTCCACTAATACATACAAACTTGCTTGTTCTGCTGCCAGTCTTGCTGTTAAGAGAACTAGCCCAAGACACAGTGGCTGAGAAGACAGAGCGGTAGATGTTCAGTATGGAAAGCATGAAAGTGCAATCTTTTCACATGCAGCCCCTTCAGACTTGGATACAAATTTTTCCCCAAGAGAGCTACTAGCCACTGGAATAATCTCCCCAGGGAAGTGGTGGACTCCCCAACAGTAGGACACTTAAGGTTCAGCTGTACAGGATGCTGGGCCATCTTGTCTAGGGCGGGCTTTTGTCAAGAAAGGTTGGACCAGATGAGCCTTGAGGTCCTTTCCAACCTGGTGTTGTATGATTCTCTGACATGTTACAGAGAAGCTGAGTAGCAGAGCAAGTCTCTTGAGCTTGAGATTGTTTGTTTGATACTTGTGCAGCGCTAGAGAGGGGTTTATAGAAAGTGACTGCGAGCTGGGAAGGAGACAATAGATGGGTACATTTTTAAGAATTAAAGCCAGGGTGAGAATCTTGATTCCTTTCATGGTGTGAACACAGTCGGATAGTCTTAAGAAGGCAAGAGTTATATGAAAAACACTTTTGATTTCTTGTTGACTGTACATTTAATAATGAAAAGGAGACATTTAGTGAGGTTGGGGAAAATGTATGCTTCAGTTGCAAAAGATGGAATATATTCAGTATATGGGTGTAAGCCACAATATTGGCAATTTTCTGAGTCAAAATAATAGTAAATACTGAAGAAGGAAGATGCAAGAAAATTAAGAAATAGTATTATTAGTCCCTGTTAAGTATTTGCTAATGATACAGGTATCAACAATAGCATTATAGCATGAAGAGTATTTCTTTCCCCTTCCAAAATACAGAAGTACATTAGTGTTATGTGTTTAAAAAAAAAAAAAATTGTTGACGTGTCTCTTGATGTTACTCCTTTTTGGGACCCGTATTTCCCTGCTGATAAGAGCCCAATGGACCTTTATTGCACTCTAAGGATATGATGAAACACTAGATCTCCCTATTTGTGATTGCATCAAGAACTATTCAATGAAAGGTAGCATTAAATTTTGTCTGCTGTTTCATTACATGGCAGAGCATATTCTCTCATGAAAGTTTAAGCTGCAGATGCTGCCAACATCTGTTATTGTTTGGGAGGTTCTCATTTCTTCGTGTAGTTGGAGGAGGGTTATCTGAATCAGAATTACTTGCCTGCTGCAGGAGCATCAACTTTGCAGTATCCTCTGAAACAATATGTAACCACCACAACACAACCAGTATATCATTTTTATAGATATCTGTGCTTACTGGGGTGGTTTTGTGGTCCAAACACAGAGTAATCGTCACAGCACTGGATAAGTTAGAACTGAACTTAGAGGACTGCAATGTGAAGTACTAAACTACTGTGCTTAGAATCAGACATCATTGCTGTTTAAAGAGTACTTCCAGCTAATTGTTCTGTTCAAATACTTCTTCACTGGTGATAGTATTTAAGAAGGGATGGCAAAATTAGAACAGTTTTGAAAGATGACCTACAAGGAGATATAAATCTGGTCCTTGAAATTTTTACAATTTAAGAAGGCAAAAATGTAGTCCTAACAGTAGCTTAACATTTATAGCTGCTTTATAGTATGCATAGTGTATGTATAGATGGAGTTCATTTAACTGAAGGAAAAACTCTGAACAAGGGCAAGAAGAAATTTTCCTACCACCACCACTTAATGATTTTTTGTGTTGGAAAAAGTGAGGAGAAGGATAACAGTTTTAATACAATAAATATAATTGTGCTCTAGGCAAGATCGTTTGTAAACATTTTATTGTATTTTGACAAGTATGATATTGGTGAGAGATACGTTGGAGTTGAAGTTAGAAAAATGGGAAGAAATGGTAGTTAACGGATCGACAGTTGCATCTTAAAGCATTCATGTGTTAGTAATTTAAAATTCTGTAATATATCTGAATATTCTGTGGAGCTATGTGAGATACTACAGGAAAGCAGACATCAGTTTATCTTTTTACAGGTAAATGCACAAAAGAGTGGAGATGAGGGCCAGTTCTTGTTCCATTCCCATCTTAGTCACCAATTTTGATAAAGTGGCCAAAATAGGAGGCCTGTTTCAAGAGAAGGTCTTTTAATATGTCATGGGGGGCTTTTCTAAACAAATGTATTTGATTCATTTATATAAAAGGAAATAAAGTGTGTTTGAAATATTTATCCTTTTAGAGAATTTTTTTATTTTTTCATTTGAATCTCAGAATGTGTGGGTCATACTGCTGTTCTAAACAGCAGTCATTTTGATCTGAAGATAAGGATATATATGTAAGCTCTCTGTAAATAGGTCATCAATCATTTTGAGCCTATGATGGTGATGTGGTAGTTAAATTTTGAGTTTGGGTGTCCAGTTAAGGGTAGAAAAATTTGGACATTTATGTTCAAAGTTGATTTTTTTAAAAAATTATGTCATTAATAGCTATGGGATCTGCTTTTCTTTTGTTATTCTATTGGAACATAGTAGCATGGTGCAATTAACATTTTTTCTTACCTCAATGAATTTTTTAACCTCTTGACAAAAGCATTTTTAAGAAGACTTTCACTTTAAGAAATAGAAAATCTTTTTAAAGTGAAATCTTATATTCTGGTCCTCTGTTAGACAATGCAAGTATAGCATTTTCATTAATTCAAGCTACATGTTGCAGTATTACTTGGTGATTTATTAACAAAGTGAATCTAGCTTAGGAACAAATTAATTTATGAGGATCAAGACAGTTTGTCTTAATTCAGTGTTTCTATTTTAGTACACGTAACAACATAAAAGATGTATCTTCTTTACTGTAGAGTATTTTCTTTATGTTCTTTCCATTGAGTGATTTTAATGATAAACACTATTAGGATTCTCACTAAAAGAAAATACTTTCTTGCCAACAGGTGTTTATACACCATGTATCTGTCTTCTGTTTTGTCTTTTGTCTTCTAAAGTCTGGTATAGAAAGTACTGTGGGCTGGCCAGATTGTCGTTCTTAATGAACTTTACCCCTCAAATCCTGCACCTGTTCAGGTAATACTTAAAAAAGAGAAAGGACGTGTACATCTTGTTGAAACAAGGTGTCATAGTGTGTTTTTTAGCACCTTATCTTTCAGGAAGATATTTTTATCTCATATTACAGTATAATAGTGTTGCTTTAAATAGTAAACAGTGATGACTATTGCAGATTAAAAATATGTATTTGAATATTTTTAACTACTGCATATTAGTTAAAATTTGCTTTGCTTAGAAGTAAAGGTTACATTATTTTGGTGTGGTTTTCAGTATCTGACTTTGCTTGGTAAGAGTAGGATTATTCAAACACTTCTTATGCTGTCTGTTTTTATTATCACATTTGTGATATTATGGGCTGGGTAGATTTCTAGTGAAAATGAAGGCTGGAAATGCAGCTTCCTGTTCTTGGTAAATAAACCAAAAAGTCCACCAGAACTCAAACCAGTCAAATTGATGTTTTCGAATTAAAAAAACAGGCAGCTCACTGGTGAAATATTTCAGGAAGGAGATCTTGTGTAATCGTATATCATTTGGGAAAGACGAGTGTGCGTTGTTTCTGAGGGGAGTCAAAAACACAGCAAGAAAGCCCCAGATAGAGTTTGAGCAAACAGTGGAAGACGGCCCGTGAAAAACACAGCAGGGCACTTTTTGACAGAGCATGGCTAAAGAAGCCTTATTATGGACTTCTCACATTCATTTCTTTGTAGAGGTAGAATTTTATACATTCTTTGTAAATACCCAGGATTGAAGCAAGATAATCTGCAGAGAGCAGCATTTCACCTATTTCTGTTCAATGATGGAAACAGGTAATCTGCTCAGGGCAAGTAGGGAGCAACGTGCATTTGTGTGAGGAGCATGGGTTTGGTTATTTTTTTCTTGACTGGCAGGCCTGTAATGATACAATCTGTCCCAAAGGTTCTTCCGCTGTATCACCTAGGTCCTTGCCTTCATTTTATGGTTTAGTGTTTCTATCAACAGACTGAGATGTGACTTTTCAGGTGATATATAGTTTTCCTTTCCTGGGCAGTTAAAAATTAGTATATGCTTTCTCTATAGAAACAGCTTCTCAGAGTCTGTGATCACACACCACCAGACATAGAGTGTGCCACTTTATTTTGCAAAATATATGATGCTCTCTTGCTGCTAAGAAAGTTTGTAATTCTTATGTAAATTTATAAGCTTTAAAAAAACTGGTGCAACTATTCCAGTTCTGTCAGGCCTCTATTGCCCGTAATAAAGAGTCATCTTAAAATGATTTTTTATGGTTATATAGCTCTGATAACAATTGAAGGATTCCTTGCTTGGGCAAATTAAAATCAGTCTCACGATGGGGAGGGGAAGGATTTTATTAAGGAATTGAACTTATTTCCCTCACTCTTATACGTACTTCTTCTGATTCCTCTTGAGCTTCTTTCAGATGTGATTAGCATACACACACAGTCCCTCTCTGTTTTTTCATTACATCTTTTTTCCAAGCTGTCTTTCCACATAGATCTGTTTCGGACAGATTAGTTTTGTCTCCATTATGGTTTTGTTCATATTGGAGTTTTTACAATAGTGCATACACACATTCCTTTAAACTACTATTTGTTGGAGTTCTATATGAAAGTTATTTGATTTGTTACCAGAAGTTTAGTGGTGCAGTGGGTAGAAAATAAAATAAAGCCTTATCTTCCTCCCTCCTTATTTTCTTCCTGTTCTAATGGCTTTTATTTCTTCTTTGTGAAATAGGCACCCAAATGTCATTTCATCATTTTGA
The DNA here is from genome assembly GCA_013397775.1 of Eulacestoma nigropectus. Taxonomy (NCBI): domain Eukaryota; kingdom Metazoa; phylum Chordata; class Aves; order Passeriformes; genus Eulacestoma; species Eulacestoma nigropectus. The sequence goes on along the minus strand of VZTE01001983.1, from coordinate 228,946 downwards.
GGATAAAAAAGCAGCAGTACCTACAGCTGAAAATCATATGGTTTAAGTAACTTGTCACAGAACGAGGATAGTGTCTGCTCTTCAATGATCGTACTCAGTAGCCTTTGGCAGCAGTTTGTCCTGATGCTGCTGAAGGCTACTCCATCCTGCTTCCAGAGTTCTGTAGATCTTTCCATCCTACACAAAGGAGCTCAACCGATACGTTTCCTTTGCTGCCTAATCCTGAATGAGTGCCAGGATAGTTCCATACATTGTACTGCAGGAAGTACCAGTCTGTGGAAAAATGAATACATGACCGTATCTGTTGTTACAAAGAACGTGTAAACAAGGGCCATGCAGATGTTACTAAAAGAATGCTAATTCTGACTTTTTTAATGCCTTTGAATGCAAAAATGTGAAATATAAATAATGTCTTTGAAACATAGTTTTCTGTTTGAATTAAGGTATGTAGACAAGTACTTGTTTATAGTTTGATTTGTAAATGTCTTCCTATGAAAAGGCAGTAAATTTTACTAGTCAGTTATTGTCTTTACTCATAAATATTCATAATCAGTATGGCAATAGCTTGATAGTGGTTTAGTTGACTTTATCCAGTGTCACTTGAATTCCTGGTTATTATTTTTAGAATGTACAATAAAGCTAAGAGGTAATACAGTAGGTTTTTCAGTGACATAGTTTGTAGCTTGCATATTTTTATATTTAAGTTAGAGAAATTTATTAAAAATTTTGGGAAGACATCAATTTGCATAAATATTATGTCAAGTTTAAGAAAGAATTTGGGATTGTAAGAAGGAAATAGGTACTGGTGATAAGCCTTTGCTCTCTGGAACTCTTAGGGAGTTCTTTTTTCTGAACTTAGAAGTACTCCTAAACACCTCCTTAGAAGCCCACTCATCAGTGTTTTGTAAGAATAACAAAAACGTGTCATGCTCTGGTATCACAGTATGAAAATTGTTTGTAGATACTATTCGGCTCTTATCCGAGGTCAAACTGCAGTATTTGTTGACCTTCCTACTTAGGCTTGATGCACTGAAAATCTGGGCTGTTAAACTTGGGAGTCATATGATTGTCTAAATCCTTACTTCTCATTCATGATGTTCCAGAAAAACAAGGCAGAGGCAATGCAATCAGGCTTAACAGTCCTATTGCTTTTAACCATTTCTGAATCTCTGTTAGGGAAAGTGTAACTTTTGAGAAAATAATTAGCTAATTAAATTAATTTAAAATTAGTTGGTACTATTAAGCACCTTTCATCTGTAAACTGGCAAGTAACTGCAGATATTTATTAAACAATTAACTCATTAGAAGACCTAGGCACACAGCAAGACAGTGAAGTGACTTCTTATAATTACCATAGCCTTATAGTAACACTTCTAGTAACTTAAAATAATGCATATCTTCATTTTTTGCCAGTCATACATTTAAATTGGCAGTCTGTTACAGAGAGAAAACTATACCTTATTTTATGGCAATTAGTATATCAATTTACTTCACATTCTCAAAGTGCTTATTAATTTTAGCTCAAAATAGATCAAATGTACCACATGTGACTGCTGTATCGTAATACTACATATCTATTTTTAAACCTAAATGGACTCTGGGAAAGTACTTTGCAAACTTTTGGCTTCTATTGCAGAGCAGGTTTCCCATGTGCTCCTGGGTAAAGTGCCTCCTAATGGGGTCTTGGAGTATCTACTGGTCTTTCTGGCCACGTTTCAAGCTTTTATGTTTGTTAATTAAAAAACCATGAAATAAAGTCAGGTGAATTGTGTAAATTCTTTTTCAAAATGAGCAAGCTGGAGAAACTTCATCTTCTTCATTTCAATCCTGAAAATGTTCAGATATTGCAAAGGAAAATGAAATTGATGCTGGGCGTCATGAGCTCAGAATCATATTAATGGTACTTTGTTTTGAAAATGCTTTCTCTATGAACTTACATTCAACACCAAAGAAAAGATTATTATTTCCCTATGTGTAAGTTACAAGCTTTTCAAAACTTATTAATGTCTGTTTTTAAAAAAATACCAACTATTGGAAAGCAAACAGTCTTTACCTTTCTTACTCTGCAGTCATGGAGTCATGGCTCAAAAGTTATGTTTAAGTTAATGTTTATTTTGTAATGGCCAGCTGGGATCTCTTTATCCCCACTGCATGTGGTCCAAGTTCAATGTTAGGACTTTTCTATCAGAATCTCACCTCACCAAATTATCAGTCATGAAAATGGATAAAGTAAGAGAGAGTCACCAAGGCAGTAAAGAGTTCTAGTCATTTCTAGGTTGAAAGCAGCTGTAGAATACAACAGGTAAGTCTAAGGAGAGCAGGTGAAATGTTACTAAACTGGGTGGTTCCATGGCTCTATCAGAGCAGACAGTGGTGTTGTACACTGATTGTAGTTGGGCTTTTTGAGCATAAATGTGTATAATAGCTGCTTGTAGTAATTCAGTCTGGGAGTTACAAAGACAAAAATACCAATGACAAGCAGCACCATAGAAACAAGTATTTAACAACACATCATAAAGGAATATTAATTATTTTTGCAGTCTGAGCTGCATCATAATTTAGGATCCAAGGAAGTACTCTTAAGTGACAAACACTGACAAATGCAATCCGCAACAGACTTTAGATGTTTTCACTGCTTAGCCTGTGAGCCAAGGAGCAGAAGTGCTCTGTAGGCTTTCCGAAGTTGCTTTTCGTGGTAGTCTTGGCTATGGCTGAAGAGACAGCACCCCAAGGTCAGATTTTTTTTTTTTTATTTCATATGAAGACATCAACATATTAGTGATGTTGCAGCCACTAAATTTTACAGCTAAAATGTCTTAATCAGCATCTGTAGCAACATCAGATAAAAATGGAGGATAGCAAAACAAGATCTAGCAAACATTAGTGTTTGAGGAGTTCATTTTCTCAGCATGCCCAAAGTATTCATATCCTAAGTCAGCAATAGCCAAGTCATAAGTTGCTAAATTACTGAAGACTATTAAAGTGGGTGTTTCATCTTTCCTTTATGCCCAATTGGCAGTCAGTAACTAAATTAAGCTTCATTTCAGTTTGAGAACTGAAAAGACTTGAGATAATAAGATTGTGTAAAATCAGATTTTGGCCTTTGACCTTCTAAAATGAATGTCTAAAACAGAATTAAGGGTGAAGTTGTATATAGACATGGAGTATTGTCCTTTAAATTTAAATGGCTGAAAAATTGGGGCAGCAAGGGGTTAGGCTATTTTCTTCTCCATGTACAGTGATAGGCCAGACCTTTTTATCTAGAAAAATTTTGCCTACACTACGCTCTTGGGGGCTTGCATTGTACAGCTTTATTTTTTAATAACATGAGAGAATAAAACTGTTCTAATTGTTTGAGACTACTGGTGAAGATGCTTTTTCTTGGTCTATAACTTACCCTCAAGCTCAGGTTTTGCTTTCCCTCACAGTAGTGGTTTCAGATGCAGAGTCCTCATTCTGTCCTTCCTTAGTGCCTTCTTTCAGTTTTGCCTCTGACTTGTTCCAGCTCCCTAATGCAGTCTTGCATCAGTTCTCAATTCTTTGCCTGTTAGCAAAGAATTCCTTCCTCTGCTCTTTTTTTTTGCCTTTCCTCCCCTCAGTTCTGTTGCAAAATTCTGATTTTTGGCAGAGTGTTGATGACATTCTGGTGTATTCTAATATTGTTATGTTCCCCATGCTTGTGTCATAGTTGTTCCTGAAGTGGACACTTAATGGCAGAGAAAAGGAGAATATTTTAATTTTAAGCTGTGTTTTAATGGCTCACTAAATACTTCTAAGTAAAGAAGCAAGCCTAGTTTCCTTTATCTTTCATATTTCAACCTGGTTTAGCAATAATTAAAGTTGCTGGTATAAATATGTCTTGAAAAGATCTATTTCACTCAATATGTTTTCTTAAGAGGCCTTAATTTGGGGTTTATTTGATTTAGGACAAGAATCAGACCTTGTTAAATGTGTCTTTTTCATGTGTACTTATAATTCTCTTAATTTGTAATATGTCAGCCAATTTGTATTGTTTACTGTTAGAAGTGTGATGTTAATCCATCTTCTTGTCTGATGCAAAAAAAAATTAACAACGTTTGAACTTGAGGATGCCAATTTAAGCATGAAACACAAAAATAAGTCTTATTTTTAATTTAAACAAAAAACAGTCAGTTTTATTTGAAATTGTTTCCATGTGTGTGGCTGAGTTTTCTATTAAATTTCAGGCTACCAATTATTTTTAGACTACAGAAATTAATGAGAACAGATGGAATGTATGATTAGAAATTTTGGCATATTGAGCAGTCAGGCTGAACTGAAAAATACTTGAATGTATAATATGTGGAACAAAATGATATCAAAGAGGTATTTGCAAAACCAGAGGTGCAAAAGGATTCTGTGAAGAAAGGCAGAGAGAACATCTGAGCTCAGCCTCCATTGCACGGGACATGAGTAAGTGGCCTCTTGTCCCACAGGTGGCTCTATCCAGTTGTGTGTCTGGGAATTGTATCTCTAGATGTGAGTTCACTCCTTTAAGGGTGTGAAACAAATAATTTCTACAAAAACTGTGCGAATGAGAGGAAGGAGGAGAGAAAGTTTTTCAAAATACTGTGTAATATATATATTCATGTAATGATGTTCATATACGTTGTTCGGAATTAAAATATTTACCTAGAGACATGAATTGCATTTTTTAATAGTATTGAGAGGAATTTGTCTTTGTAGAAAAGGAGAAGAGTTAAAGGTTCGTGCTGAGTTTGCTGCCCTGCTATTTTCATACCTATTCTAGGTGACTGCCAGCATTTTGTTATCAGGGTTGTTAGTTACGGTTTTGTTTGGAGTTCTTCTGAAAGTATGCTTTCCTTATCTATATTCCTTGAGCTGGTTGCTTTAAGTAGAACAAAATTTGTATCCAGGCTATCAGCCTTTATTTCCTGTTTCTTAGAGTGAGTGTATATGTCCCCATTTTTCCTTAGAGCAAGGAAGGAAGATAAACTTTGTGTTTCAGCATGAATGGCGATGAGGCTGCAAGTTTTCCAGCAAAGCATAAATGCATTGTTAGCCTTGCACAACTTTCCAGAAAAATCATGTATCAGCAGTGTTTTCAAAAATTGCAATAATACTTTGCCATATTTGGCTGATAAATTAAGCTGATATTTTCTTCTGAAAGTGTCAACTTTACAGAGACAAAGGAATGCAAATGTCATACGTTACTTAATAATAATAATATATAAGCACTCATTTTCACTTCAGATAAGTATTTATTTAGGCTTTTATTTCTTGTAGTTTAAGTATTGGGCTTTTTTTATCGTATTAGAAAGGTGAGGAGAGGGCTCAGTTACTGCAATTACTAAGTTCATTATTTTGATGCTTCACTTAAATGGGATGCCATGTGTTTCCTTCCACCCACCCTCCCAAGAGTGGAGGAAGGTGGATCTTATAGTGGAAATAAGTTTAGAAAAAATTGCCCAATGTAGTGCAACCGTTACCTCGTTTTGGCAGTTGGCAGTTTTCTTGGGTAGATTTTAACTTGAGAGGAATTGGAAGAAAACCAGAACCTTCCCACATGCCATGTGACTCCCAGAAATAACAATTCTCTATTGAGCTTGTTAGGAAGAGCTATGAGCATCTGAGACTGGCTCAAAGTGAAACATGTTTGTTCTTCCAGGAGGAAGAAATGAAGCCTCTGGCTAGTTACAAACTTTTAAGTATTTTTTCCCAAAATGATTCAAGTAAATTAAGATGAAAACTCAAGAGGTGTCTTCCAGCTCTGCTAAATTAGAGAGATTTTTGTTTTCCAGAAATAAGAAGGGCCTGTATGATGCCATCATGGGATGGACTTCACCCATTCAAAGGAAGAATATTCAAAGCATGTTCTTTATTTTGGACTAATGACGATTAGGATGGCCTATCCTATGATGTGACCACTGCCAGATGAAGGATGACATTCTCAGTTATTAGCAGGAACCCCCTAGGTGGTGAAGCCTGTTTGGCAAATGATGTGCTCTCCCTGTGTGCAGCCTGCAGTGGAGGTGTGCACTGAAGCACACGGTGGTACAGAAGAATCATAGTATCCTTGTTCAGGAGGGTATGGGGTTGATTGTCACTGCTTTCAGAAGCTGCTTTTAGTGGCAATTCACAGTATGAAATACAGTGATTTTCAGAATGCATTTTTAATTACTTCTTGCTCTTATTTTTCTTTAGAGAAAATTAAAGGTAAATACAATTACAACTAATGGATGATCTTGTATCTAATTAAAAAGTAGCTTCAAGAAGATTTACTGTGGTTTACCTGTCAGTTAAAAGTTTATATTACACTTAATTTAAAATTATTTCTTTATTTAATTTAAATATTGTTACTGTGGAAAAGTTTATTCTTTGTGAAATGTAATGGAGTGAGCCCTATTACAAGTAGCCAGCATAACTAAAACCTGTTTATTAGAAAGAAAATATTTGGTTTTTAAACCAAGTGCAAAATTGTCAAACTTCTCAGAATAAAAATGTTATGTATTACCAAGCACTCATTTTGCACTAAACATAAGAAAAATTTTAATGTTCAGCACAGCTTGTAACTTACTCTCTGTAAGCTGGTGAAGGAATCAGTAGTTTCTTTTGATCTTTTTTTAAGAAAAATCTTTGATCATATTGCTTTGAAAGGGAAAATACAATTGAGAGGTTGAGGTTGCAGCATTAAGGAATTATATCTTTGCTGACATTCATATTGCATGTGGATCTGGCATGCCATGTGAATTGTTTGACTTTGTTCAGAGAATTGCAAAAATTGGTGTATTTTATCCATAAAAAAGAAGAAAAGAAACACTATGCATTTAATCTTGTACTGTTTCTATCCTGGAAAGTGCTTTCTGCTTTCCTGTGCTTTTAAACAAATATAAAAACAAATTAAATATACTTGTAGTCATGTATTTATCTCATTCTTTGTAGATGGAAGAGTGAAAGAGATCTTTTGACCATTCTACTTTTCCAGGCTTTAGTTGTTTTGGCCTTTGTTGCAAAATAACACTTGGGAATGCCACAAGGTAGTGTGGACTGGGAAGCAAAGTGCCTGTTGCTTACTGGTAAACACATTTCATAAATAGCCAAAGGCTAATGTTTAATTTTAAGAATTTTTTTTCCCTTGGTAAATTATTTCTTTTATATCCAAACATAAATACTATTTAAGAATATATTCAGACTAATAATAAATAAATTCACTTTATGTGAAATAAACTCAATATAAATTAGAATTTATAAATTAAAACACATCACAAATAGGGAAAAAAGTAAGACCTGTGCACTTTGTTTCTGCCTCACTAAGAAAAATAGCCAATAATTAGAACTTTGGTGTATGAATTATTTCCCCTCTAAAAAATCTGAGATATTCAGTTGTATTTATACAACGCATTATAGGTGAATGACTGAGTACTTTTAAAATTTTGTGTTCAGTATTGCAGTTTTTGTACCTCACTCTTTGTTTGGTATTAAACCAGGAGATCGCATTTGTTACTCTATTTAAGTGCAGACCAACATAAATTTTGTAAATGCAGCGTAATTAACTTCAGTATATAGAGAAATCTTGTTTTCTGAGCTGTGCTTCTGATGCCTCTGCATTCGTGCAAGTTCCTGTGGCTGAGATTCCACTTACGTAGCACAAGGTGTATTAGGGGCATACAGCAAACTCCAAAATGCCCTCTTATGCATTGTGCAGCCTCTTGTCCTGTGGCCAGCAGCATCCTCTCTACTTTTCAGGGTTTAGTGCTGTGGGGGACAGTGCTTCACTCGTTCCACTGTTTTATAGGGTATCTGAAGCTGAGCAGGTTGGTAGGAGTGGAGGGACCAGGACTCTAGGGCAGCCTGTAGTCTCGTGAGGCACTGGAATACAGGGGCTGTGTAGTGGTGAGCACATCTCTGCAGCACATGGCCAAATGTTTTGTACGTCAGACCGTACTTTATGAAATCCACTACTGTATTCTGATTTGCACTCTGTACTCCTTCAGTCTATGAAAAAGCACTGTCCCTTCCAATAGAGTTACTGTGGATTTGCTTTCTTTCTTATTTGGATATTTTTCTGATTGAACCTAAGTGTCATATAATCAAAGAACATTCCAGTTTTGGAGGAAAACAAAGGTATGAATTTAAAATATTTAGCTCAAGGTGGAGTCACTTGTTTTTGTTCATTTTTTCCTTTAGGAAGTGTGCTGGTGGTTTAAAATGCAGATTGGCTTCCTGAAAGTGCTACTAAAATGTCTCTAGTTACTCTAGTATTTAGCATTCTGGTCTTTTAGTATACAGTATGGATCTGATAGTGGAGTGTAGCTGCTAATACAGTGAATAATTTTTGCCTACAAAACTTCAGTTTAGGTGAACATTTTACTTCTGTGCCTTCTCTTACTTACTCCCATTATCCTGTGTCAAAAATTATCTGTAAATATGACTCCAGAGCACTCAGGGTTAATAATAATTTGTTATGTGAGGCACTCTGACTCAGGACACATAATGCTTAATGTGTCCTAGGAAGGGGTTTCCAAACCTAAGTGTGCCTCATATGGGGTAGTTCCTTACCAGTTTCTTTAGCTATGTGGCTAAACCAAAGAAGGATAGACCAAACCTGTAGATTTTGGAAAAAGGAGAGCTCCTCTACCTAAAGCTTCCTGTAGCCAAGATTCTCTTCACAGCAGCTTCTCACCTGCAGGAGCCTTTACAGTTCCTGTGAGAGCCAGATCTTAAGCATCCCTGTTCTGATGGGAGAATGGCCAGAATAGAAGCGGGGAGCTTTTCCTTGAACCCAGTCAGATACAGAGCAAAATGTCTGCCTGGTTCTTCTAATTCAGGGACTTCATCTTACTCATTTTGGATCAATAACCCATTAATATTCATTATTAATCAACAGTAGTAATTAGTTTGATGTAAATTAAGTGGACCAAAACCTTTATTTGCTGTTAGGTTTTTCAGAGTGGCAGAGCTACGGAGTTCATGCTAAATTGCTTAAAATTTAGCCTTGGATTTTAATTTTAAAAGTCCACACACTTAAATGTTTTTTCTAGACCTCATTGGTTCAAAAGCAAAAACACCTTACTCCTGGCAGACTACTATTTTGTGTAAATATAACAAAAACCACTTACCTAGGTACTTTCTCTTTTGCTGTAAAGTGATAGGGTTTGTACAAAACTTCTTATTGGCTGTCAAACTATTGTAAATTGTGCTAGAAAGTAACTATGAAGGGTTATTTGAGCACTGGGTGATTTGGGAGGGCATGGACCAAGCAGATTTCACAAGTACTTTTAGATCGCTTGAACTTATGTGAAAGCAGCTGTTTCAAAGATGGTTCCTGGCTAACCTTTGTTTTATTATGGAGCAGTTGTGTAATTTTTATTCACATTCTGCCAACGTCAGTCTTGCAGTCTGAACTGTCATACTGGCAAGCACCAGTGAGCACAGCACCTTGAAGGAAGTGAGAAAAGCATGGAGCAAGGTGATGTGTTAGGAGAGAAATCCAGTTGTCTTTGGCAAATTGGACAGTTTTGTGGAAGATTTGACCTTTGTACTGACAGAACTCTCTGTCCCCTTCTTGTCAGCACTAGATTTGGGACTATGACTACAAGGTATTTGATTTCAAAAAGGCCAGATAATGTGTTGGTAGAAATGAAGAAACTTGATCTGCTGCCATGGTATGTGTCTACAGAAAATCACATCATCGTAGATGATGAATTTGTCAGATTTTGACAAGAAAACTGATGAGAAGAGGAAGAACTTTTAGCCTGCGTATGAAAAAATCAGATGCTGAATTTGACGTTTTTCTTTCTTTTATTTTTCTCCAAGTTCTCACTTAGTTTTTTATTCATTTCATGGTTAACAAGTAAATGATGCTGTTTGACCATGCAAGCTTAAATCAATGCTTCCTGATAAGAGCTGAAGGCATTAAATATGTGCTGCAGTTAAACTAGTGTACAGTAGATGCCAGTAGAGACCCACCGAGTCAAAATAGAAATATGACCAGTGTTTCCATAGCAACAACTTCCTCCTGGCAGTCCTATTTATAGCCGTGCTGCAGTTCCAGCCTCAGTGCAGCTCTCGGAGGGACTCTCTAGGAAGGGTTAACCTTATTAGAAAAAATGTAGCCATAAAGGTACACTAAGACTGTATAGGTTTGCTTTCTTGTGTTTTATTAAACAATGAAGTTATTGATTGTGTTTATTTTCATTATGTACATTTTCAAAAATCTTTGTTTCAAAATGGAGAGCCATTAAATCTGTAAGCTGTGAGCAAGTACTGCTCCTCCTTCCATGTGTTTAAGAAGAAATGCAACTTAGTGGAATAGTGCTGGATATACAGTGAAAATCAAAACACATCTGCTTTTTCAAGAGCCTTTTTCTGTCTCTCTACCCATAATTCCTTCGGAAATGTGCATGCCAGGCAAGACTCAAAATGGATTGTGTTCAGTTACATAATTTTGGATGAAAATGTAGGGGGGTTTTTAGGTTACAAAAGGGCTATCTGTATACTTTTACATCCTTTTCTCTAAAGGTTTATATAACTAGAAAAATACCACACATATTGCCTAAGGCTTATAGCACAGACACTCTAGGTTTATATATATATATAGTGTAACAAATTTGAGAGTCATTAAATGCTTATAAACTTTTGTATTTTCTAATTCAGAATTAGACACCTTAATTATTTTCTTTTTATTGAATGTGTTGGCTGCATCTTTCAACTTACAAATACTTATTTGGTCAATAAGAGACCTGCAAAATTTGGCAAGATCCCCAAGCTCTTAAAAATGGAGAATCCCTCAGTAACACTTTGTGTCAAGTAATTGCTCATTCCTTTTGTAATGAATAATAAATGCTGAAGTTGGATTTTCATCTTTCATTCTTGAAATAACTGATGCATAAGGAAGAAAATGTGTTTCATCAAGTCATCAATTTTTAAATCAAATAAATAAACTCTCTTTAACCTCTAGGAAAAAAAAGTTCTTTATTAGTCATTTATAAGGTTTGTTTAAGTTATTTTTTCCATTAATTACAAAAAAAAATATGCAGAAAAATGTTGCAGTATGTCTCTTTTAATGCAGATAGAGGCCTCCTGTGAAAAAAAGAAATATTTCAATTTAAAATAATATATTTAATATTTAAAATAAGATAGAAAATAATATTTTTATTTAGAGAAATAGAACATGAAACCAGAAAAATACTAAGTTTCAAGATTTGGAATTAAAACCTAAATTTTAGTTAGCTGTAGGTGATCTGAAATTTGTTTTGTATCATAAACCCATTTTTCTAGGTCCTGTCAAGGAATACAGTTAATTGTCTTAAAAACTCTTGTTCTTGATTACAAGATTCTCGGGGTTAACCTCATTAAACACTAGAGAATGGTGTTATTTGTACAGTCCTGCTTTGCCTGAATATAGAAAAATGCACACATTATCCTTTAAAAATATTTAAAACGATTTCCAAGTAAAGTTACAACACATGGTAACATGCTGTTACTCAACCATCTGGGTCCTTTGAGGAGAGGAGTGTTCTCTCTTTCTTAATCTTTCATTTTTAAGGCTTGACTGGTATGGTAGAATTTCTTCTTAGAAATTGAGAAATATCGTTTTAGCAGAGATTATTAAAAATAAATTGTCCATGTAGCTACCTGGTAGATTCTTTTTCAGCAGGGAGCTGGAAGGTCTGTGTCTGGGTTATAGTGCTGTGTCTTGTAACATGCCACAGGGCATCAGCCCCTGGGAAATCTGCCCAAGGTTATGGGTCGGCCATCAGGAGAAGTATAAAGGCTTTGTTGCCTTTATCAGCTTAGGGGACCGCTATGTTAGCCCTTGTCCTTGGCTATCATCATGATGTTGCTTTTTATAAAATTGTGGGAGAGTTTTTACTGAAATACTGTTTATCAGAATACCAGAATTTGCACATGCAATATTCAAATTCAAAGTTGAATGTCTTACCACTGAGTTTTTTAATGTGTTTTAAAATTTTGCCAAGATCTGGCGGCCGGAAGATAGCAAAAATAAAATTTCTGTCTAAAGGGAATTAACGTTTTAGTGTTGACTTTGGCTGCAAGAAATTGGAACTTCATTATCTCTTACAGAACAGAAATTTCAGATTCTGTTATGCGATCTGGTCTCTCTTTATGGCATATAAATTACCTGGTGTAATAATTAATTGGAAGATCAGTGTGTCAATAAAATGAAAGATTAAGTAAAAGGAAATAGGAAGTCCTGCCTTTAAAAATCATGGACTTCATTTGAAGACACTGAAAGCCATGTGGGATGTGGGTTTGTATGGTAGTTTTTTGTATTGTCATTGAGGAATGCCAATCAATGCCAAGAATTTCCTAGGTTAGGAAAGTGTATTATTATCTATGAAAATGTGACCAGCACTTTCTTTTCATGTTTTATGTGTGCAGAACTTCTGTAACTGTGTACGCTGGCAGTAGTTCATAAAATTCTGACAAATTCAGGCTTTCTCTTAGGATTTCTTCTAACAATTCCTTTTTGGTTTTCACTTAAACCACTTAATTCTGTGATGTCAGAGGATGAGTATTTATGATTCTTATTTTTGGCTCCTACCTCTAGTGGCCAGGTTAGACATTTGGGTGCATTAAGAGCTCTGAAGTTTGGTGGGCAGAGTTGCTCTGTGGCAGTTTCCACATCTCTCCATGGACTCAAGATGGCTGGCAGACTCTAACTTATGCAATGTGAATTTTGTAAATTACTGTCTTTCAGATCAGGGAAACAAAATGGTTTAGTTGAAGACCTGTGTGAAAGATAAGACAACAGTAGTGTAAAGGCTCAGAACCATGGGAGAGGAGAGAGACAAGCACGCCATCATACCAGGTAGCTTTGTTTACTGGAGAAAACAGCCAAGATTAGAGAGAATATGAGTCTCTTGGAAAGATTCCCTCAAGGCCCAAAAACTTGGAGTGAGCTACAGGAGGAGCACATCTGTACGATTCCAGAGAGGCTCTTCAGCTCCAGGAAGTTCACCATGCAGGGAATAAGCATCTTGATGTTGTCTTAAATATTTTTTATATTGTTGTGTGGGAGATGCATGGCCTTACTCTGTTTTAAAGTGTTTGGTTATATATGGCATGTAATGTATCCCCTCTGCCTATTTGTGACCCCTGGTAAGGCAAACAGATCCTCATGATCTTCGCTACCTCTTGTTTCTGGCAGCAGAGCCTTGAACCAATGGGATGTTGTGGGTGTCATAATTGGTCTTGGAACAGAGCAGGTGAAAGGCTGGAAGACATGAGGTGGCATCCAGGGAAGGTTACAGCACCAGACCGTGATGGAAGAGCCCCCTGGTCACCACCAACATAGCTGATGCTCACCTGAATTGACAGATGGCTGTGCAGAATGTAGGCATTTAGACAGTCGGTTCCAAATTTTGAACAGGGGCTGGAGAAAAGTTACTTTTCCAGAGTATCTGGAGCCTGAAAGCACAGGGCATTCCTGGACTTTGTGTAGAGTCTAGAAGTATAATGGGTTGTGCTGGCTGAGGCCGATCACAAGTATAGCAGTGCCCATGAGGAAGAACGTAGCCAGATTTGTAAAGTCTGTCCATCGGCATTTTTATTGTTTTATCATTGGCATGGGCAGTTTGTCAGCATGAGGGTTTTTTTCTGAGGCACAGGGCTGTTATGAAATGGTTATATAATGTCCAAGGGTGGGTATCTGCTGACATTTGAAAACTATGCAGTGAGAAGTATGGTGGTGAAAAATGAGAGGTATGTCTTTAACACGTGTTGACTGTAAGACAGGAGACAGATTGTGGAAAAGATATTTCAATCTTTCTTAAGAATAGCCTAAATTTTTAAGGAGCCACATTGTAGATGTGCAGAAATGTATGTGTTTCCATTTTCACAAAAATGAATATTTAGTATGCTTACCCATTGTAAGCATGCAAAATTACATAATTTGCAAATTAATATGATGTTAAATGCAGCTTTCAATTTATTTTCCTTATATTTTGCACCGTTAAAAATTACACTATCTAGACTTACTCCACAATTGAAAATACTAAAATTTCTTGTGAGAGAATGAAATCTTATCAGCAAAAAGTTAAATGCATTTGGTTCATTTGCAGAGTAAGTAGAACCCAGTTTGAAAAAGTACAATGCAGGTGTGTTTAAATGTGCAATAGAATTCAACTTCTTCACTGATTTTTTCCGCAAAGGAGGAAAACAGTATGTTTTTTTCCTACAGTAAAAAAATAAGTTTATTCAGTAGTGTTTGCCAGTAACTTCCTTGCTTAGAAAGTTGCTTAGTTGAAAGCATAAGATTAGTAATGATTAGATTCCAGCTGGTTATGTTTGCTATGCTGATATAGTACTCCATCTTAATAACAGGAGAGGAACTGTGGAATAGTTACTTCTGGTTTTTTTCACACATGGTTGTGGTAAATTAAAAAAATGTCTATCTTCTTTCTGATCTTTACTTCTGAACAGGTTGTTTGTAGTACTCTACCATAAATTGTATATTTAAATATGAAGTGTAATGCATTAGAAAGCTATGAGAACACATGCTAGAGAAATTATTGCTTGTTTGTTTTTTAAAAACAAAACACTTTTCAATTTACATGAAAAGAGACTTTTCACTATGTAAACCAGTACATCATAGAGCTTTTCTTAACAGGAAGTAGAAGAGAGTTGTGGTTAGCAAACACTGCAGGCAGGAAGCCCGACACATGCATAGCTCTTAGTGGCACTGGGTTGTCCAGCTGCCTTCAGATGTTTTCTCTTTTGCTTTTGTGAGAGTCGCTGGTGTGTGTAGATGGCAGGGCACAAGGAGGTCTCTTGTAACCAGGGCACGGGGACAGCCACGGCGCTGCAGAGACTGGAAGGGTTCGCTAATCGCCTCTTCCATAGGCACTCCAAGAATGGTGCGCATGAGCAGAGAGCGGCTCTGGAAAATGAGAGCCAACAGTGCTCTGAGTTCACTGTCCAGTGGGACAAATCAAGTAAGTGTGGGGAGGGGTTTGTTTCTTTTATAGGTATTTGCTCTGCAGTTTGCCTCGTGAATGAAGTGTAAACACTGATGTGTGATACATTCTGGGGCAATTTTATAATTCATTACCTAAAGGTATTAATGGGAAGAAGAGCATATTGCATCAGGCAGAGGGACATGGGGGCTGGTTCATGGACTGGTGGCTGGCAGGAAAATTTATCCCTCTTTCCTTCTTTTCTTTCAAAGCACAGTTGACTTGTTTTGGCAAGCCCCCACCCCAGTTCTTACTTCCAAATTACTTCTTTCGTTTTCAAATTAAATCAGCGAGTTCAGCAGAAATAGAAGACTCTAACTGAAGACTAGAATGTTTAAACTTTGAAATAGGCAGACATTGCTGCACAGATTAAACTTCTAATTATAGGGATGATTTCATCATTCATAGTTTTATTTTAAGGGATATATACATCAGAAACGCTCTATATAGTGGTAAACAATATAAAATTGCGTTTGATTTTAACTATTATATATTAACTTAGTGTGGGAATGCTGATTAGGTTATAACTTAATTAGTGAACAGTTTACAGTATTATTTGTATGGATTAAAAGTTTTCATGATTGTATTTTGAGTAATAAAAGATATTTCAAAAAAATCACAATATAAATAAATTGACATTTGATTTTCTTTTTAATTTTAAAGCTGTGTAGTATTTTGCAAAGCAATTCTTGTCTCTGGTTAAATACTCATTTTAAAATGTTACAATATGGTAATTTATGATAATTTTGTTCCAAATTTCAGATTCATTGATGGATTTGAGATAGCACAATTATTTCAGTTGAAGATAGGCCATGTTGGAAATGCTTAGCATCACAACGTTACCATGAAGAAAATCAGTATTTATACTTCTTACTTGAAATTTAAAGTATTATATGAGTAGGGAGTGAATCTATTCTCAGAGGATAAGCAGTAAACATGGAAACAAAAAGGTGTTAATGCAGTGATCTAAAATAGATTAAATCTAGGTCTCCAAATGAGATGGGAAAGAATTGACTCGTTTTGTTGGGAAGATAAATGATGAAAGTGCATAAATTCTGAGCTTTCACTTCTCCAAAATATTTTCAGCTTGGTAAAAATAGGCACATACTTGTGTTTATGTAGAAGCTCTTTTTTATGTAAATAGCTATTTGAAAAAATAACACTGAAGCATTTTTGTTTATATAACATGAAGAAAGTAATGGTAATGACCTACTGACACTCACAAATTGTGACCTGTTTGTGTACAAGTCTCTACTTTTTCCCCATCTATGTAAGGCAGGCTTCCTAGTGTGACGTTTGTTGAGGAAATGTACTGTCGTGTCTCTTGATAAACATGGTGAAAATGGCTGTTCTGTGAATGCTATTTAAAGTCTTAATTAAACAGAGCAGTTGCATGCTCAGTTTCTGAGCTGGTAGCTGAATGGTGGGTGACTATGTAGCTTTGGTTTTGGGGTGAAATTTTGAATCTTTATCCTGAAACTCTACTTTCAACCTCTAGATTATTTTTAAAAAATAGTAATTTAAATTACTCTAGGTACCCATGAACTGAGTGCACATTTCAAGGTTCTCATTTTACTACCACTGTAGCCAGAGTGATAGAGAACATAAGGATATAGTGGAGGAAGTAATTTCTGTCTACTCCTGGCTCCTAATTAGATCTTCAGAAAAATACATCACCTCTGAAAATAGTTTGTGAAACGTGAAAGAGAAACAAGGTGTTTGGGGGTTTTTGTTCATTTCGTTTTGGTTTGTTTGTTTGTTTGGGGGTTATTTTGTTTTGTTGTGGGGGTTTTTTATATCCAAGAGTGCAGTGTCATAGAATTGCCTAGAGCCACTGAATTTAGCTTGTAGATTAATTTCACAGAAAGTTTAATGAGTAAGCAATGGTTTAGAAACATGCTGGTGTTTGTCTTGGAAGGATATTTGACTATTCTCAAATATTCTGCCAATATCACTGCAACTTAAAAACCTTAGTGTAAAGTTTTAGGTGAAGCTACTCAGCAGACAGCATGAAATACTCTTGAAGTTCAAGGCAAAAGCACTTTAATTCCTGAAAAAAAATTGGAAGGTGACTTCTCAGAATTTTTGTTGGTTTAGGCTTCAGGTAGAATCCATTTGAAAAGAAAGCTAATGTATTTATATCTTCTGCTGTAATGAAATACAATAACAGGTCTTTATGTTCTTTTACAAGTAGTTTCTGCTGAAGCTCTGCATTTGCTGAAGGGGAAGGAGCTACTGCCTATTTGGGTGGACTTTGTCTTGTCAGTTGCTGTTGTCAGTGTTGTGGGTTTGAGTAAATTGCCGTGTGGTCTATGGCTTTAGGGGATTTTCAGTGGTTGAGTTTGAAACTTAACGTCTTTGCTTTGTTATTTTGATACATAAAGTGTACAGTTTCTCTGACTTGTCTTGGACACTTGGTTGATGCATGAAATAATGTGTTTTGTAATATGCTCAGAGTCCAGTAGGGCAGAGGTGACTCGGGGCACCACAGGCCTTCAACTGTTTTTAAAAGCTGACTGAGCACACATGTGATGGTACAGCCTAGACTGGTAACCAGGTCAGTTGTGCTGCACTGCCCAAGGGACATGATGGGAGCCATCAGAACAATGCATTTCATTCTTTGTTTAGAGGTCTTGACTGTGACCACTTGCAACTATATGGAACCTACATTTTGATTTTTGCTTTGGTTTTTTAGTTACTTGTTGCTCTTTGAAAAATTGAAATGGGAAAGGAAAGGAGAATGAAGCTGCTTGGTTTTGAATGTAGAGACAGTAAGATCAGTGTGAGTCTTACATTCTTGAACCAATAAAAGTGTTTTCCAAATCTGCATGAGAATATCTACAACTTGGGTAACTGAAATGGTCAGGAGAGTCACCACTAGTGCATCTGCCATCTTCATAGTACCTAAATTGAAAGTGGATGGCTGATGAACAGTCAAAGGAATATCATTTGGTCTCTGATTCAAAATAATACCAATATACTTCCAAATATAATAGAATTATTTATAAAGATTTAGCTGAATAGTTACTTGTATATGTGTGTGTAGAGAGAGAAAAATGAATGCGAAATAATGTACAGAGCATACTGTATGAATTGCTTAAAGCTTTAGAATAACTACTAGTTGGGTACAAGTCAACAGATAATTCTGGTCTAAGGTTGCCATGGAAACAACCAGTGCTTGATATAATTGAGAACATCTTAAACCCTCCTGGTGTTTGCATGCTTTTTTCCCCTGCCATTTTGAGTTGCTTTAGACATGAATAGGTAGCATTGGTCAGAACAGTAGTAGTTAATGAACAAAACCAAATACCCGTGTCCTGAATATTGATTTTGATATTCTACTGGTATCTTGTGCTTTGTAGTTTTTTGCATCACAAGGAGCTCATAAGGAAGAGCAGCTCTCTGGATTCTGTGTGCTCTCATTCTGGTTAGTGTGTAAGTGTTTAGAGATTGAAGCACTGATTTGGTAGAGATTAACATACTTCATCAACTGTTGGATTAATATTTGGAGCAATATGTTTCTGAAAACTAGCTCTTCAGCATGAATGGTAAGTCTTTTCTATTCCCTTTTGACACATTTTTTTGTTCCGTCTTCACAATCAGGGAAAATCTACCAGGTTTCCCTTTCTTGTCTGCAGAGCTGCATCGACTGCTGATTTCTTTGTTTTTGTAATCGACTCACTGTGGGTTTCTATGTAAAATTATTAGTCCTAAAGATTTGCAGTTTTTTATTAAACAGTTTGCTTTGCATGACTGGTATTTAGTGTTTTAAATTTTATTTTAAATCTTTCTTTTAGAAATATCTGATTTGGATAATTTTGTAATTGAATATATACATGTCTGTTCACTTAATTTCCCGTGCCACTCATAATAAATTATTTTCTGTGAATTGATACAAATCAGAGAGGTCTTCTGAAATTATTGTAATCATCACCTATAAATTCTAAACAGGCTTTTTTTGTTTTTCATCTGAACCAGCTTATTCTGCTATGATTTTTAGTCTTCTAAATGCTGGGATGGCAGAATAGTTGAGGTCATTCATAGAAGTAAGGGAGGGGAGTCTCATTGGAAATGAGATAGTATAATAGATCTAGTAAACTTATCAGGCAGGTATTTACTTTCCAAAACCACCTTGACTACTTATTATAAGGTACATTGAATATAATGGAGTTATGAAGTGCTATATTCTTTCTTGTACTATTATTGAAAGTCGTTTTTTAAATATATAGACTCTGTAAATTTGTTTCCTTAGAAAAAGATACCCTTTGAAAATTGTTTGCAAAAAGCCCGAATATGCTAGTTTCCGAAATGATGCCTTTTTGTTTCAAACAGATAGTCTGGAGCTTTGGAAAATGACTTGAGACAGAGATTTCTTGAAAAGAAAGAGCAGTTAATCATGTATGTGGGGTTTGTGTGCATGTGTGTCTGTGTGGTTTTGCTTAATCCTACAAATTAAAGGACCATTTTTACAAAGATTTCACTTGTGTACATGGCATGAGATAAAGACTGGGAGGAGTTATCCCACTGCCTTATCTAATATCAGCTTGTCTATACTTATCTCATACAAATGTGTTGAGGTCATCTTCCCCAGAATGGAAAGTGTGGCTGTCATTTCCTTGGTGTACAAAGTACAAATGTCAAAACTGAGACAGTTTTTAAGGCAGTGTTTCAGTACTTTGTACGTACGTGATGGAGATTTGCGGTACAGCATCATTCATGGCTGTTTAAGTAAACCTAAATGTAGGCTGTCCCTGAAAGTGGTGTCCCAGTCCCTGGTGGCTGCTCCCCACATCCCTGCAGGGATGCTGGCAGGTAGGAGCGCAGCGTGGACCTGTTGGGGCCTTGGTGTGGCCACACAGGCCCACGGCCGGCCTGCACTTGCCCTGCAGGGACACGATGGCATCCCGACATCCCTGCCACCAGCTGCCCCTGCTCAGCCTCTGGGGAAAGTGGGGGGGAAGCGCCAGCCTCCCTGCACTTCCTCCGTGTCATGCGGCCGCCTCATCTGCTCGTGGAGAGGTCTCTCCTGGGATCGGAAAGTCTCCACTTTTCACCAGTTGTTACCAGGCTGGGGTTTCCATTGTGTTTTCCTCTGTTTCTCTTACTGTTAGGTTGTAGCCTCCACAGGAATTGAGATTTGTGGAAATCGGCTCTGTGAATGTTGAATTTTGGGTGATTTCAGTTTGGATATTCTGTTATGATTGATCATAAAGGAATAAATTTCACACGAGCTAGGTGTGAAAGATGTTATAATTGCTTGTAACCTCAATAATTGTGTTGGTTTTTTGTTTGCTTAGTGGTGTGGGTTTTTTAGGGGGTGGTGGTTGTTTTTAGGCTTGGGGTTTTTTCTTTCCCTTGGGGGTTTATTCTGCAATTTGCATCTGTAGATTTCATTCATCTTGACATGCAGGCTCCCAGTTCCATTAAAAAATAGAAATAAATAGCTACAACTTCTAACAGCTGTTGATTCCCAATCAAAAATACCTATGAGTCTAATTTTGACAAGGGGAAGGTGACTATCTCCTGCTCCATCAAGATTAAGTCTTTGCTGTAAATGTTTCTCTATTTAAACCACTTATGCTTTTCAATGCACTTTTGTGGCTGTCTTCACTGCAGCAGTGTTACATTACACCCTGTCAGCAGATAAAATCAGATGCTTTCCTTGTGAAAGATGGTCAAGATGCAAGTGAAACCTTGATGAAAAAGTGATGTATTTTCTTCAATTGCAAGTACAAGTGGCTAATTTTTTTTCCCTTTTATTTCTTTTTTTTTTTTTTTTCCCCTCCCCAAAAAAGCTCTGGTTATATGATTAGATTTTATTTCTAGAAAGACTCAAAGGAAAAGCTGTTTTTCTATTTCTTTGGACATGGCTTTTGTTTTGAACAGCTGGAGCAGATAAAACTGTAAGGTCAAGGAACTTTAACAGCCCCAGCTCCCAGGGGTGAAAGGTGTAGTCTGCTACATCTTCTGTTTCACTAAGAATAGGCTTAATATTCTGAAGTGTCACTAATGACATAATTGGGCTACTACTTTCCAATACTGTAAATAGAGGTAATTGCTGATACAGACATTTGTACTCAAAAGACAGTTACCAGAAGTGTGTGGAGACAGATGGAGCAGTACATGGAAAGGGCGTGAGCCGTGCTGATGGACGCTGCTGAAATATTGTCCAGTTTTGTGCACACTAGAGCATAGGCATGTGTAAGGAGTGAAGGGTGAAGGGAGGTAGTGTAAAATCTTAGTTATGTGCACTGGGAATGTTTTTAAGGGCAAGGGACAACAAGTAGCAACTGAGTATTCCCGCTGCTCAAAAGATGGTAGAAAATGGAAGGATGCCATGGAATTTCCAAGTGCCAGAACCATACATCTTCCTATGTGTGTCTCATGAGACTAATGCTTTCTTCTTTTCGAAAATTCCCCACTGTTACCCATTAGCCTCTGACAGCAAACTAGGGCAATTTCTTGGGTGTTACCTTGAGTTCATGTTTTGTTCTAGTTCTTGTACAAAATATTTGAAAAAGGCAGCACAGAAGTTGCTGCATTGACATTGTTCTTAAAATGCATCCACATAGTGAACAGTCCCTCACAGTGCTTGGTTTGGGGTAGAAGCAAAAATTCAGTTTAATGGAATCGAGGTTTCTTCCAAAGGAAAGGGTATTTGGTATGTTGTAATCTTGAACTCTGAGTGACTCTAGTCTCCATTACATTACTTACGTATATTTTGTTACCAGAAAGATTTGTTTATTGCCCTGATTTTTAGTTTATATCTCAAATTGTTTATATATTTGTTGCTGGTTACTCTGAGAGTTGCTGTTAGTCCTGCTGTTGCAGGCCAAAGTTGACAGGAGTTTCCCAGCTTTAATTATGGAGCTTCTTACAGGCAGTTTTGTAACTTGGACAATATTTTTGGTGTTTTTCTTCATTCATTTTTAGCTGCTGACAGATACCTCAGCCCATTAAGAATTACTGTGGTTTAATTTCTTAAACTTTTTTTTTTTTCCAGGTTTTGCTCTTTAGTTCTGTGCGAGTTTTATGCCTGCCTTTATACCAAATAAGTCCTGAATTTACCCAGTTTCTCTCTAAAATCTCATTCTTTATCAGAATGGGTAATAAACACTTTTACCTACTTTTTGCTTGCCTTAATCCTGAGGCAAACAAAAACTTGTTATTCACTCGATGTGTTGAATTGTGAAATGTGTTTATTTACATAAGACTTCCTTATTCAGGAAGCCAGTCTCTTGCTATTTAAGGGTATAAATGAACTTCTCCTGCTTGGCTGGTTACTGCAGGCAACCCTTTCCTGTAAATATTGAAAGCATGTTCTGCGGGAGATATGTCAGTGCAGCAATGTGTCAGAAGCTCTGATCTTGTGAAGAGATGAAGAGCTATTTTGCTGATTTACCCTGACAGCTGTGAAGATGTCTTGCTGATCCCGAAGTATCTATATGAGAATTTGTGGAGTTTTATTAATGCAAGGGCTGGGACAAGGTAGCTTATGGGAAGTGGACTTTGACATGAGTGCACATAGACCAAAATTGGTGCATCTACTATTATTTTTATGCCTTGTATTAAATATTTGAAGAAAAGGAAGAAGCAACAAAATAGTTGCTCTTGTCAAGTAGCTTGTTAAATGCGTCCATACAGTGAACAGCCCCTGCAGTTGTTTAGTTTGGAGTATAAGGAAGAAGTTCGTTTAGTAAAACTTCTAGAGGTTACTTTTAGAAGAAAGGCTTATTTGTGCATGAATGTGTGTGGTATTATTCCCTGCTTGCAGGGAATTCATTAGTCAATATGCAGATCAGATCAACTACCTGCAGATTTATGCTTACTGTTGCTAATAATCTAGCCATAAAGCCTTGTCTCAGGGATAGCTGCCTGGCAGTATGTTATCCTTTGTAGTCACTGAACTTTTACAAAGAGGAGATGCGGGGCAGTAATATGGAGAAGGAAGTGGGTGCTGACCAGTTAGCCAGAATCTTAATGGTGCAGAGGGGCAGAGAGCTTAACCAGAGGGAATCTGCAGCAGGTGCTCTAAACATTTTTCTTGGTAAGTGGTTTTGACTGTAAGAGAAAATCTGATTAGTTTGTTTATTTGTATTAACTACTAGAATTTGCTACAAACCTTTGCTCAAAAATGTGATACATTTACAAGATATTTTATAGTAGTGCCCTAGAAAATGTTGTTCTTGGAACTCATTCTTAAACTGTATTCTTTTTTTTCTCTCTACATGGTAACCATGGAAATATGTGCACTGCAGGAACAAAAGATGTTTGAATTTTCACAATTCTCACACAGTTTTCAGTTTTCTTTGTTTTATTGTTAATATCTGTTACATTTCACACAGGAAGGTAGTCTTTTACACTACAGGTCCTGTGGTAGTTGTAACATTTTAGATTATTTGCTGGATAAAGTTCAGCAACAACTATAAAGGGTGGTGCTGCACAGCTGCAGCTTAATTCCTAATTGCTTACAAAGTACCTCAGTGTATGATGGTTTGAGGATAGTACACGTTAAGGTTCTTCACACAGATTTTTTCTGTATGAACAAATTTTTTAGGTAGGGAGTGTTAGGTATTGCATTTGAAAGTAATTGTATTAAAGGCATAATTCATTAATTTTAAATTTTAAGATAATAGAATTATTCAATACAATAATTGAAAACCAATAACTTAAAATTAGAATTATTTCTCAGAAGCCTTTTCATCAGTCCGGTGTGGTGTGTTCATGGTCTTGTCACACTAGCACAAACTGGCACCCTTTCAAAAAGGAGCAGTTCTCTCCCCCATATTTACCCATTTCCACCCCACTTCTCCCTTCCCTCCCCTCGGGAGAAGCATTCATGGGAAGAAGAGGGAGCTGCTTCTCTGGTGATTCCCTGCCTTCTGCCGTTACTTTTTAATCTGGGCTGGTTCCCTGACCTGGCTTTGCAGTCAGACACAGGAATGCTTTTGCTCTTTCAAGGAAGGTCATTACAGAGAGGCAGGAATGAGTGACTGTGGGAGGACAGGACTGGGGTGGGGGTTTTTTCAGCCCATACTGAACACTGAACTGTAGCCTAACAAACCAAACTGCTATTTCTTGGACTTTTAAGCCTCAAAACACATGGATTGTTGCAAGAGAGGAAGGAGATTTATGAATGTTTCATCTCCTTCAATGAATGCTTGAAGGGCAGGAAGGAGGTATGAGAGAGACTTCTTTCATTAAGCCAAAGTCTAGTTTTAACATATTCCAGGACTAATTGAATGCCAGTTCTAACTGGTCCATTTAGAGAATTGAAACAAAAACCCGAACTCTAATCAATCAGCAAAAGGTTGTTGATAGCACTTTAGTTTGAAAGGAAAACTTGGGTAATAAAGAGGGGTGCCAGCCTGAGGGACCAAAATACCTGAAGGTGATGTGGAACAGCTCTTGGCCACCAGGAATCTCTAGCAGACTTTGTCACATCCTGCACACGGATGGTCAGATGAAGATATTCTGCTTGTCAGCATTGAGGAAGTCTTGGATATAATTATTATTTTAGGATTTAAATAATAGATCCTAGGTTCATAATAGATCATAAATTTTGGTTGGCTGCTATGGGGCTTTTGGCATTTATCTTCTGTTGAGAGAGAAGTCACTTCTTAAAGTATGTTTATAAATTTTTTATGAACATTGGATCTGGGTTCTCTTGTAGATTAAGAAAGCAGAGTTTTATCTCATCTGTATATTTTTTTGTGGAAAATGAACTGGGACATATATGCATGTACAACTCTGCTGAGCAGTGCTAGTAAAAGTTTTGATTGCATTTGTGACTGAAAAACTTTACTGCTTTGCATTATACATTTGACTTTACTGATTTACATTATACATTTCGGGGGGAGTTAAACAAAATCTCAGGGATTCGCGTCATAAGTGACTCTGCTATTTGGGTTTGGTTCTGTCTCCTCAGAGTGGCCCCTGTTATATTACACTTTTTGGCATTAGCAGGGTTTACCACATCTGAAGTGGTACTTTGGTATTTAGGAAAAGAACAAGGGAGAAAGACTGAGCATTGGATTTGGAAATTAAGTTAATTATATTATCTGTAATAAAAATAGAAGGAAGTGAATCTGACTGTGGCAGTTGTGTGCAGTAGAGCATCTACTGCTCAGAATTCAACAAAGATCAGTGTTATCTCCAATAGCTGAAAACCTGGCTTCTGTTCTGGTGTGTCTTAATCTGTCACATCTCTTGTGCAGGCTGTTGCTGTATAGCCAGCCAAGTAAAGAGGTGAACTGGGTTCTTTGCAGAGCTCTTAACTGTTTTAAATTTGCTTTTATAAAATCCACAAAATACTGTTCAGCTCAAGACATCAAAATTATGGACAGGATTAAAATAAGATTTTGCCTGTGTTCCAAAATAGAGTTGTAATGGATAAGAGCAATTTGTATTTTACAATTGCTGCACATTTTAAATTGACTCCTGAATGTGCTCCTATGAAGATCAGATTCTAGTGCTGCCTTCTAGTTTTTAGGCACGACAGGTTTAACTGGTCTTAATTTACTGTTTATCCAGTTTATCTCCCTTTTTTTTCCACGCCTTTCTCCTTTCCACTTCTTCCTTGTCCTTTCTGGTGTTCCATAGAAAGGTTTACAGTTAAATAATTAGCGCTTCCATTTTAATAGCAAACATATTCAGTTAATAATTCTTCCATGATCATGTATCTACTAAGAACTTTCAGGTTTTGTATTTCAGCAAATGGGCTCTTTCAGAAGTGCTCCATGTGTTTGGCTCTTTGTTTTTGGGGAGTGTTGGGTTTTGGTTTTTTGGTTTGGTTTGGTTTGGTTTTTTTAACTGAAGGAAGGTTCTTACCCATTTCAGCTGGTAAGTTAGTTTGCTCTGCATGACCTGTTTTTATCATAATTAGTGTTTAAAGAGAAATATAAAGTCAAAACCTTGCTCTCAAAGTCAAAATCTTGTTAAATGAGAAATTGATGCAGTTCATTTATCTAGCCCTAGCAGAAACAAGACAGACTCCTTGCTGGTCAGCTCTTCACAAGAGGGCCGGTGGCTGTGCTCACTGCGGTGTTCAGACAAGATGGACTTGCCCTCGACCAGGCTTATATCACCTGGACTTTTTCCACCCACCATTTTCATATTGTGAGAAACAGAGTGTTTTGGTTTTGTTGACAGTCTGTTTCAATGATACCATTTTAGTTTGTGCTTTGAAGTGTTTTCCAGCTATTAAATTGTTAACTGGTGCTCACACTGCTTCCTCTGTAATAATACTTAACGCTTAGCTGTGTTCATTTTGAAACACTTGCCAGGACGGAGAAACCTTATTTTGAGCCTTGTTGTATTACTCCTGCTAATCAAAAGAGAAATTTAAAACATTAAGACAACAGGTTAATGGTATAAGAATGGGGCTTAGAACTGGAATCAAAAGCTTCTCACTTGCTTCTGAAATATGGTACCATAACCACAGGATTCACTGAAGTATCTACATACATCTTGATAAAGTTTAAGGCTATAAATACACTTTTTATAAAAATGAAATATACATATACATTTACCAGAATCTTTTCATACATATTCATTTTTCCATTAAATGATTTAATTAAATAGCCCATTTAACTCCAGACTTCAAATTATTATATTGCAGTTTTGGAACAAAATTTGAATTGTATTTTGATAAAGGGCATTTTAAATACCAGACAGAGATTGGCATTTAGCACAGCAGATGGGGGTTTGTAGTGGTGCCCAGTGTTTAGTCTTAATCAGTTTAGTTCTTGCTTTCTTGCTGTGAATCCTAGCCAAATAGTTTTTTTTTTCCCCCCCTTACAAAAAATAAAATTCTGGCCTGCTGGCTCTTGTGGGAGATGTGATTGAGAATAACAAATACTGTGCATGTGGGAGGTGGGAGAAAGGCAGAGTAACTCATGGTTAACTCTCAGGACTGCTCCATCTGTGACCCCTTTCCCTGTGCTGTCATTGCAGTCCTGCAACTGAGAGGTCCTCACCCTCTTGATTTTTTCCAGGAACTTTCTTCTGATTCACTTGCTCTTAAACGGTGTTTTAGGTCAAAGTACTCATTACAGTACTCATACCCTTAGTCAACAAATTTTTATAAGCATGCTAACTTTTCATGCAAAAGTTGATCAATAAAACAAGCAAACATATTGTGAACTGTGTGAATATACTAATAGAGAACAATTTCCTCTTGTTTGGGGGTGGGTTCAGGGGTGTTTCAGTTTTGCGTGTAGCAGCATTTTTTCATTTGTTTGGGTTTTGTTGGTTTGTTGCTTGCAGTTTTTTTAGTTTCTCCTATGCTGGCATTACCTAGGGACCTCTGGATCTTGGGTTCATCTTCCCTTAGAGCACTGTTCCAGCAGACTTTCCTACTTATCCTCATGTTGCCTTGGTTCCAAGTACAGCACTCCACAGGCCACTTGTGAATTATGCAAGGGGGTAGCTGAGATCTTATGTTGTAGTGGTTGTAGCACTGCTTCTGACCAAGGTGAACCGAAGCAGGCAGAAGTTGTAAGGCTGCTTAAAGTCCTTCGGTTGTGGTCCTTGGCCATTATTCCATTTCTTCCCACCTTCTTCTGGATCTCACCAGATTTTCTGCTTTGGGTGTTTGCATTGCATAGAACCTGCCTCTCCTGCCAACGCTTGCTCATGCTGGTCACAAAGGGCTGGGTTTGTGCTGTGTATTTGTGCTTGCCTAATCCCGGGACAGCTGGTGCATCCTCTCTGGTTCCAACTGGTGTCCTTCCTGCCATGTTCAGTTGTTTCTGCTGTGGTCCTTATTGTGCTGGTGCTGTTACCTGTGCTTTGCTGTCTCCTTCCAGTACCTTCCTTTCTTGAGCAACAGCTCTTCCTGCTTTGGTTTCAGCTTCCACACTCCAACTTCTACTGTACCAGTAAACCCAGTCTGAGGAGGGTCTGATGCTGGTCTGTGCATACACTCCTTGCCTCACTCTCATCTTCACTCAGCCATAGACAAATGATCCTTGCTCTTCAGTGTTTATGGGAACCCATATAGCCACATTTCTTTCCTTAGTTCCTTTTTTCTGACAGTCTTACAAAATTAAATCGTACTCATATAGTGTCCATACCAGATCCCTGTGTACGTTCCACTTTGCGTACAGTAACTTCAGCTGTGCAGTTTAGACTTCTCAAGTTGCTGTTATTGGGTAATAGGACTGAAATCTGATTGAGATTTTTTTTTTTTGGAGACTGCTTGCCACTTCTGTGCTATCTACCACATGCCATGCAATTCACACATGCTGTCTTCTGGAACAAAGTGCTAAGTAGTGGGAAGATCACCCGATTACAGGTTTTATTGTGATCCGGCATGCTGTGATGAAGATAGATACACTATTGTTAGCAACAGTTCCGTGGATGTGTATGTCTTGGAATAGATTAATTATTAAAGATGCCAACTTGATCTCCTGAAATTTTCTAAGCTGTGCTTATTTCTGTGGTGCATCATCTTTTTTTCATACTGATTTTAGCTGCCTTTGGTGATTTTTTTTCTTTCTTTGCTCAAACATTCTGTGATTTAGCATGAGTCATTCTGTCTGTGTGGGAAAGGGCTGGTTTATTACAGGGTCTGTTCTTGAGTGGGGAGGGGAAAGGGTGGAATGTATTTGTGTTTCCTATGTGTTTGTTGTGGAAATGCATAAAACTTTTTTTTTCTTCTTCTCTTTCTTTCCTCTCTTCATCATCTCATCTGTGTGGGTGAATGTTCCTGCAAACCCTTGGGGAACCTATAGAGACGTTTGGTATGCTCATTCCTTCATTAGTGCCCAAAGTCACAGATGCTAGGTACAGTTTAGACTAGAAAAGCAAACAAGAGCCACATTGTCATAATGTAAAGTGGCTAAAAATGTGCACTTGAGGAAAACCTCTAAGTCATCATCTAATCCACCTATTTGTTTGCATCATCGCAGTAATACCAATGGCCACTGCTACCCAGTTGGCGTAAATTTTGATTCTGCACTTGAAAGTAAAAATTAAATGTGTTCTCCTGTAGCAAGAGCTGCTTTTTTACGCTTGAGAAATAATTTTCAAAAGTTCAGATTCCAAGTCGTAATTTGAGAATGACTGAAGTGCATGCACTTTTAATTGCCTAAGTTCTGTGTGTAAGCACCTGCGGAATTATGTTGAGGTGTAGGAGCCCAGGTGACCTCTGAAAGTGAGAAACAGGCACGATTTGATCTACTCTGTCATTAGGAAGAAACCATGGTTTTAATAAAACACAGCAGAAAACATGTTTAAAGACAGGGATTTTCAGATAAATTATTACCATTGGGTAGCTTTATTTTGAAAATGTATGTTCAATGCTGCTTTCTAAGAAAAGAGAGCCAAAATAAAGTAGAACAAGGTAGGAGTTTTGTTGCAGGAGAGCTTGTGGCTTAGTGGTATTCTAGAAATGAGAGATTTTTCTCACAAATCCACAATTTG
This sequence comes from Eulacestoma nigropectus, assembly GCA_013397775.1. Lineage (NCBI taxonomy): Eukaryota > Metazoa > Chordata > Aves > Passeriformes > Eulacestoma > Eulacestoma nigropectus. Next base: position 199,559 of record VZTE01001983.1, on the reverse strand, counting down.
AATATTTCCAGCTGGATCGCATTTAGTTCTTAAACAGCGCTCTTTATTCCATAAGTAGAACAGAGACAAAAATGACTGTAAATGTCATTGTATATTTTTATAAATACTGAATAGTCATACTTCAGCGCAAAATATGTGGAAACTTAAAATATTTATTTATATGAATGGAGATGGCATGAGGGATATTTAAGACATATGTACTGTAATAACATGAAAAAACAACACCAGTTACTTGATGTTTTGGTTGTGCGATGTAGTGTTAATGTTCACTTCTAAGCTACAGCCTCTTCAGTTTGAAGGCTCAGCTTCTTGGTAGTCTTAATGATTTTCCTAGGTTTTTTCTTGTCATTAAGAGGAAATATTTGTGCTGCTTTGATATAAATTGATGTTTGAAAAACTGTATCAGTATTCCTCACTTGATCTAGTCATCTCTGTTCTCCTAATGGAAGAAGGATCATCAAACATGAATTTGGACATTGCTAGTTTCCTTTTTTTGTGTTGAAAATTATTTCACGCCACAGGAAATCCTGTCCTTTCTTCAAATTAGGATAATTAAAAGTCATTACATGAAAAAAACAAAGGAAATATTTTCTACACCCAGGATAAATATGTTAGCATTTTTTGCTGATTAGCCACTAAAATATTTTTAACTCTTAGTTAGTTTTAATACTATTTTAAAATAGTTTCTTTGACATAAACTATGTTTTTATTGCTCTACTTTACCATAAGTTTAGAATACTGAATATGTTCCTCCTCTGTGATCTTGCTTGTTTCTCTTAAAGTAAAATTACTGAGTGGATATCATGCTTTAAACACTTTTCTAATGTTGAGATCTGCCAGAACTTTGGACAACTTTTATGAAGTTTCCGTTTTATTTAGTGCTCCATCAGAGCCAGCGGTAGTGGGAGCCATAAACCTCCTTTGAGTGTTTTGTGATAATCAAGTCCCATAGCACACCCAAGAAGGGGGGGTGGGAAGGAAAAAAAAATTTACAACCAGCCTTCTCCAGGGCTGCTGTTGTTTATACTGCTGCTGGAAATGTACCAGGGTAAGAAGAGAATTTTTGAAGTTTTCTTTGTCAACATTAGTATTCACTGAAAAGTACAAAGAAGTTCTGATTCATCAGGTGATTTGTTTACAACCTGTTATAAACCTACCTTTTTACTGTCAAAATGTAAAATACGGTTGCTAAAACAGATTTCTAGATATTGACCAGAATAATCTTGACATATTGCTGTGTATTTTTAGCACTTGCTTGTGCCAGAACGTCACAGTACAGAAAAACCACTGTTATTAATGTTGTATTATGTGAAATGATTCAGAGAACACAAAACCAGTATGGTATTTTCTTGATTCTGTGACTCTTTCAGAACCACAGCAAGGTCTGAAACACCTCCCATTAATGACTGTGCATGAAGTAATCTGCATTGATCTGGCTGAGCATTGATATTCAAAAATAAGAGAGCAGCTGATCTGAACAAAATATGTTGGTGCACATTTTAAACAGTCATCCAGAATTTTGCCATTAGAGCTTCCTTCAATTCCAATGGAAAATCAGTATTAAAACTGCATATTCTCTGACTGTGGGCATGCCTAATCTTCAGTGTCATTGTAGCCCTGTGCTTTGTCTTTGCTTGCAGTAATGCTGTCCATTTGGTCCTTGAGCTTGCAAACAGCCTTTAAATAAAGGTGATGAGGGGAAAAAGCAATGAGATTGACATTACACTCAAGCAGCTGAAAGAAAATGCAACATGTATTTAAAGACATAAGAAGTCAATCTTTGTGGAATGGCTACTTATAAATGTCAGGTGTTTGGTTTTTTCCCAGCTGAATTAAGAATGTCTAACATCACCTTAAAGCCTGCTTGCCTATAGAGTGTTGTGAGCTATTAGAGCTGGTAAAGTTTAAGTAATTCATGTAGAATGATGTAGTTACTCCAGAAAGCTTAGATATCTCCTGGAGATACAGTAGAAGTTCTAGACATCGATGCTTGCTTTCATCCATGATGAAAATAGCATATTATGAATTGAAGAAAGAAGTTGATAATGAAGTTTATGTATTTTGTTAACAAAGCATCTCCATTGCACCCATGATTAATTATATTAATTAAAATGTACTTTTTGTGTGTGTTTTCAGTGAAAGAGTTCCTAGCCAAAGCCAAAGAAGACTTTTTAAGAAAATGGGAAAGCCCCCCTCAGGTATCACTCATTTAAACATTCAATAATTTTCTGTATTGCATTTTTTGGATAATGTTATCAGTGTGTTGTCAGTCTGTACTGAGCAGTGCAGAAAACAGAAATCATTTTAGTGCAATTTGCAAAGGAGTTTCAGGTTTTTTAATACCAGCTTTGTCACTTTTCATTGAAGTTCATCAACAAAGATTCTCAGGTCTTCTCCAGATCTGAGCTGATGAAATGCTCCCACTGAGCAACATCTCTTATGAGAATGATGTTCGCAGTCATCATGACAAGACTCAAAATCTATTGGCATGGTTTTAGTTGGCTTTTTTTAATAACCTGAAGCGTTGGCACATCTGTAATTTACCATGTTAATAATTTCCCCCATAATAGTAAGTGGAACTAAGAATATTAAGACTACTGCATAGGGCTTGGGAGCAGGTTAAGGAGCTTGTTACAGAGAAATCTTGTAAAATTAGGGATTTGGAGGAAGGATCATTCTTGTTCTAAAGCAACATTTGAGAGCTATGGCAATGAATATCTGAGAAAATGTACTCACAGATATGCTGTCCAGACAGCTCTCACGTAGAACTTTCTTTAGAGCTTGGGGATTTTTGCATGTTCTAATAATCTTGATCATGAAGCATGAGGGGTTTATTTATCTGCATGTTATAGTCATGATCTGTTTACTGCTAGATGTTCCTTACTAAGCATGTATGGACAGCTGTATGGACAAATTACAGAAATGTTGATATAATTGAGTTAAATCTTCTGGTTTAATGAGTGCAATGTAAAATCTCTTTTTAAAATTTGACAGGTATCAAATTATAACAGTATAGTTGGCTATAGTTGTCTTTGATAAATGTAATATTACTCAACTTTTTTCATAATTGAATTCATACAGTTAAAATTGTCTTTGGGTATTAGTTTGTAAATAATGTTATTATATCCTACATGTAGAATACTGCTGGCCTAGATGATTTTGAGAGGCAAAAAACCCTTGGAACAGGATCATTTGGGAGAGTAATGATGGTGAAACATAAATCCACAGAACAGTATTATGCTATGAAGATACTGGACAAACAAAAGGTTGGTATAATTTATAGTGGGTTTTGTGCTACAGAAGAGTTTGATGTAGATGAAGGTCTACAGCTGTGGCTGAACTGAGTTGCACATACTGTGCGTTTTCATACCACACTTGGATACCATTGATAGTTTAAATGCTTTATTTTCTCTTTTAGCCAGTAGCTTCAGTTGTTGGGATTGTGTAGACTTTGTACAATTGCCAGTAACATTAACAACAGGCTAAAGAGGCTCTAACTAGTGTCCAAGGCATTAATAAAATGTTATTGGGTAAATTCTTTGCTTAGATTTTGTAAAGTGGCCTGTATATTCTTTGGCAAAAGCAAAATGTAGTGCTATAGTTCAAATAAACAAATAAACTTTTGCAGGGCAGCTCAAAACTCTGGAAGACTCTTTAGATTAGGAATTCTCAAAATTTTCATTTGTGAACCATAACTGAAATTAAAATTGTCTGCATTAATAATTTCTTTTCCATTCCTGATCCTATGAGGTATTACTTTCTGTATGGTTAATTATGTAATAATCTTGTTGCATCTGGAGTAACCTTGTAGATAGAACAGGAGTCTCACAACAGCTATCACATAATGATGTGACAATGAAGTTTTCTGTGTTGGAAACTTCAGTGCTATAGTCTGAACCTGTATTGCTGCTCCAGCCTGATAATTTTTTTTAGCAGTTTATTACTCTTAGATTAAGTAAGCAATGTCATTTGGTAAATTTTAAATTGTACAGAATTCCAGAATGCAAAGAAGTATTTTAACAGAATTTATCAATACAAGTAGTTTTTAATGGTTTCGACAAGTTTTTCAGAAGTGCATTATTTAGATTAGTAGATTCAAAAGTCCTCAGTGTAAGAGCTGTTCTTACTTTGTAAGACACTATACATAACTTTGCTGCTGTATAACAAAGATCACATTAAGACTATATTTATCTGGCAAAGAGAACTTAATAATCAGCAACTAACAAAATCAAAGTCAGTGTTGCCTCAATGTGGACTTTTGCACTTAGACATTATTACATTTCGGAGTAATTTTATATAATGGAACTATGGCAGTGACATAGTCAAACAGTTTTGCCTGAGTTGCAGTTCCATTATTCTTTACATGAGATTGGAGTCCTGGACCTTGAATAATAATTAATTTAATGAAGGGCTGCTTTATAATGGTCAGACAAACAGAAATTAAAGTAAACTTACCTTTTAGTGTCAAATCTGACGTGGTGGTTTTTTTAATCAGAAAAGCTGAATTTTTTGCAAATAAACCATCCTCCTATTATAATGGTTTCTAACTTGTATTTTTAAAAAAGTCCAATTAAGTTAAAATTACATTCCAACATAGTACAAATAAAGACAGCCCAGACCATTTCCTCCCAGGTGGAAATGTACCTCAGCATTACCTCAATATGGCTGGTGACATCCTGCAGGCAGAGCTACTGTAGCATCTCAGTGCTGCACAAAGAGCCCACCACCACATTTCAGATTTTCAGCTGGTTTTTTCCTTTGAACCCATTTTCATGAATGGCTGAATTGTCATCACTGGAGCAATTTAGGAAATAACATCTTACTTCAGAAAGCTGCCATAAAAATACTCAAGGATTTTAAAAAAAAAAAGTTAATTAAGTTCTTAATTACTACCTTAAGTTAGTTAAGGTAGTAATCTGCCTCTCAAAATTGGAAAGTTTTTTTGCTGGAAAAAGCAAAAAGTCACATTTTTAACAACTGCAGTTGACTTGTAGTAAATGATTCCATGAGATTATAAAGATGTTTGTATCCAAACATCAGTCTTCTGTTAGTAAATTAGATGGTTCTATCTATAATAAGAAGTCTTGATGTACTCCTTTATGAAATACCTGCTTTTTCAACTTAACTTAGCATAGTTATTTATGTATGTGTTCTGTTAGAAATATATTAGTAGCTTCCATTAATTGTTCAAAAAATATTTGATGGTTTGGTAAGAACATGTTTCTATTTCTTTGTTTATTACAGAAAACATACAGATGTCCAAAATAAGACAATGGGCAGGCTGCCTATAATTTTTCATTTCCATTTATACATCCAATGTATGTCTTTGTTATCCAGTCTCATGCTTGATTCATAGAACATGAAAAGAAATGTAATAGATGTTGATGCAGCCAGTAGTTTTCTGTGTAGGGATGTTATTCCTTTGTCTGCCTTGCATTAGGAATGCTGTAACATGCCACTGCTTGGCTAGTTTAATGATGTAATTGTTTTTGGAAAGAAAAAATCGTGAACAAGAGCTTGGGCACAAACAAGCTCTTGGAGAATCTGCCATTACCAGACACCATTTCTATATGGGAAGGTGACACTGGCCATGCCCTGAGCCTGGGCTTAAGTGTGAACAAAGCTGTGTCTGAGGCCCCAGCCGGACATTCTGAAGTGTTAAGCAGCAGCTTCGGCCTGGGGTATTGCTGCCATCCCTCTCCAGTACCTCACTGGGAGGAGATGCAGGAACAGGGGTGAAGTCTTGTCTGTGAGGTGTTCAGCTGCAATGCCAGACAAGAGCCTTGGCTTTCTTACTTGCGGGGGGCAAGGTCATTCCAGGACAGTAGCTTTCTAGGGATGAAGGAGACACTTCCCACAAATGAGCTGATTTGAGCAAAACTTGATTTGTACCCTAAAGATCTGGGATTCAAAAGAGATTTAATGTTTTTAAATCATTATTTCTTTTGTATGACATTTATTTCAAAGCAGTAGTAAGTTTTTTATAGGTACTACCTTTTGCATCTAAAAGTTAAATTCAAATGCAGTTTCAGTCAGGGTTATAATATCTTGAATATCTCTTATTTATAGCAGCTAGATTTGATTTCCAAACATAAAAACAGACTTGTTTTGATCACTCTTGTACATTTTCTTCTTGTTTCCTATGGAGCGAGGAAAAAAATGCTAACTTTACTTGGAAATCATGCCATTCTCAAAATGAGTTATAGATAAATTGTGCAGTAGGGATTAAGTAAAATGGATATAATTCATTATGCAATGTTGGGGTTTAACACAAGGAAACCAATTATTAATTGCTGAGAAAGAACAGTGATCAGAAATCTGCCACTTGCTGCCTTGTTAGCAGCCTAACATTTTAATAGATTACAAGAAGTAACTTGTTTATAAAAATGGAGATTTTGAATTTGTATTCTCCTTAGTTTTGTCACTAATGTGTGAGCTGTGTAACATAAGCCTGTTTACTCCTGTTCACAGGTAACAAAACTCATAATTAAATGTGTCCTATATAGTTTCCTGCCTTTCTGAACAAAGAGTCCAAAGATCACATGGATTTTATTGAAGTGCTGAGGAAGTATGTCCATAGCAAACGCAAGCAATTCTTAGAAAATGCAGAGAGGTTTTCTTTACTGACTCTTACACTCAGCAAGTAGGAAGAAGCATTATTTGTAGAGTTGTCTGCCAACCGTAGTGCACAAGTGTTACTCTTTAAAATGTTGTTAGACTTTTTAATCCTTTCTTGGTTCTGTTGTTGTACTAGGAATCCATAAGGCTGTTCATTATCTGTAAAGTTACAAGCTTGCTTTCAACTAATTGTTTAACACTAAAAAATTTATCAACAACTATAAAATATCACTCTTAAGCTGAAGATTTTTTTTGTCTCCTAGGTTGTCAAACTGAAGCAGATAGAACACACACTGAATGAGAAGAGAATATTACAAGCGGTGAACTTTCCTTTCCTTGTTAAACTGGAGTATTCTTTTAAGGTAGTCATTACTTTCAAAGTAGTTGTTGGGTTTCAGGGAAGTGCATGCTTATGCTTTAGATATTAAAATGTCTAACTTTTACAGTACAATAGTTCAAGTATTTTTGTTTTCAAAGATGCTTCATTTGGCACTGTTGCCAGGGCTTGAGTAGGAGTGGAGTGCACTCGTGTACACTTCATATACCCCGGTTCATCAGGTAATGATTGAAAGGATATCTCCAAATAAAAAAATAAAAAATAAATTAAGTGGAACTCTTCAGAGTTTTCTCTTCTTTTGGAGGGTAACTGGATTTTGTACAGCAAGGGAGCTTTTAGGCATTATTTTATCTTTGAGAGATACCAAAGCATGTCTTCTGTACCGATATATAGAATGGTAAATTTGTAATTGTTCTGCAGATATTTTTGCTTGAGATTTATACCTGAGGCAGGTCTTTTTGACAGTTTTAACCATGAAGGAAAGAACTTTGAGCTTAGCTTCTAATTTCATGACAGTACTAGTCAGTATGTAAAGAAATTGAGTAGCTTTCTAGTTTATACAGTGATACGTGCCTTCTTTTTTCCTTCCTTTTTTTTTCTTTTTTTTAAATAAAATTTTAAATAAGCAGACATGTTCTACCTTAATCTTTAGAGTTTTGAGGTTTGGGGCAGGGGCTGTGGAGACAAGAATACCTCAGGTTGTCAGTTACAAACATTTGAGAGTTCAAGGTCTTGCCTTGCAGTAGGCATCTTACCCTCTCTTCCTTCAGGTCTCGTTCACATCATTCTGCATCTGGATCTCACTAGTTATCTTTATTCAGATTTGCTTTAAAATAGATTTCTTGAGATATATGATGCTTCTTTTGCAGTTTTTCAAGAATTTCTACCCATGTTGCATTATATTTGTCAATGTCATTGGATGGCTACAATTTTTCGTTTTCATTCATTATTAAAATGTACTCCACATAGAAGTTACAGAGACTATAGCATGCCTAATGTGTATTTGTGTGTGTTTACTTGTTTCCTTAATTTCCTTAGGACAATTCTAATTTATACATGGTAATGGAGTATGTTCCTGGTGGAGAAATGTTTTCACATCTAAGAAGAATCGGAAGGTTCAGGTAAGAGTATTAATGACATGATTCCTTTAAAAAGGCTTAATTTGCTGATTTGGGAAGAGGGTTGTATAAAATTTGTTAGCTTTGAAGAAAAAATTCTGAAGGGTTAAGTGCATTTAATTTACCTCTAGTTCAGTGGACTTAAATTAGTCAGGCAGTGAAGAAGTCCTAATTATTTTTCAGTTAGTTAATACAGGCATTTGTGATCTGTGCATGATAGAATCTTGGAACTCCTATGCATATTGTCACTGAAATTCATGATATTTTCTAAAAGTAAAATTTGAAGTCAAAGCTCTGCATTGTGGGATATGTTCATCTTGATTTGCATGTGTATTTTAGCTGCAAGACTTAAATTTAGGGAATGCATGTATCAATTCTGAAAATGCTTGCTTTTGCTTTTTCTTGTTACACAGTGAAAGAACCAGTTAAAAGATACTTAATTTGTCTATCCCTGACAGTTAGGTGGTTGTTTCAGTACCTTAGCATAGCATTGGGGTACTTAATATTCTTTTAATTCTTCGCAGTGAACCACATGCACGGTTTTATGCAGCTCAGATAGTGCTAACATTTGAGTACCTCCATTCATTAGACCTCATCTACAGAGATCTAAAGCCTGAAAATCTTTTAATTGATCAGCAAGGATACATCCAGGTATGATATTCTTCATATATTTAGGGAGTGAAGTTTTGTCTTGCAGTGTAGATTTAGGTAATTAGAGAAAATGTGTTTAGAATAAATGGTCTGAAGCTGTTTGGCATCTTAGCATGTTTGTGTGGAGCATTCAAATGCCCTACTGCCTAGTAATGGTTAAAACCTTTGGGTTGTACTTCCTCTGCCAAAAATTAAGTATGCACAGTAGAGCTGTCTGCAGTTGAGCCAGTTGTCAAGATTTCCCTTGGGGTCTGTGGTGAGAAGGAGGTGATTACATGGCTCTGTTCATCTGACCTATTTTATACGTCTGCCCTAGAACAAGATGAAAGGTGCCCTAAAACATCTGTTTCTCTGCATTGTCTGTATAAGTAGTTTAGGAAAACCAGCTTAGATATTAACCCTGACACTATAGTACTTAATGTCCATCAGATGAATCCCACCCTTGGAGAGTCCTAGCCTTCCCAGCACATCTGGAGTGTGAGCTGAGTTGAGGTCAGATCAGCACTGCAGTGCTCAAATGGCAGCTTTGGTTTTACAACAGCCTCTCATGGCACATTCTCATCTTCCTCTTAGCTCTTGTTTTTAGCTAAAAGGCAAATGGGAAGGCAGAGTGCAGCAACAAGCACTCTGCAATACTGTGCAGTCCTTAAACTGTGGAAGTTCTTTCCTCGTGTCACCTCTTGCCACAGCAGAATCTAAACAAGAAAATACATAATAAAAACGTTTGAGAGAAGTGGAAAGGATTCGTATCTTGTGTTGTTTATAAATGTAAAATAATTTTGCATTGAGTGTAAGATAACACTGTAGGGAGAAGATCAATACAAGTTCCTTTAACGTGGTTGGGCAGCACCACTAATGTAAAGCTATGACTGGCTTACTCCAGAACTGGCAACTCTCTGCAACAGTATGTTTTTGTGATGGTGGCAGAGAGACGTTTGTGTTCATATGTTGATGCTGCAGCTCCAACTTCATTTTCTTTTTGCGTTTTAAAGCCATTACTGTTTGTCCCATGTCTGCAGCGTATTCTTCTTATGTAGACTGATGTGCATTCCCAAACACAGAAATGATTCTTTGCTGACTGCAGCAGGTCTCTCTAGTCAGCACGTCACCCACTCCATTCAGTTCCAGCTGTTGATGCTGTTGTTTCTACCAAAAATGAAGAAAAGCTGCCTTGATAGTTTGGAGTTTGGCTTCATTAGTGACACTAATGTACAGCAACATCAGCATGAGTTATTGTATAATTAGCAGCGATTCTCATTGTGGTACCGTATGTTTTCTCCGGGAATGGGTTGAAATTGAAACTAAGAAGGAGAAAACAAAAGAAACAGATCCCCAAACAAGCACAGACATGGTAGCTTGAAACTAATGCCAGAATTTCACATGTAATTTCCTGGGTTCTGTATGTATTCCACAATACGGTTGAGGAAAAATCACAGAGAGTATGATATTGCATACAGAGTTCTGAAAACTTACTGTAGAAAACATGACAAGTGAAATGAAGAATTTATAATGTCCAAGTACTTGCCATTTGTGGATACAATTATTGCTACATTTTCCCCCCAGGCCTCAAATAAACAAACTTGACTCCAGTGATGCTTTCAAAGATACTCAGAATCAAAAGTTACTGGAAGACCTCTTTTATGTTGTCTTATTCCCACACTAATTTGGCATATGACATTTATACACTTATGCAATAAAATTCTAAATTTACAAGATGGAGGGAATCTTTTTTGTGATTCATTTATTTGTTAACTAAAGGAAAAGATAAATATCTTGTTTATGTTCTTCAAATTTTCAGCATTATAAACAGTCTGATGTTAAAAGTATAAGAAAAATTAATAATGTAATTGCAGTACATGTGAAAGATTAGTAAGCCATAGTTCCCACTGATTTTTAAATTATAAATAGAAGCTGGTGTCAGGGTGATAATACACATTTTGTGTTCTTTATTAATTTTATCATGAGACCTTCTGTTTATCTGAATTAGAAGTACCAGGAGGACTGACTAATAAAGGTACACCTGACTAGATGATACTATGTGATTTGAGAAATAAGTTTTTCCCCTGTAAAAAATGGCTTTCCAAAATATTTCCAAAGTACTTAATTTTAAATTTCTTTGTAGCAATACAATTACAGTCAATTTATTTTTTCCAATGACAGGTCACGGACTTTGGTTTTGCAAAAAGAGTAAAAGGCAGAACTTGGACGTTATGTGGAACTCCAGAATACCTGGCACCTGAAATAATTCTCAGCAAGGTACTTTGTCTTGTTACTCAGCCATGCATTTGATGTAGTTAAAACTTCTCACTCAGTTATTAAGCTCTGAGGGATAAACAATTGCTGATACTTCCAAAAATCAAATCTTGATTAGTCAGTTCTTCACAAATTACACAAAATGAAGTCATTGCATTGTAAATATTCTTTCAGTATGCCAAAACTTATGCCAAATAAAGAATTTTCACATAACTATATGGAACTTTCTACATATGCTTGCCACATAACTTGTAAGGGGAAAAAAGACCTGTAATTACGTTATTTAACTAACAACCTTATCAGAACAACAGATCTGAGTGATTACATTCTGAAGTGTTAACGTACTAGAAGAAGAACTCCAAAGGTAACAAGAGCTGCATATGGGATGAATCAGTAGTCATTACATAACTAGTTGCAGAGTTTTTCAGCTTTAAGGCAATTGACATCAAATCAAACATGACAATCCACGGGTTTTACACCTAAAGTACATGCAGTCTAAGCTGACTGTAGATCTGTTTGTCTACTACTTGCACTAAGTGTTCCAACACAGAAAAAGTATTATTCATCCTGTAGCTGTTTAACTGTAGCACTGTATGTTTTACAAATGAAAAATATAGAACTGCTTATGCTATAAAACAATCGTAGTGCATAATGTTAAATTACACATTTAACATATGATTTAATTAAATACCCTTTGCAGATCGTCAAAAATGAACAAAAAATACTTCTGTTTGGGGAAAAATGTTTGTTTTTTGTGTAGTTTTTTTTCCCTCTGCAGCTAAAACAGCAAAAGAAATTCCAATGCATCTACTATGAAGTCTGAATAATAGATTTTTCCTGAAAGACTGAGTCTGAGCCCTGAGCTTTGTAAAAGATCTCAGAGAACATATGTAAAATGGATGGGTTTGGTGGTTTCTTTGTCTTTGTAACATTGAATAGGACCTACTAATGATTGAAGGTTCAGGCTTTTAAGTTCAGATAATAAATGACTATAACAGCGAAGTAACTAAACTTCTAAGCTCTTATAGCTAGTTAACTACCTATGGAACTGAATGTTCCAAAATGCAGATAATCAAGCAAAAAGGTGACAATGTACAATATAGGAAATGCTGTTATATATGTTGTTATAATGAAATTTCCCTAAGCTTTGAAGAATTATCATTCTGTAACACAATTGTTTTGATTTCAAATAAATAAATAAATTGTGCCCATTTCTGTCACTTAGGGAGTCTTGTCACAAGAGTGTAAAGAAATCACTGACACTCATCACAGGAATGTGTGCAAAATGCTTCACTTTCCATCACTGTTTCTGTCTCATTGCTGTATTAGGTTTTAAGTGTACTGCTGTTGGAATCTGTGAGTGCCAATTCGGTTGGAGTTAGGTTGTAAATTCTGCATTAAACGGACAATAATGTATTTGCTTTCTTTGTATTCCATAAATATATAGATATATACTGAAAATCTTAACCAGTGTTAAAAACTGTACTAACAGTGGCATGTTTCATTTTATTCAGGGTTACAACAAGGCAGTGGATTGGTGGGCATTAGGAGTGTTAATCTATGAAATGGCAGCTGGATATCCCCCATTCTTTGCAGATCAGCCCATTCAAATTTATGAGAAGATTGTGTCTGGCAAGGTGAGTTAAGGCTCTGGGTGTTTTCACAAATGCAGCTGTTTTTGTAGAACCTGTGTTTTGGTGGAGGAGATGCAGAATTTACTGGCCACTAGACAGTGAGCAATTTGAAAAGGACTTAGGAGAAGTTTGTAATGTACATTTCTTAAGTACAGACATTGTTACTTGAAAATCAAAGTTATAAAAATCTGTTCCTTGCCTTCAAATTTAAAATGCAAGTTACTAAATTTATAGACATTGTGGTATTATATCCTTTTATGCTTGGATTAAAGTGATCCAACTATTATTAACAACTACTTAGCTGTGTGCTTAATTTGCCTAGCTCTTTTCTAGGGGTTTTTTTGCCATTTTTGAGAAGCCTTGAAGGGTTTCCATCATTCCTAGTAGGTCTCTTTATTTCCACAGTTGTATAGCTAGACATATCTAATGTTCTGTTTGGCTTTCATTGTTATATAAAATTATTGAAAAGTGATTCCAATGTTCCCCTTTTATTTTTCATTAATATCTCTTCGTGCCGGATAGCACCAAAATATAATCATTCTGGTGTTTCTCCTGCCAGCCAATGTTGTTTCTTTGTACTCACTTGATTTGTTACAGTTGTTCTCTTCTTGTCCCTACATAGACACACGCTGTGCTGTATCTCAGGTGCCTCTGTAATTCTAATTGAGGGCAGTACCTCAGTAGGCCTGTGGTGCACTGCACTGAGGTTGATTCTTATTTAAATAAAGAAGGTGGTTAGTGGTTGCTCTTTGGAAGGTTTAAATGCTGTGAATCTTCAGCTGTGTCCATGAATACATGGGAATTAATTTACCAAGACATATTTTTAAAGAAATCTTTTTTCTTCTAAACTAAAAACAAAATGTTAGGCATTTTTTGTAGTTTTATCTAATTGGCTTGACATCTGTACTGTTGGTCATCTACCTTTTTTACTGAGTCCATGGATGGACAGCTGCAGAAACAGCACTGGACATCAACTCTGGAAACTCTAATTCATTCCTCAGCTAGAAGTTCTTTATAACCTGGGGTCTTTCCTTTATTCTACCTCATTTGCTTGGTTCTCTACTTAAAAATTTGAGTTAATATTTCCTCACTTCTCAGTGTTCTAGGTATTACAGTCATTAAAAACTGTGAATTTCTCATAATCTACAGTAGAACCATATTGGTAGGTAAACTGAAGCAGGGTCCTTGATAATTGGACTTCTTGATTTCTCGAAATGTTTTAATGTTAAGTAATTCCATGATCTGTATTTACATCATAACTGATCAGCTGAATATCAAGAGTGTCAAACACTGAGACTATGAGGATGACAGATACAGCTTTCTGCCTGTTCTTTTCCCCTTCCTTCTCTCTGCCATCTCAAATGGTGTCAGTAGATCATTTGTTAGTAAAACCCTTTGTAATTACATCCCACGAATCATCTTCAAATATCCTTTAGCCAGGTTTGAATGAATTGCAAGTCACTAGTGTGCTATCTTCGAATAGTGCTGTTATGTAAGAGTTTTGATGTTGGTGCATTTAGTTATCAGAAACAGATTACAGTACAGCATAAAGTTCCAGATTGACTTTTCATATCTGATTGCTGAATGTACAGTTATTTCAGAGCATATCTATATATTTATATGCTGTGTATATGCTATATACTGTGTCTCCTCTGTGTGTGTGTGTGTATATAATATGATCAGAAAATTTATACATAGAAAATAGCTGAGAATGTCTTGAGATAATGTGTTGGTGAGACACCAAGTTAAACTTCGCTTTTAGATCACTGTTACATTAAATTAATATTTTGCCCCCTAGAAACTTCCAGTTCAAGGAATGGTAGATGGGCAATGTAATGCTATTGATAAAGGCTTTGTGAAACAGAAATACATGTGCAACAATAATCGTCTGTCTCTTCATGCATTCCTGCTTGATTTGGTTTTAGAAGAAAGATAGAAAATTGCCCCCGTTTCCTTTTGTGTGAAGTTGTTTCCCTTCACAGGGGAAAGAATCAAATTTGTATCATGTTTTTTAATGCTGTGGGTGTATAATTTTAGGTGAGGTTCCCATCACACTTCAGTTCAGACCTAAAGGATCTTCTAAGAAATTTACTCCAGGTAGATTTGACCAAACGATATGGAAATCTCAAGAATGGTGTAAATGACATAAAGAATCACAAGTGGTTTGCAACTACAGATTGGATTGCCATTTATCAGAGAAAGGTAAGACCCTTCCTGATCAAAACTGTTACAGATCTTTAAGGGATTGAAGTAAAATTTCTAATTATTGTGTTTATTTTTTACTTCCTAGATCTGTGACTTAAAATTGAGAAAGGGTGAAAGTAGTTTAATCTTTTAAGACTCCAGAGGATATGTATTGATTGAATTATGTTTGTTTCTTTTGGGTATTTTATCCTGGACCTCTGTGTACATTCATGTTCTCTTTAACACACATACTGTGTGTTATTCTATTTCTGTATTATCTCAGGATGAGGCATCTCCTGCCTCTCTCACTTTTTATTTAACCCCTGATATAGTGGCATCTATAAATACTCCTCCACAGCAGAGATGAATTTTTCCTTTCCAGCCAGCTCTTAGCACTCAGACTGTGCTTCAGTGTGGAGAAGCTCAAGCCAAAGCTAAAGCTTTTCTTTTTTCTCCTAAAGCAACCTGCTCCCTCCTTGTTCTTGCTTTGTCTTGATACTGTAAAAAAAAGCTAGAGATAAATGATAATATTTAAAGAAACTGGTTTGAATTTGAAATGCTAACAGTCTTGACTATAGAGGCATGAACTTGCTGCTGTAAGAGCAGTATTTTAAGGGCCAAACCTAAATACTAACAATAGTTTATAAAAAGAAACTGATTGTTTGGCTACACAAACTGACAGTACAGTTGTTGAATTATTCACTAATGTATTAATTACTAGAAGACATGGTACAATTTACACATCCTGTATTCCTTGCATTAAGTATAGATAATTTTAAGAAAATATTCCCTATTGTAGAATTCTAATTAGCTGTTCTTCACTTTCTTAAGGCCTCTTTGCAAGGCAGATTTATATGCACCAAGTTTCATTTGCCAGTATGCTGTTTGGGAACACCCAGGCCCCATAATATTAAAGCAGGTGTTTAATACTGTGCTAAACATTCTTAGCATTGCTAATGTACTGCTATAGTGAATTACTTTCACAGAAATAAGAAATATTTTTAAATGTTAACACATAGTACAGTCAGAATAGCCATTACTAGATTTAAAGGGTTGTGAAAACTGATGTCAAATAAGTTTGAAGCTTCTAATTATAAAGAATAAATGCTGTAATACTGAGGGTCTGAAACAACAGCATGGATTGTAATATCATTCAAGTAGTCATAGAAATACAGCAATAAACTTTTGGTTTATACTAGTTTTTCACAGTGGCTGTTACCACAACTTGTATTCTGAATAAACACAGTGTTCCTTGGCAGCTAATATCATGTGAATGATTTTTTTTTTTTTTTAATTAATGCTACAGTCATAAGTAAACCAGTCAATTACTTAATATTTTGGATACAGAATCACAAAATATGCTGAGTTTGAAGGGACCCACAAGGATCATCCAGTCCAACTCCTGGCCCTGCACAGGACACCCAAAGAGTCACACCATGTGCCTGAGAGTGTTGTCCAAATGCTTGTTGAACTCTGTCAGGCTGGTGCTGTGACCACTGCCCTGGGGAGCTGTCCCAGTGCCCAACCACCCTCTGGGTGAAGAACCTTTTCCTGATATCCAACCTAAACCTCCCCTGACAGCTTCAGGCCATTCCCTCAGGTCCTGTCACTGTCACCACAGAGCAGAGTTCAGTACCTGCCTCCCCTTTTCCCCTCACGAGGAAGCTGTAACTGCAGTGAGGTCTCCTCTCAGTCTCCTCCAGGCTGAACAGACCCAGTGCCCTCAGACTCTCCTCACACGGCTTCTCCTCAAGGCCCTTCACCAACTTTGTTGCCCTCCTTTGGACACTGCAATAGTTTCATGTCTTTCTTACATTGTGGCACCCAAAACTGCCGCCAGGACTCGAGGTGAGGCTGCCCCAGTGCAGAGCAGAGCAGGACAATCCCTCCCTTGCCCGGCTGGTGATGCTGTGCCTCATGCTCCCCAGGACACAGTTGTCCCTCCTGGCTGCACGGGCAGTGCTGACCTAACTTGCCATCAACCAGCACCCCCATGTTCGTTCCACAGCGCTGCTCTCCAGCCTCTTGTCCCCCAGTCTGTCCATACATCCAGGGTAGCCTCATCCCAGGTGCAGAATCCGACACTTTCCAATGTTGAACTTCATACACTTGCTGATTGCCCAGTTCTCGAGTTTCTAAGGGTCTCTCTGCAGGGCCTCCCCGCCCTCCACAGAGTCAACAGCTCCTCCCAGTTTTTTATCGTCTGTGAACTTACTTAGTATCCCTTCCACTCCTGCGTCCAAATCATTTAGGAAGATGTTCAAGAGCACAGGGCCAAGGATTGAGCCCTGCAGAACCCCACTAGTGACAGATCATCAGTCTTATGTCACCCCATTCCCTGTAACCTTTAGTGCCCCACCTGTGAGCTAGTTGCTCACCCATTGCATGATATACAATCATCTTCCTTTCTTTGTGTGTTTCCATATTTATTAACACACTGCCTGATAAGATGACTGTACTTAGGGCCAAACAGGTATTTCCACTATAAACCAGTGTTATCTCCTGCAATCTCTTTTTAGCAATTTCCATAGTGAAGGTAATAGGAAAAGGTCTGACATGTCTCATTTGAAAGTGTTTTAATTTTAAAGTTCAAGCAGTAAATGAGATATTTTCTGTGCTCTGAGTTTTGTTGTAAGAGAGTGACTGAAAATCAGTTTAAGAAGACACAGACAGAATTCAGATAATGGTCAATGTGTGGCTTTGTAGGCTAGGTATGTACACAGACTGTGTGCTCGCTCAGGCTAAATCGCTGAAATGCCTGTATTGTTTTAGGAACATAAGGATATACACGTGACAAGTGCACTCATGAATGCACAAGTTACTGTTATTTCTTGGTGGTGTATAATGTTATTGCCCACAGTCAGTGGAGTTTAATTTTGTTAGTCTGTGCTGTACCTCTTCAATTTACTGACCTACACACACGACACACCCTCATCATCAGCAATGTATCTCGTTGCACAGTGTGGTGTGATCCTCTGCCTCAGCTGGAGCTGGAGCTGTGCCTGCCCTGCTTCGTTGTCTCCCCACCATTCTGCCTCTGGCACACTTACTCCTTGGGATGTTTGGGAGAGAGATACTTGTTGGATTACTTTGTGTCTCCAGGTTTAAATTTGCATCACCTGCATAATTTTGTTATAATTTTGCTTACCTTACGGTACAGTTTTTGAGTGACTCCTTCAAGTCATTGCTTGTGTCTCATTGTGGCCTAGTTTGGAGAAGGCTTTCACTTCTCACTTAGTTAGGTCCTAGGAGGAACTTCATAAGAGATGCAAAACAACTTCTGTTACATTTGTATTAGGTTAGTTTTTATTTGGAAATAGAAGATTATTATTAAGTAGGAAGGAGAGCGTTCCAAACTTTCCTAAGACTTTTGTGTAATGGTGATGGCAATCAGTGTACTCCATGTCCTGTGCTAATGAGCTGGAAGGAGCAGGATCACCTCTGCAAGGAGAGAACTAATGTTTGTTTTGAAGTGGAAATAATTCTTAATGATGTCTGTCAGCAAAAGATTAGTCTTTTTCAATTTAGATTCACACATCTAGGCCTGTACCTTCTTAGGTTGTTTTGTTTATGTGCCACAACTTAAACCTGTAATACCTGATTTAGTGGCAGGATTTGAAAAGTGTTGGAAGTATTGCTGTGGTCATTATTACAATGTTAAATCTATTGGTATTAGGCCAGTAACATTTCACGTGCCTTTTTGTGTCTCCCACCAATGCAGGTAGAAGCTCCATTCATACCAAAGTGCAGAGGTCCTGGAGATACCAGCAACTTTGATGACTATGAAGAAGAAGATATCCGTGCGTCTCTAACAGAAAAATGTGCAAAAGAATTTGCTGATTTTTAGTAGGAGTAAGAGGACAAGATGACATCAGGGCTCACATTGGGATCTTTGCACTCTGTTAACAGATGAGGTGGAGCTGAGACCATCATATGTCAAAACAGTTACCTAGTTACTTCATTCCACAAAGCTGACTGAGGTCTTTATTGCCATCTTCCATGTGTGCAGTTTGCACCAACCCTTCTAACTAGGCACAATTAAGCAAGCACTGTTTGTGCAGTAACACAGAATAATAGACCACTTTCCTACTTAACTTTGGTTTCTGTCGTTCTTTGTTTCTGTGTATTGTTCATTTTCCCCCTTTGAAATGAAGTAGTTTTTTACCCAAGAATGCTCCATTTTATTTTGAATAATGTATTATTTGTGTGAGTGAAATGGAAGGTGTTGCGGCTAGTGTGATTTAGACTGAAGTGAAAGATAAATGTTGCTTCTAGTCTGTGCCAGCCAATAATTCATGTCTGTCTTGTGTCTGATGCTACAATTTATAATAATTTTTTAGTAGCTCAGACTAAACCTAGCCAACATTTTTAGCATTTTTGAAGGTAGTATTTATCGCCATATAAATGTCTGCTAAATTAACTTAAAAACATTTTTTCCTGGAGGCTGACCAAAATTCAGTAGAATCAATTGGATGGCTTAAGTAGGGGACAGTAGCTAGACCCCGTGCCTTGGTTTTCTACATCCCTGCAGTTTTCGTCACTGCCTCCTTCCTTTGTATTTCCCACCTAGGCAGTAGGCAAGTTGCCATAACCAGACTGTACCACAGAAAGCTTACAGTCTCATGAGAGGGAGTAATTCCATCTGGTCTGGATTTTGGACCATATTAAACCAAGTCAACTTACCAGCATTTCAGTTGGCAGGTATGAAATGGCTTGTTTAAGATCAAGAACCCTAAACTCTTAAAGGAAGTTTTGGTCAGTACTGTAGAGAATTCATTTTGATTCACTTTTTCTTCTTTTTTTTTTTTCTTAATTTCTAAAAAGTAGCCAGTGTTTGGGCTCCCAAAGTATTCCTTGCTTCAAGCCTTTTTTGATTAAAAGAGGCATCCATTAGAATAAAAACCACCATGCCACAGAAAGCAAAATGCGCTCTGCCATTAGCTATGTAAAACAAATGGTTTAGCAAATGCAAAATAATGTTCTAGATGCATCGCTGGATGAACACGGTTATTTTTTGTTAGCTGTTAAGAATAAGAGGTTATTGCCAAGTTTTTATTCTGGTATACTATATTAGTAAATTGAGGATGGAGTACTGCTACAATCATTTTCTTTTTAATTACAGCACTTCATTCATGAAGAAAAGAGATCAAGTTTAAAAACTGCAACAGCTGAGTTTATTTTAGTTGCGTTGTGTCTTCATTTCTAACCTACTTTCTTTCAATCAATCAGAATGTATGGTCACACAGATACAAGTATTTGGGTTTATGTTTTGTATACTCTCACCAACTGACTTAAAAGGTATTGCTACCATGTGCTAGCTTTGGGCACTTTTACACATTTATTTCAATGTTAATAATCAGCGGCTCAGCACTTTTTTGGGGGTTGCTTTTAAACTTATTCATAGTAGTTTTATTTGTACACTTGGTTCTGGCTGTCTCAGTGACCTGTCTTAAAACAGCACATCTAAAAGTTTAAACTAGACTCATGTTTTATGACAAATTTACATGCATACAAGGATGAATTGTTTTTTTAAAAAATGAGCTATATTGATACATAGCCATTTGATTTCTTTGAATGCCAGTGCAAATAAACAGCTGGCATTCATTCCTTTTAATCTGTACGACACTCCTAAAAGAAAAGCCTTTGTAGACATTTTACAAAAGAGTATGAAACATACCACCCAATGTTCTGTATGTTTAGGTTGTTGAGCATTTTTGCACAACGTCATTAGGAGGCTGACACTGAATGCAGTCTTTGTCCACCCATATTTACATACATGCAAGAAAAGTATAAGATACTTTGCTGTAGCAAATTTTATGTAACAAAGATATATCGTCACATTAATAAATTTAAAGAAATCCTTTGTATGAAAATGTTAAAATCTTTTGTATTTCATTTAGACCAAGGACATGCTGCTGTATGCTAGCTGTATGCGATAAATTCTACAGTAACTTTGTTGTCGTTTATGAACTTTAAAAGATTTTAATAAATGTTGGAGATCACAATTTGATTCTGTTATGATTTTAATTTTTAATCATTACATTTATAGTTCTAAGAAGGTTCGGAGACTTTTCTGTTCTGTAAAATACTGTAATCATTCATCTTGAGTGTACAATAAGACAGGAGTCTAGGAAATTGGTTCTGACATGTCTGTCTGATATCCAGATTAAATTCTACACGGGCATAAGTGGAAAAGTCATCATAATGCCATGATATTATGCTATTTTTTAATTTTATGAAAATCCTGTTAGAAAGTAAAACACTTTTCCAATATGGCATAATAGACTTCAGTATGGAAATGAGATTCTATTTTGGAAAAGGAGGGGAAGTGTGCAATTTCCAAGGCATTAGTGAGTACATTTGACAATGTGAGTATTATACAACCCTCTCATTTAAACACAGTCATGAAATATAACTACAGAATATTATGTTACCTGTATTTAATTTGAAAAATCCTTTTCACAATATGGAAAAATTGTATATCTATGACAGTAGAAGCTTGTTAATTTTACACATTTGAGGAATTAAGTGTTGAACTATATGGTATATTTTAATTGTACTCTAGTTGTATGTAACTTTCATTTCCAACATAAAGGATTGTATCTCATTAAGTAAATTGCTTTTTTTATCTTGTCAGTTGCATTAAAACCCTTATTTTTAAATCCTTTAAAGTATTTTACTAATTTTTGCAAATAATTAGATGTTTTTAAGTGCTGCAATAGTGTGCAATAGTAAACATTTATATACAGAAGTGCAAATTAAATTATGTACAACACTTGTGCTGCTTCTTTGTGAATCAGAATGTTGTATGATGACAGTTGTTACACCTCCCCACACGTGAGCAGGGTTTGAAAGCAAGAGGAAAAGGTTGTGAAACCGACTGCACGTATGAGTTGGGGCGCATTAAGCTTTACACTAACTAGGGTGTCTGGAGAAGGTGGTGTGGAGAACATTAAAGGCACTATGAGAAGTCTTGGACTTCTTAGACAATCAAAAGCAAGCAAGATGATCATTAGCTTCAGTATTGTCTTCATATTATTTTCATTCAGACTCAATGCTTTTTATTGAAGATAATTGCCTGTTTTTAAACTGTCTGCAGATCCCGCTGTACAAACTTTGTGCTGTGTCTCATTGTGCTGTGAAACAACTGATAGAAGTAAAGACTGTTCATGGTCTTGGCATTGTCTGTCTTGAGGCTTTTTCTGCAAGTGTTGTTCAGAGAGGCTCTGGTGCCTGCTCTGTAACGCAGCTCCTCCTCTTCCCACTGTCTGAGCCGAGCTGTGGCCTCTGTGCTTCTGCTGCTGTACGCCTGCGACTGCGGTGTTGTGTTCTTGGTTTCCTGGTACTACTGCTACGTTACATTTTAAAGACCTTTGTACTTTTTCTAAAGCTGAGCTAAAAAACCTGTGAAAATACTGTCTTCTGCTTTTACTACAGCTCCTAAACAAACACAGCATGCTGAGCCACAGATTTGAAGGTGTCATTCAAATCTGTTCTTCTGATTTGCTGCGTAAGGAGGACTTATCCCAGATCAGAATTGAAGAACCATTCCATACCATTAGAAACTGGTAAAAAAACAATTCTGTTCTCCAACTGAGGTGTATATAGCTGATCTGGATGTGTTTAATGATATAAAAGAAAAAAAAAAAAGTTCAACCACCACAGTTTCACAAGTGTGGGTCTTGCATACATTTTAAAAATGTTTTTAATGGAAGGCTTGAGGTATTGACTGATTTAAGGTCTCTGACAGAAAGGGTAAAATATGAGCACCTAACATCAGGCTGGGCAGTAAAATGGTTAGAGCTCCACAAGGATGTTTAAATGCCTTATAGATAGTAAATCTTTGTCATCTTACATAGGGATTATGTGAAGTGTTGGATTTTTTTGAAGTATAAGATGGGTACCTAGAGGCAAGATAGGATCTCAAGATATCTTCCCTTTCTAACTTCTGAATTTGATGACGAATAAAAGTATGAATTAAATCTGATATCTAGTCATATTTTTACCTTTTTTTGTTGTTTTTGTAGTTTGGATTTGGGGAGGGGTATCATATGACAAAAAGGGATGCCTGAAGGAAACTTGCAGATATTGAAAATGTATTTTATTCTTAAAATTGACCACTACAAATTACTATATATAATATATAATTGACTACTTTTATCCCTCAGTGGGATAAAAGCAGCTTGAGTTCTCTATGAAATCATTGGGATCAGTTCCCAACAGTGTTTTCAAAGCAAAAATTCCTTTAGAATCCTTACAGCTTCATTGTGCTGTTCCCTCCCTTGGAGGGTCAAGTACAAATGTTTTCGCAAAAACGTATTTTTAAGGATTGTGTATGTGTGTCTCTTTGCTTTGAAGCTTAAAAGCAAAATACTTGTGATGTTCGTCGACATGAGCTGCTGGTCAGTGAAGCATGAATGGAAGAGCTAGTGACAAACTTGCACATTTCTTACTGGTGCTCAGCTTCCAGGTCTAGATTTCGATGGATCACACAGTGGCAATGTAATGTCTGATGGCAAGGTTGGAGCACAAAAACTCTTCAGGATGAAAGGTTGTTGGAGTTTGAGGAGGGAGGTCAGTGATCTGTTCCCATCTGTACGCAACCACGGTTAACAGGTGTTTGCCTTTGCTGGGAGCTTGTTATCAGAAACATCTTCCTTTGCCTTTGTTTCCAAGGTGCTGTGGAAGATTAGAAAGGACACAGCTGTAGCTATGTTGACACAAATGGAGCAAGGTCTCAGCAGCCTGGCAAGCAGTGTAGTACGTTCTGAGTGTGTTCAGTAAGTTCCAGGAAAAATTACTGCTGACTAGGGCAACAAAGAGGAAATTGGAGTGCTGGAAAGGCTTGGTTAACTGAAATTCTTCCCCCACCAAGGTAATTTGATTCAATTGAAGAAAAAAAAAATATCCAAGACCTCATTTAGATTTAGTGGTGTATTAATGGTTTGGTCTACACAGCAATACCACAAGAATACCAGAAGTATTGCTCTTTGCATCTACATTGCTACTTTGAATGTATATGTAGTTATCTAAGTAACAGTTCAACAAAATGAATGCTTGATTGGTATGTCCTTTCAGTTTCTCCTGTCTTTGCCATCATCCTTCTACTTGATGTTTGCATGAGCTGGGGATCTGAGTGTCAGGATTCCATTAATAGGTAACACCTTGGACATGTAAAACATGATTCACCTATCTCACGGGCATGTTAATTCAGGTTAAGCTATCAATATGTAATCATTTTATAAATGCCCAGTGTTTATAAAATACCTGTTTTCAACTGCCCCCCTAAAAAAAGGCACTGTGTGTCCTCAGTTAATACATTATCTTTATTTCCCTTTTTTTCTCTGGCCATAGACATTGGGAAGTGTGCATCTGGCAGGCTTGCTTACCAGTAGGAAAAACTAAGAGAAGAACTGAGCAGGCAGCCTTAGTAAAAACATCCCATTGTACCAGAAACAGGATCATGGTGGCAGAACACATAACATGATGTAATGTGCATGTCATGACACGGTGTGCAAGCACATGAATTCATGTCCAGAGTGGTTCCACTTCCACAGAAGAATCTGCTTTGTGTTTAGGACATAACCCAGGGCCTTGGGTCCAGGAGGACATCCACTCCAGAGAGCCACTTCCCATGGCCACAGCACCCATAGCTCATGGATTCTGGAAAGGAATTTCAGAGCAGGACTGAGTTTGCTGCAAGAGACATTGCCTCCCAGTGAATGCTGGGAGGAAACTAACTCCCTAAAGTCTCATAAACTTATTTGGTCTCTTTTAAAGCCCCTCAAGGAAACTTGAAATATCAGCACAAATGCTTTTTCACTTGGGATTTGTACAACACAAACCTATGCTTTAGGGCATACCTAGTATTACGTCTGAAGTTATTAAACTGGTCTTAATTCAGCTACCACTTACTGACTAACAGAACTCAACTCTGACTTTTCTTGAACTTTTTTTTAATGTTTCATGTTACTACAAAATCCTGTAAACTAAAATCATGAAAGTAGATGATCTTTAAGGTTCCTTCCAACCCGAAGTATTGTATGATTGCACCTTCAGGAGCTCTCCATAACCAACTGCTCTCATTACATTTATTTGCCAGTAGATGTCACATTACATGGTGTGGAATGCTGTGTAAGAAATGTCGGCTGCAGAGCACAGTAAGAACAAGAGACTTGGAAAATATTTAAGAGCAGTAGGGAATTAAAAATTTAGATTGTACCAGTCACATAATATGCCAGGTAACACACGCAATACTAACCATGAGTATTTGTTCTTTGTCTATTAGTAGATTTTGCCTTTAAATCCTTTTAGAGTTAATAGTTGCAATATTTTTTTACTGGTTTTTATATCAGCATGAGCAAAAAAGAAGGTTTTGACACTAATTTGAATGAAACATTTTTTCATAATATGTATTATTGCATGGACTCTATGAAAATATCACTAAAAATCCCTGATTGATAGTTTCTATTTTCATTTCAAGCTAGAACCAGAGGGGAGTGTCTGTTCTAATAGCCCACAATCACATTTCTGTTTTATGTTCAATTGAAAGTTCAGAAATACACTGTTTTTAACCAAAGATAGTCACCAGTAAAAATTGAAAAGTGCTCCTAAGCTGATTCATTAAGTAAATAGTATTTATAGTAGAGTGGATATAAATTTTTTGAGTTGGATGGTAATCAAATTTAGATGTATCTCTACTAATTATGTTTACAGGCAAAAGAACAACTGTTCATATTTTTCTGAATTATGTGATCACCAGAGCAGTTGGAGAACAAGTTACAGCAGATGTGCTCTTGAGAGCACCCATGATCAGAGCCTCATCAACCAATTTAAGAGCTGAGTAAGTTTTTAAATGTTCAGTTTATCTATTTATCAGTTTATCTACCTTAACGCAGAACTGTTGAATGTCATGTCTGGTCATGTTCAGATGCATCTGGGTTTGGTTTATATCAAAAGAGAGAGCAGAGGGGAAAACAGGGTCTCTAATGTGTGACTGGAACATTTTCCCCCCCGTAACAGCGGTTCTTTTCTTGCAGTCTGTTTTGGCAACCACTGTCCACCAAAGCAACATGTGCATCCTCTGAGCTTGCATATTGACACACAGATCATAGGGATGTCATTTCTTTTAGTCTGCTCACAGTTCAGTGCCTAAGAGCAGACAGAGCACCTGTAAGTTCCCCTAACAGAACCAGTAACTTGGAGTTGCAGAAAATGCCCTTCCTTGGGTCTGCAGTGCTTTCAGAGGGCTGAGGAGCAGCATCCTCCAAGGCTGAGCACAGAATGAAATGCCAGACTCTGGTCTTCCACACCTGGCATCACTTCTGGCAGTTACACCAATAACAACATGGAAAGAAGATGACAGTATTTACTGGGATGTGGTAGCTTTACAAATGCTAAAAATCTGCATATTTCTGACAGTCAGATTCTTTACTCCTGGGAGAAAAGCTTCCCAGCAAAGGAGGGAAAAAACTAGCACTAATTTTTTAATGTACTGTTTGAAATGAACTTGAGATTTCTGCTTGTGTTTTGTTGACGCATGTCTGTAACTGTTTTTCTAAGTGCATCACCATGTTGTGCTTTTTCATTTGCCTCGCTTCCTACAACCAAAGTGCTACATTTTAGATTTCCCAGAGAAGTAGTAGCTATTTCACTGAGATGTCTGAGCCATGTTTCTATAAAATGTTTTTATTAGGCTGGATTCTGTTTAATCGTGTTGGTATTTCATGTGAATACTTTTTATAAGCTTCCTGCTACATTATTACAAGTTGGGCAAATATGTGGCAGTATTAGTGCTAGTATGGGCACAATAAGCTGTGTTTTATACAATGATTTTTTAATATAAAGTATAAGCTTTAAAATAACAAAGGTTTATGTCTAGACAGAAGCTTTATTAAATATGAGCAACTACCACAATAAGGAGTTGCACAACAAAATAAGTAGGGCAGGAAATTCTCAGTGAAGTGGATATAATTCACATGCAGGAAGATTTATTTAAGCAATTCAGTCTTGGAAAAAAGACAAAGCAAAAGCGGAAAGGTATCGCTGGCCTTGCATTGTAGTCAGCTGCTGTACACGTTCACTTTGAGGCTGGTGTGTTAATGAAGAGGGTGCAACTCTAGTCATCTTATTGGAGATTCATAGGATTACGAAAAAAAGGTTGGGTAATGCATATTGTTTAAAAAGTATCTTAGGATACTAAAGCGAAGGTTTCAGGGCCTCTCCACCAGGACAAAAGCGAGGTCTTTGCCCCCCTGCCTGGTCAGTGAGTCTGAGCAGTGCTGCTCCCCTCAGGCTGGCAGCCAGGAGCTGTGTCACTGATCCAGCACTGGGCACCTGCAGAGCTCTCAGCCTGACAGCCAGAGCTTTCACAAAAGGTTGTGCACGTCTCCAGACCCTGTTCTTTACCTCGTGAGAGTGTACCCAGGTAAATGTATGGAAGGTAAACTGAGGCCAACTGGCTGCTGTGCTCTGACCTTGTGTTTAACACACACTGTAACATAACTGCCTCAAAAATTAATGCCAGGCTGGTACCACGTTGCTCTGCTGCATTCTGGCCATGGGTTTTCTGCCTCCCTTCCCTCCACACTTGCTTAACACCACTGCTATCTTTAGGCTTTTGACTAGGCTTTATGCAGAACTTCAGAGCAACATGACAATACCCAGCCATGCAGAAAACCCTGGCCGGTCAGAAGGGGACTGTGAAGAAGACACAGCATGGTTTTAGGAGGACCTTCCTGGCCAAGGCAGGAATTGAAGAGAGGCACTTCATTGCTGGACTCCATGGGCTGGGAGCTGTCTCTCATTCCTCTCTGCAGTGCTGAAGTAGGGAAGGGAGAGCAGGACAACAGGTATTATCAACAGCTGTTGATGCTGTGGAGAAAGGTAAGTGGCAAATTTCCACTCAAGAAAACTAAAAAGACTGTGGACAGGGGTGGAAAAGACCTTAACTGAGGAAAGACAGTTTTCTGAGAGTAAAGTGCTGGAAAGGTGCAACTGGACCAGTAACAGGGATTTTTCCTCTTTCTGGATAGATAGTAGTTGCTAGGAACTGTGGAAAAGACCCTTAGCTACTTATTAGTCCAAGGATATCTCAAACCATCAGTACTATATAGATGTGATGTAAGTGTAGTGTGGAGCAGGGGGCCATTCAGAGCAGACTGGAAAGGGAGAAGGTACTGCTGAGACCCTCCTGCAGCCCAGGGTGCAGCTCCAAATATCCTTTCCTGGAAGGTGAATGTACAGAAGGAGGAAGGGGGAACAAGGTCAGAAAATGCAGACCATACAAGGGCTGTGGTCATTCAGACAGCTGAGTCTATATAAGAATGTAAATACCAGAGAAACAGAGAAGTCAAATATTAAACTAAACAATATTAAACTAAAGATTATTACTACAGGAACAAACAGGTATAAACTGTTTATACATTTTCAAGTTGTGGATTAATTGTTCTTAATCCCCAGTAAAGGGGAGCTGGACAGAGCCTTTCTGCTGGGCATAGTGGGGTGAGATTCCTTATGGGGCCCAAGCCAAGCTGGTGTGGATGGGGTTGTGTGAGGGCTTGGCTATGATGGCAGGAGATCAAACCCCATGGCCTGGATGGTCCTTTTTCAGTCTTGTATTGGTAGGAGGGAAATGATGCAAAAGGGATTTTTAGACTGTTATTAATTGACTGGACATAGCTATACATTAATTCCGTTTGCAGGGCAAGCTGGCGTCTTACACCCATGTCACTTCCACACCCGTGACAAAAGTTACTTAGAAACAGCCTGTGCCCCCATTGGATTCCCGTGCCGCCAGTGCTGTGCATTATGAGGAACTGATGATTTTCTGGCCGCCAGCCACACCTGGATGAAATCTCTCCGGTTTACTTTCTTCCTCACAGTGAGCAGCAGGAACCACAAACGATCGCGGCCAGCCTGTCTCCCTGAAAACCCAGAGGAGAAGCAAGCACTTTCCAGCGTTTGTTCCACGGTGCGGCTCAGGTGCCGGCGGCACCAGCAGCTCCCAGAGCCGCCCCCGCTGCTCCCGCCGGTGCCGGGAGGGGAAGGCGCGGCCGGGCGGGCCCGGGGCGGCCCTCGCGGGACTACAGCTCCCAGCAGCCCCCGCGGCGCGGGGCCGCGCGCGGCCTGCACGGCGTGTCCCGTGAGGGCACACGGCTCGCCGGAGGGAGACATTCGGTCGTTGTTGGCAAAGAAATACGTGTTTTATTCAGGGCTAGATCAATTCTACTCTGCACAACGCCAGCTTCTTGAGAGGGGTTTCCCTCAGTGTGAAACCACACAGGCCCTGTGTTGTTTCCTCACTCAGCTTCCCCAATGCACCCGTTTTATCCATGTTTTTACCCAGGGCACTGGAATAAAGAAGGTTTAAAGGGCTTTATTTAGCTCTGGTGAGGTGAAATTCAGTACCCTCTTCACAGCTAACAGGGTGCTTCACTCTCCTTTACCACATGCCGTGCATTTTGTTTCCTACTGTTTCATTGCCAGGGACAAAACAAAACGATAGCTTTGCAGTAGGAAACTGGCATTTTTCAATACCCAGAAAAAAGGGTCCACCGGTGTCCGATACCTGCACTGACCTTTGCATGTTTCCCCTTGTGTGACAGCAGAAGTTCAGACACACACAGGACTGACCCCTTAACCTGGATCTACCTGGTCTCACTTGATTCCCAGCATGGCTTGGAAACGTTTTTTGGCTTTTTTTTTTTTGCCAGAAGTGGGATGCAAATAGTCAAACAAAAGGCTAATTCACTTTTCTGCTTTATCTCCCTCCAGACATAATTTCATTATAATTAAATTACCTTACCCCAATGAAAGAAAATACAAGCCACAGATCGTATTCCACACTGAATTCTTCCACAACCCATTTCCTTAACATTCCTCTCTTTGCTGTACAAGGTCCTCTAGAAGGAATGCATGTACTGTGTGAGCCTCACTTCAAATATTCAAAGGATTAACTGAAGAACATGATGAAAGGGAGAGTGTGAGTAAAATAGCTCATTTATATTTGTATCCTCAAGTGTCAGTTCATTACCAAAGTTAGAAACCAGCTGATGCATAAAACTCATTATGGCTTCATTTAGAATGTTTATTTCTTTAGAGACAGAAAAGAATTGCCTTGCTTGGCTCACTTGTCCAATACAAATATGCCACATTTTACAGTACGCTTTGGGATGGGAAGAGGGTTTTCTTTAGGGCAGAGTACACTTAATACTCTATTTATCTTGTTTATCTGCATTTATTTAAATCCCAAAGCAGTGAGGACTGTTACTACCCTCTGTTCTCAATGCTTCTGTCGATACTTGAGTGCCTTTACTTGCAAAGCTCCTGCAAGCTTTGGTTGTTTATCTGACAGCACATAAGTAAGACAAAATGAAGTGGTTGGGGAAGTCGTGTCTACAGTCCTTTGCCGAAAAGTCCACTTTTCTGGTAATTTTAGTGCTTGTAACTGTGTCCAGTTAGCAGTTAGTTGATCTGGATTTCCGTGCAGCCAGGGTGCAGTAAGCTTTGTCTGGGAGTGAGACAGATGCAAAGTGCCTGCGACACTCCATGCCCCCACTCTGGTGGCCAAGCAGGCTCTGTCTGTCTGTGCCAGCTGGGCACTTGTGTCAGAGCTCTGGAGAAATCAGGACGGAGTCACCAGTAGGTTCTGTGTGAATCTCCAGGTAATGTGTAATGTCCCCCTTGCCTTGCAGCAAACAGCAGGAGTGTAATTTGAGTGGCTTGACGCAGAAGGAAATTTTTCAAATAAAACATCCCACAAATTTGAAGTAACCCAGCCTGTTAAGGATAGTCAAAAGTTCACAGCATCCCAGTAGTGGTTGGGATGCAGCCCTGGCTGCAAAGCCCGTGTGTGGGGAAGGCAGGGTGTGTTGATATTCCTTACTTGATTCCCCTTGCACTGACAGTGCATCCATGTAATGTTTCTATGCCATTAGAAAACATCAGGAATCAACGAAATACGGAAGAAATAAAAAAATAGCGTAAAAAGAAAAAAAGAAATGTTGCCCGAAAAACTTGACAACTTTTGTATTAAACTCTGTGGGTGAGATGTTATTGCCAGTGGGACAGACTAGTAATTTGTAAGCTCTTTTGAGTTGAATCTTTCTGTACAGTAAATCCCGTGGGTATGGTCTCCTTGTGAAATAACGTCTGGAGCTTAGACGACTAAGATCAGTAGACTCAGTGCCTCCATCTCCTCTCTTTCCCCAGTGCCGGCGGTGGCACGGTGTGGGTGACTCGCTTGTGCTGTCTTTGGTCACTCCTCTTCCCCATCGCCCCGAGCCTGCAGTTGCACGAGTTCCACAGAAAGCCAAGTGTCTGCTACTCACATGCGTGTTGACGAACTCATTCTAAGAATGAATTTTTGTAATTTCCGAGATCTGGCGACTCCTATTTCCTACCTTGTGTAAAATTTCCTCGGCTCGGTACTGCATCCTTCAACAACGAGCTGGGGATCTGTTTCCTTTCCGTTACCTCTTACACCCCGCTTGGTAGGAGTAGAAATGTCCACGAGGAGACCCCAAGAAGCTCAAGTCATGAAGCGAGCCCCGAGTGCTGCTCTCCGGCCACGTGCCGCCGGCAGGTCCGCACCCGCCCAAACCGACCCCCCCC